>JBAFTA010000014.1:4655303-4678825 GCA_036919975.1 Melanotaenia parkinsoni | reverse complement strand
TGTGTTGTTCTTACTCTCAAATGTAAGTCGCTTTGGATAAAAGCGTCTGCTAAATGACTGTAGAATAGAATAGAATGGACAGGGTGTAAAATGTCGACATTAATAAAACCCACAAGTTTAAAAAGTAGTAAAGATTAAAACTACACACAACACAGCATTTCACATAATATTTACAATGAAAAATGACATTGGCGCATAGGCAGGTGGTTGTGCAACACAAAACGGAGAGAAGCGAGAAAAAATTACCATAAAGATAAAGCCATTATATACATAGTAAAAGCACCTCTTGTTAATGAAGCGCAGCCAGTAGATGATCCTGGCATGTGTTAATAAACATACACCATATACCAGGAAACCTGCAGAAATTCTAATTTCATTTCATTTAAGTTGCGTCTTGAAAGTGTTGTGTGGAGCAAAGGTTTTTGTGTAACCATAATAATTTTCTCTATTTCCATGTGTATAAGCAGCAGGGTTATCCTAAACTAACTGTATATTAATTTGTAATTCCAAGTGCTTTTCTATGGGCTCCGTACAATCATAAGATCTTGCTGCTGTAAATGAATGTTTACAAATAATTTCAGTTTGTAAATTTGTCACCCTGCAAAGAAAACCAGCCTGACAAATTCAAGTTTGTGAATGTGTATAAAAGGATTTACATGGTTGTACAAAAAGGAAAAGAAGAATTGTGTTTGTAGAGAAAAACAGAAGTTCTTTTGCAAACGTGTGGATTTTTGACCCTTTCTTTACACTTCTATCTGATTGGATGATGGCAAATCAAATTGTCCAATTAGAGAGCAGACAGCTTCCTGTCCTCCTGCACCACTGCAGGCTCTTTAAGAGGAGTAGATAGATTTTAAAGATGGATAATGGTGGGACTACTGTGACACAGCCCGGTATTCAAGGTGCACCGACATGAGCTGATCGATGTATTGATGATGTTTTGACAGATGGCGTCTCCTGGCAACTGGATGCACCTGCAGTATCAGTCCAGACTTCAGGCCAGAAAAGCCCTGTCCAAGGATGGGAAGGTGTTTGGTGACTCCATCATGGTGGGAGTCAAACCCTGCATAGACAAGGTGAGCTGCTGTTGTTACCTGCCTGTCTGTCGTCTGATTGGCCGTCCACATCAGATGAGTTTTCAGTCTGAACTGAGCAGCAGTAAAGATGTTGATCTTTTTGTTTCTGTCAGAGTGTGATGGACATCAGTGAAGCCATTTCTCCTCCCCTCTCCTCTCCCATCTCCTCCTCCATCCTCCCCTCCACTCCTCGCTCCACCATGAGGCCGCTCAGCACCTCCTTCAGGAGCTCCAGCAGCGACTACCAGGTGACCTCAGACCTTTCCTTCATCCTGGTTCTGCTTGTAGAACCATTTTATTCAGATAAGATGCTGACTGATCTTATGAATCTGTCCGACTGAAGGTGGTAGCAGACAGACAGACCCCCAGGAAGGACGACAGCTTTGTTTCCAAGGCGATGGAGTACATGTTTGGCTGGTGAAACCCGGAGGAGAATGATGAGCAGATAGATTAACAGATTCACTACAGTGTGTTTGTGTGCGTATGTGTGAGAGTGTGTGTGAAGATGGAGAATCTTTCTGTCTGCTTTTATGATCCATATTTTATAAAATCTTTGTATCAATAAAGTTTTTTTTTTTTTTAATTCAGTGGTCTATTCAAAGCAGTTTGCACTAAGTTACAGCCGGTTATAACTGCTATACTGTGCTCAGAGCTTATTTATTGTTTTTTGTAGTAGAAGTGAATTAACAGCCAGCAGATTTATCTCATTTTTCAGCTGATTGGCTCTTGTAAATACCATATAAATAAAGCATACATCATGAGTTAAAGTCGCCATCAAATCAACAAATCACCAAATTCATAAAATCTGTCTTGCAGTATAAGTCCCCTGGCCTGTACAGTGAGATTTTTATGCCTTTTTAAATACATTTGTTCTAAAATTACAACCACAGCGTTAGACCAGACAACTGGACAGTAGTTGAGATTTGTTTTATTAATTTAACTGATTTTAATGACAAATATGCCCTGTATCTTCTAAAGACAGAGATGCCACTTCCCATTTTATTAACAAATTTATGTGTTTTGTCGATATGTACTCTAGCCTTACCAACAAGTGTCTTCAGAGTAAAGCCAACAAAACTTCTAAACCACAGCGAAATATCACCTTACGTGTTCAAACGACTAGTCCTTAACTTACATTAACAAAAAGTTTAATAGAATTACCAGGCTGCACCATAGAGCTGCACCGAACCATACCAATCTAGTTGACAACTTCTAAACCAGGGGTGCCCATGTTTGGTCCTCGACATCCACCATCCTGCAACTTTTAGATGCAACCCTTCTCCAACTCACTTGAATCAAATGGCATCTGCACGTCATTCAGCTCTGCAGAGGCTGGTAACGAGCCAGTCATTTGATTCAGGTGTGTTGGAGGAGGGTTGCATGTATTCCTGTTCTAAACAAAAGATTCGACGGCGATTTCTGTGATTGGACAGAAGTACCAAAATCCGGCCAATCAAATGTCGGAGGCGGGCTGGCCATTTGATGAACTGAGCCAGAAGCCAATCATTACCAAGCATCCAAGACGCATCTCTTCATAGAAAACCTGCAAAAGTGGAACATCAATGGCCGCAGCTCGGGGCCGTAACAAAGATATAATTTTATTATTATTATTATATCTAATATTTTTATTATTTAGATACTTTATTCTTTTGTTTATATACACACACACACACATATATATATATATATATATAACGTAACGTAACGTAAACTGCACGTGTGGATGCTGTAGGCTTGAAACATTTATCTGTCCAGCAGATGGCGCCACATGTTTCACCACACAAATTTCAAATAGTACATTATGTACTATAGATTTTTATTTGTCTTTTAGAAATGGCGTTTTAAGAACAGAGTACAAGTGGGCGCAAAATAGAAATGGGGAGTTCCAGAGAGCAAAGACACACAAACAAATATTGAGTTTTAATATAACTTTTTTTAAAAATTGAAAGGGAAATGTAAGGTTGACACCTAAATGCTGTATGGCAGTTCTCTATCAAGTTAGACAACATTTTTTATAAATGGGCAGGTGCTCTTTTCTTCTTGACTTATTCAATAAAACATTCTCTGCCAACAAATGACTAATACAGAATGACTAATAGTTCACTGACGCTGCAGCTTAAAGAGCAGTTGCAGAAGTACTCAAATGTCTTGTTGAAGTAAAGGTAGAAGCAACACACTGTTACATCTATCAGTTTTTATTCAAAATGGTTCCCCTCAAAATGTCACAACTACTTAACTAGATTTTCAAGCACTAATGTGTAGATAACTTTAAAGTTACAGCCAGTAAATGAGTAAAGTTCATTTGAATTGCTCCCTCAGATGTTGCATTGATTATTTCAGCTAAGACAGGCTGCACATACAATATTTTATCTGCAAGAATTGAAGATATGGGAGTTTGTTGATCAATATTTGTGCTTTTAGATTTTCTGATGAGGCAAAGAAATTAACATAATGTCAGAACAGTCTTTTATTACTCTCTGTTTATTAAATATGGCAACACATCCATATTGCATGTCTGTACATCATCATGTAATCACCATCTGATTACATTTCACTCTTTATATGATTTTCTTTTGAAGTGGGTATTCGCAGTCTTTTGCTTAAGTTAAAGCTTATACTTGACTTAAAACGTTGTTTACTATAAGAGTTGTACTTCAGCTAAGGTTACAGTAGATTTGACTTTCACCAAAGAGACGTGCTTTTTTTATACGCACACACAGGAGCTGTTTTCTAGTCTTTCAACAACTGCTGGCATGAGCAACAATGTCTCAGAGATGACACAAAGGAGAATTTACTGTTCATCAGTTTCACTTCATGATCCATCATGCAAGGATTCAACCAATCGACCTTTTACCCCAAAGCCAATTACCTCTGGTGTGCCTCATCCCAGCAACATATGGTCTCTTCTGGCCTACTCACTTTACTGGCACAGCACACTGCGAGGGATAAATGACAAGAGCAGGCCGCACAGCCTGCCCTGTATTCTGTACATTAGGCACACTGCCAGAGAGGGAGACAGGAGGGGGGCTGAGAGTAGAAGACATGGAGGATGATGTGGAAGGCTTTGGCTGAGCTTATGTTTGACCCTGCCTTGCCTCACAAAGGATAGCAGATGATGAGGAAACCACCCTCACTGGCCAGCTTTCATCATTTTCTGTAATGTTTAGATATGTTGAAATGTGTGAACTACACTTTCTGTCTCCTCAATCGTTGTTAAGCCTTCAGAAAGGCTGCTGTGTGGCCCCCTAGAACTTGCTCCATATTTTCCTGGATCCATTTTTCATCTTGTGTTTGTATGATACATACATTGTTGACATCCTGTTTATCCAAAGGATTGTTAATTTGCAGAACAGACTCAACAGAAACAAAACTGCTGGATATGTAATAATATGTAATTTTGAATCTGAGTGTTATTTATTTTTAACGTGTCTCATTTACCTGTAAGGAAGTTATTAGTACTGTTAAGTCATAGCACAAATAGTCAAAGTCAGTTTTATTGTCAATTTTTTCACATGTACAAGACACACAAAAGAATCAAAATAACGTTTCCCACTGTCCCATGGTGAAGACAAGACAGGACATTTTAACACTGAAGTAACCAGTAATGTAAAAGTACAACAAATATCTGACATAACACTGAGTGATAATAAATGAAGTGCACAGATTTAAGGCAAATACTGATCCTAAAAAGTAAGGAAATTAGTGTTTGGGGGATTATTTCTTTGTTGTAACAATACTTTTTGGTAATAAATCTTCTACACTTCGAAAGTCTCTTTATTTCCTTTTTAAATGGGGCAACATTTACAAGGAAAATGCATTTGTTGGATGAGCAACAGAGATGAGTTTGTGTGTTGTGCCTGTGACAAATGTACCAAATCTTCTCTGTCAATGCCAAACAGCACAAGATTCTTCTGCATACTTTTTAAGTTTGTAGTACTCCAGGTGCTGACAATCTGTCAGATTGACACCTGATTAGCAGCACCTGTGAGCATGGACCTTGCTGCTGTGACCAGTTGGATCTTAGGGTCAAAGTGTGGAGGAGAAGAGGATAATGCCATGCCAACTACTGCACCAGCAGGGTAACAGCTTTTGATGGAGGCAGGGTGATGGTGTGGGACAGCATCTCACTCAGTGGAAGAACAGGGCTTGTCATCATTGGAGGTAATCTCAATGCAAAAAAAAAAAAAAATAGTATGGAGGTGAGACTTTGCCCCCAGTGGCAATCCCATGTCTCCGTAGTCTGGGACTAAACTGTATCCTCCAAGATGACAAGACTGGCCCCCCACAGAGCAGGTTTTTCAAAAACAACCTCCAGATTTTGGGAGTAGAGGATGTAATGACCTGCAATCCTGACCTCAACCTCACTAAACCCTTGTGGGATCAGTTTTAGATTGCTGCTCATGCCAGAGTGACCAACACAACCACACTGGCTGGCTTGAGACATCCCACAGCGGTGTGTGACTGAGCTTCAGGAGGAGGTGACAGCCTGTTTTGGCTGTGTATGGTTCTTCCACATGATACTGAAGCTGTTTGTTAAATGAATAAATTGTTAAATTACCAATATGTTTTGTTTCTTCAGACTTCTATCATCCAATCCAATAAATGTCACCAAACGAGAGCCAATAGTAGAACAAGCTGTTCTAAAGCTGTTTTACCAGGTGGCTGCCTTTCACGGTATCTTCATTTGACAGCTTGACCACTGAATCAGCATCAAGATGTTATTCTACAGAGGTTTAAAGTCATATGTATCTAAAGGACATACATAAGTTAACACTTTTCATCTGCTTATGTGTGGAGCTCCTAAAGGTTCAATTCTTGGCCCAGTGCTGATTTTAATATAGATTTACAGGCAATACAGGCATTGTAAT
The DNA here is from genome assembly GCA_036919975.1 of Melanotaenia parkinsoni. NCBI lineage: Eukaryota > Metazoa > Chordata > Actinopteri > Atheriniformes > Melanotaeniidae > Melanotaenia > Melanotaenia parkinsoni. The sequence goes on along the minus strand of JBAFTA010000014.1, from coordinate 4,672,881 downwards.
ACCATTTTGTATCAACAAATTTGTAGAATATCTTGACATTCTTGGAGGTATTAAAAGTGAGACCATAACAAATGCCAACCCTAGCTTCCCTATCTAAAAGATGTGACATCAAGAATATTTTAGGATCAAATAGGTAAACCCAGTTTACTGTATCTAAAATCTTGTGCTTTATGCTTTAGAATGTCTAAACTAAAAAAGATGTTAGAAACTGTTTTATGTTTTGTTTATTTATATATTTATTTATCAGTCATTGTGTTCATTGCTTTGTTCCCAAGAAAATGATTTAATTTTTTTTTCTTTTTAAGTTTTGCGTGTCAACTACAAGGCATACAATCTGAGATGGAAGGGAGGAAAAAAAAAAGGAAACATCGCGATATTTGGGCAACAGAGGGCAGGTTTATGGTCACAGAGGTGATATCTCGCGCTACCTGAACACCCGGCGTCTCATTCCATCACGGTCAAGCCTGCCGGGAGGGGGTTTCAGCTTAACAGCTCCGCAATTATCATATAATTTAGAAAGTCTTTCAAAATTTATACTTATAACAAACAACGTCTTTTATTTAATTAAAGTAAACATATTCGTGTAGCATACTTTACGGGTAAACGTCGTTGAAGACAGTAATTTGTATTAAAGGAAAGCTAAGTTAACATTTCAGATCAGTCCGTGGTGCTAACAAAGAAAATCCTTTCTCTTCGGAAATAATCCCCCACTACTCTCTTTAGTTATGAGTCATGTGGTCGTTGATAATCCACACGGTCTAGATCAGCAGGTAAGAGATTTTATTTTCTTCGTTTTCTCGTGTAAAGTTTGTGATTTTCCGTGACGCACGCATAGTTTTGACTGTGAAACTAGGCGCTTCGTTAGCTAAGCCGCTAGCCGGGAGCTAAGCTAACACGGTGGCTGCTAAAATGGAGGTGATCTCGCAGTGGATTGTGATGGCGGAACTTAATACGTTGAGCGAGCAAACTCGGTTATCAAGCTTATTAAATGTTTACCAATTCAACGTGCATAATCACGAACGGATTCCAGGTTAATGTGTTAATGGTTTTCACCTTTGACGTGAAGTTGTCACGGTTAATGTAAGATTACAGGGTTAGCTAAAACGTATTACCCGGCCGGCATCCTACCACAGCAACCCGGCTAATGAGAGGCCTCCTGAGCCTGAAACGTGGCGCAGGAGGAAAAAAAAGTGTTCGCAGCGACCATTAATGCGTCTGTTTCTCTTCGCTTTTTAAACGCTTTAATTTAGTTTAAGATTTAACTAAGCAATTAACCACACGTTTTAAAGCGTGATATAACAATACACATTTTAACTAACGTTTTATCAAAAAACGTTCGACCTTTTTAAAGCTTATATGACTCTAATTTTAATTATTTTTAACCTAATTAATATGATTGTTTTTATGGTTCTGTTAATGTCATAAGTAATATAACTGATTATATTGAAGTTATTGATCTCGTAACATTTTAATTGACAAGAAAATGGTTTAAAACTTCTAGGAAATCGGTAAGAAAATCCAAAAATCTTAAATGTTACCCAAGCGATTTAACTCTTGTAACAACAGCCAACAGTTTTTGAATTAGTGTTGTAATTTATTTACCAAAGTCCATGCACCTACTTTATTTCCTATGCTGGTTGGCTCCTCCTACAAAATTTACCAACTGTTTAAAAGGTCGATTTTCCAGTATTTTTTGGGGTGGCTACACAATGTCATGGATATTATTCAAAATGGCATTGTCTAGATTATTATTGTTATAATAAAATATAATATTAGGTGCCAATGGCCTAAATTCTTATGAATTTTGAGTCTGATTGTTGGTAATCTAATGGGCAGCTTTACATTTCTGTTCTGTTCTTTTTGAAAATATTAATGCAGTTAAGTTTGGTTGTTGGATGTCTTGTTTCGGAACTAAATTAGATTTAACATTCTCCTCCTTTTCCCTTTTTATAGCTTGCTGCCCTAGACTTAAACTCTGACGGACAAGGCGGAGGAACTGGCAGTAAGTAATAAATCAGGATTGCATGTCAATTTAACAATAAACACTGGACATTGTAACTTTTCTGCCTACTTAATGTGTACTCCTTCAGCTTGGTAGGACTACAAATAGATGCATATTTGATTTATTTTTGTGACACTATATCAAAAATAATGAGTCTGTTTCCAATATTACAATGTTAAATTTCAATTTGTAACTTAATCATATCGTTTCCAGTTATAGGTTTGATTATCGATCATATAATTCATATCTTTTACTACTTGTTAGCCAATTTATATGTCTTCAAAAAGATTTTTAAAAGAACATATCTCAACTGAAATGGATCGATTTATTGTTAGTTGACAGCTTGGGATGTCATGCATGCATGTACTCCTTGGAAAGTAATAGATAACCTACTGTTTGTCTTGTTTTATGATTCTTTAATATAGATTTAATTGAAGTTGCAAAGTGTTAACTGGTTTTATAAGGAAGATAATTTGTTTACTCGACTACGTTGCTGAAAGTGTGGGATTATTGTAGTTTAACAGTGATTTCTCTTCTCTCAGGGCGTTACATTCCACCTCACTTGAGGAACAAAGATGCTTCCAAAAATGGTGAGTTTAATGACCATCTAGTGAGCGACCATCAATGCAAGTTTGACTTTTGGTTTTCTTGATGTTAAAGGGATTTTATTTATTTTTCGTCTTTATATTAAAGTGGGCATGTGTGTTGTACTTACAAGTACTCATGGTCTTCCTTGTAGTAGACAAAGTCAGTCTTTCTAGCGGGTGAGTTGGAGCTAAAAGCTACTCCCAAGGTAGCCACCAGGAGAGCAAATAAAGATGTCTTAGCCATTAAAGTGAATAGTGTATTGTGAATTTTTATCTAAAACTTCACCTCTGCCTTAGAACGTTTGTCACTGCTCTTTCTTCATCGCAGAACGGCCATGTAGCAACACGTTCCCGGTTTGTTCCAAACAGTACATGTTGAAACGCTGTGGCAACATGGACTGCTACATGGATCCAATTCGTCTGATACCTGAGCATAAAATATATTTTTCTCTCAAAATATTGAGCCTATTTTAAACTTTGCATAAATTAAGATGCCAAAATTTTTTTTGTGGCTTCCAGAGTTGATTTTAGCTTTGCTACGGTCTACTTCATGCTAGATGGAGAATACTCATGAGGACAACACACAGCCCCCAAAAAACTTTTTTTTTTTTTTCTTTTCTAAAAGCCCATCAGAGCATGGTAAAAGCAAGCACAATTGAGAAGAAAATTGGTGAGGCTCTGAAACATTTTATAACATTGATCTTTACCAGTCAAGACAACCAAAGAACTAAAAATGATAAGTTGGTATTTTTGCTGCAGCATAAAGGGCATCACATTGGTGCACAGAATGAGGAGAGAAAGCCATTTCAAATGGGTTTCATCTCTGTGCAATGTGGCTTTATGGTCTACATAGGGCAAGTGGTAGTGTATGTTGGCTTCAGCCTTGAATTTTCACCCCAGACTGCTCATAAGTTGGAGAATGGGGCTAACTCAAATTGGTATGATTCTATTTAACAATTTCCATGGGTGGTTTATCCCTAAACTCATACTCTGGCTGGTGCATGTCTCACATGTGAACAAGAAGAGTGCTAGCTGTTGGCTGCTCTGATAAGGGAATTCTGGAGGGTGGGTGGGCTTATTTAAGTCAGGACATTGATCAACGTAGATTTTGTTTTTGTAGCCAGCATGGGATGGATGTGAGGTGGTTTAAGTCTGTTCTTTTTAGCCTCTTAAAGGCTTTGGTGCACATTTTGACTCCCATACTCGGCCAGATAATTTCACTTTAAAACCAAACTTGAAATAATGGTACTGTGTCATTGCACACTTTGACCTTTTTTCTCGTTTTACTGTTTTCTTATTCCACAGCAGGAAATGCTTATTCCGCTGGTAGACAGTGCGGTTATTCAGTGGCACCAGTAAATTTCTGTAAGTCCCTTCCGTCTGCTTTCGCTGAGGGCAACTTGCATATTCAGATGCATGAAATAGCCATTTTTACACACCAGCAAAGCCAGTGAGAAGGTGGAGAAGGTCAGGTTAGAGCTATACATTTAACAAGAGGAGGTGATGATCAGGTTAATTGATGTGCTTCACTCTGCTGAGATGCTTGCAATCACAAAACAATTTTGATGTGAGCATAAGCTTGTTGAATAAATGCTCTTTTCTGTTTAAGGTTACAAATTTTAAAGCAAAAAATTAATTTAATTATTTCATTTGTACGTTCATGCCCATATTTCACCTGCAATGTCCCCCAAGTTTCCTCTAAGCAGTGCCCACAACCATGGCAGGCTGAGTGTCAGCAAAGACAAAGAACTAACTATGCTTCAGGATGGGATGACTGTCAGATTGGTAACTATTAAATAAAGTAAAACCCAGCACTTAAAAAAAAAAAACAACAAAAAACAACCTGCATTAGCCAGTTCTCCTGAGTGAATCTTTTTATAGACTCCTTCCCTACTTTTGCTCAGGTTACCCAAGACTGGCCTCTCAAGAGCTTGCCTTTTACCATGCCTACAGTGGCGGTTGGCGAAACAGATGTGGTATACCTTGACCTCCACCTGCATGCCATGCCACGTACTTGTTGGCATAGTTTCATAGTGTATATAGCTGAATAGTAGGGCGTTTATAATGTGCCCTTGCTTTGTCATGGTCACTTGATAAAAGCAGCAGAAATCTGGGCCTAACACTGCTTTGTCAATGCCTGCAAATGAAATTGCTTTTGGTGCATGGTGAGGGTGTCTTAAGACCTGCACTGCATCACTAATGCAACACATTAGTTGGCTGACTAATGAATATTAAGACAGCTTCAGCTGTGAAAGAACTAGGAAACTTCTTTTGTATTATCCAATTCAAACCCTCTTAGATTTAGCTTCAGTCAGTCCCACTCACTCTAAATCACATGTCTCTTTTCTTTTGGGTTTGTGTACTTTGAATCTTTGTCTCTGCTTCTTGTCGTGCTGTTGTAAAGTATAGAGTGGGGTTATTGATTACTGTGCAGAGTGCCTTTTGTGCCAGCAACTTGCCACCTGAGGGAATTTCTGTAATCGCTCCTCTCTGCTTCAAGGTTTTCTGGAACAGAAACCTGCCATACTGGCTGGAGCATGCCTGAATTCCCTTGACATTTACTTCAAAGTAGTGTGATTATAGGTTGTCCTCTTTGGCCTTTTCTTTGGCACTTTGATTAAATAATTAATTATACAGCTGGGTCTAGCTCTCTTTAGCTGCCTTGAATCAGAATCATCTGGTACGTTTGGATAAGGCAGTCATTTTCCTTCAGCCTGACATGTCACAAACCTAAACTGTAGCTCTTTGCCATAATAAGTCCGAGGAACTTGCAACCAGATGCTGAAAATTGTTGGTTAGCCTCCCTCCCAGAATCCTTATGTTATACAATTCCCACGTTTTATTTACTTTTTCTGAAGACCACGTATAGATGGACAGACTTAATGTTCGTGTCTAACACATTGCACTCAAAGTGGAGCTTGCATCATTTTTGCTGAAACTTAGTTGGAATTTAGTAAATTTAAAGTCTTGTAAGATTAGGTTCCAGTTTTGCTGCATGGTGTGCTTTGCCATGTTTGCAGAGATCCCACTTTTGTCTGATACTAGTCTGAGTAACTACATTCTACCACGAAGTTTTAAAGTCGAGGACAGATTTGTCTTAAGTATGGCCTCGAAGTTTTGCTCTTTGAAAACAGTCATGTCACTGTTGGCTTTTGAGCCTGTTTAGGAATAACTAGGGGTGTAATGGCTGGTTTTATCCAGAGCTGCAAACAGTTATAATTTGGTTTAATTTAGTGAATAAAAATTAAGTTGAGTAATTAATATTGAGTTTATACATTTGCCATATCAAATGCTTCAAAAATATGACAAAGCAAATGGTAGTAAAGAATAGAACTTTTTTTTCTTTTTTGCACATTGCAAACATAAAATATGCATAAATGTCTTATTATTAAGTCCTGTGACATTATTATACTTGTTTTCACATTTTTATGGTTGTTGTTGATCCTCCACCGAGTGGCCACAAGTTCACCAAACCATTCCCACCAGCAAATTCCATGTATGGCTGTCCATGGGTAGGAGGCAGACTGGTTTAAATTTCAGATGAGGCTTGCATTGAATCATGAATTTTCCATTACACCCCCTAGAAGATTCCAGTGTATGTTTGCATTATCTATTTGCATGGTGGATACTCTGATTTTAATGACTCGGATCAGTATCGGAGACAATGATTTTGCGATTGCTTGTGTGAGTCACCACAAGGCTTTCGTGTGCTGACATAAAGGGGGAATCGTGATGGATGCATTTACCTGTCGACTCACAGATCTACAATCAGCTCCTTTCCCTTAACCTGTTCTTTCTTAAAGAGAGCTTGGATCTGTGTGGCTGATGTGGCCCTTGATGCTTTTATAGCCTCAGCTACTTGGCCTTTACATGGGAGTACTAACTGTCCATTGTCCACCTCCCTTATAACCAGCCTCATCCTCAGTCTCCACTGTTAACAGTGTGGCCACCGATGGAAACGATGACACAGCCAGTGTCCAAAGCTGGGCAGATCATTGTGGTAAATGACTTGTGGTACAGACAAGTTCTGTTGATTGGGTTTATTAGTCATCAGATTCTCTTTATAAATGCTTTTGTGGCTGCATCTAAAGAACAAGCTTTTGCAAGCACTCAAACTTTTGAGTCTATATTATAATATGCTTGAGTTAATCGTGCCCCATATGCTGGGAATTGGCTATTGAAGAGACTCAGATAGTAAGGACAAAGTTGAGTCATGTTTTTATTTGTTTGATCTTCAGCTTATTTTCTTCTTGGGTCTCATATCTTCTCTTTTCTCTGTCTTCCAATAAAGATTCACCTGGATGGGATGCCGGACGCACCAATGGCTTTGTGAATGGTTACCATGACAACCGCTCAAATGGGGGCTTTGGAGGGCGTGGACCCTCTCGCAATGATAGAGGTGGGCGTGGCGCCTACCGTGGTAACAGGGGTGGAGGCTCGTTTAATCAACCATTACAAAATGCAGGTGGGGACATCTGTTCTTTAAAGCGTTAAACTGTAGCTGTAGATGTAAAACTCCACCCTCCCCCCACGCTTTCTATTTAATTTTTATGTTAATCATATCATTCTGCATTTATTCTTGCAGTACTTAACAAAAAAAACCAAAAAGCATTAGCAACGCTAGCACGGTATTTTGAAGAATTTGAACGATCTAAGTGCATTTTGCTTTAGGAGAAACACGGGTATGCTCTGCCCTTGGTAAGAAACTGGCATCATCTGATGTCTTGAAAGCTGATTTGCCAGACAGATCTCAAAGAATATTAGTAACAGGCTTTTTTTCCCCAACCATCATTACAGGGTTTGGGAATTTTGAAAACAAAGATGGTGGCTGGGGAGGACCTCCTAGGGATGCTGCCTACAACAGCTTTGGAGGCCGAAATGACAGGTCCAAAACTGCCTTCTTCAATGACCGTGGGGCGGGCTCAAGAGGAAGGTGTGTACAGTGTCATCTGCAATGTCTTAATGCTTTTAATCTGGATATTTATAGAGGTAAAAGTTTTTTTTTTAATAGTCTATCATCTTTGTTAAATAAACTAAGTTTAAGATGTTACACAAATGAAAAAGTGTCCAGTTAGGTCTGCACAGATTCATTAAGAAAAGAAGAAACAGATAATCTCTTTATTGAAAATTAAAATAAAGTGGGATTTTTTGCTGCATATAAATACTTATTGTGTCCAAATGTCCAGATATGAGCGTGGAGGCTTTGCCGGTGGAGGAAATAGCCGCTGGGTGGAGGATGCCAGAGAAGATGACTGGTCCAAACCCACTGCTCCCAACGAGCGTTTGGAACAGTAAGACAGATTCTGCTCACACAGTCACAGCCGTCATTATCTGGGCTAAAACCTCAGTTTTCTTTATCATTTTCCAGTGAGCTTTTCTCTGGAAGCAACACTGGGATAAATTTTGAGAAGTATGATGATATTCCTGTGGAGGCTACTGGTGCAAACAGCCCACCCCACATTGAGAGTGTAAGTCTGTCCTGACCTCCTTTTTCTTTTTTTTTTTCTTTCTTTTTTTTTTATTGTAAGAATTTTTTGTTTTAATCTTTGGATTGTGTGATTGTTCTTTAGTTCCATGATGTGGACATGGGTGAGATCATCATGGGGAACATCACCCTGAGCAGGTACACTCGTCCCACCCCGGTTCAGAAGCACGCCATCCCAATCATAAAGTCCAAGAGAGACCTGATGGCCTGCGCCCAGACTGGTTAGTTTTCCTGTTATAGGGTGTGCAAACAAATTGAAAACAGAAACCATAAAAGTTTTCAGTGTGATATTTATTATATTTTATTCTGTTTTGCACTTATTTGAGGGCTTTGTAATTTAGTTGCACTTGTTGCAATGACAATAAAGTTCTGTTCTGTGGAGCTTAACCCCTGCTGTGTTTCAGGTTCTGGTAAGACTGCTGCTTTCTTGCTGCCGGTGCTGAGTCAGATCTACACCGACGGACCAGGAGATGCTCTGCAGGCTGCAAAGAACAGTGGTCAGGTACTGGAGAAACTTCACAGTAACCAAACATATTCCACGTGACTATTTTGACCTGTTCAGACAAAAACAGACATTTTTTCCTGTCTTCAGGAGAATGGAAGGTACGGCCGGCGTAAACAGTACCCAATCTCCCTCGTCCTGGCTCCGACCAGAGAACTAGCTTTGCAGATCTATGATGAGGCGAGGAAGGTGAGCTCAAAGCTCGTAGATACCTCTTTCTGGCATTTGCGTGTTTATCTTTTAACGTTGAATCACAAAGCTGTTTTTCTTCCTGATTTATAGTTTGCCTACCGCTCACGGGTGCGTCCCTGCGTGGTTTATGGCGGGGCTGATATTGGCCAGCAGATCAGGGATTTGGAGAGAGGCTGTCACCTGCTGGTGGCCACACCTGGACGTCTGGTTGATATGATGGAGAGGGGCAAGATCGGCCTGGACTACTGCAAGTCAGTAAAGCTGTAGGATTGAAAATAAATTGAAATGTGATGTCAGTATTTGTTGGTTATTGAATAGTAAATGTAATTGCAGCTACTTGGTTCTGGATGAGGCTGACCGCATGTTGGACATGGGTTTTGAGCCACAGATCAGGCGCATAGTGGAACAAGATACAATGCCACATAAAGGCATCCGTCAAACTATGATGTTCAGCGCCACTTTCCCCAAAGAGATCCAGGTACGTTGGACTGACCAGCAAACATGGTCACACTGATTATTATAAACACTGTGCAATACCATATAACACATCATATTGTACAATGGTAATAAAACTTGGTATCAGTATCACCTTAAACACAAAACATGTTTGTAGTGCATCTGTGTAATAAATCTGAGGGATGACGGTAACAGTAGGAAGTTTGGCAATAACATTCTAGTAATGATAATGCATGTGTGTTTATATAAGCTTGTATAATCTACAATACTTGGATACAATAGTGGATCTTTGCAGTAATAGGAAATAATACATTTTTATTTGTAGATCCTGGCTCGTGACTTCCTGGAGGACTACATTTTCCTGGCAGTGGGGCGTGTTGGTTCCACTTCAGAAAACATCACCCAGAAGGTGGTTTGGGTAGAGGAGAACGACAAGAGGTCTTTCCTCCTGGACCTGCTCAATGCCACAGGTAGGAAATGCACGCACAGCTTCCCCCCCCCCCCCCTTCCTGAAGGTAACATTGGGCTCTAACTCGTCATCCTGTGTTTCAGTCTGCTCCATATCAAGCTAATATTGACTTTGCTATAGTTCTGCTAAGAAATTTTCATTATGGCGAGACCTTACAGTGGGGTAAAAAGTATCTTTCAGGGGGTGGGGAGGCACTGAAGTCTCATGCCAGGTTTCCTTCTCATTATGATCTAAAGCTGTTTAAGTTGTGTACTGCGCAGCCTTGCGTTTACTGGCTGGTTTGGTTTTATCTTAGTTATTCCCAGTGAGGTTCAGGAAAATGTGACAGAGACCCCAGAGAAGCCAGGTAAGTGTGAACAATGCTACAACTTCACTGTGATCCACAAGCCAGAAACATTACATCCCACAGCTCATCCTGTCCCTCCTCTCCCCAGCTGACATGCTGCCTCAGTTTTTTTTCTTTTTTTTTTCTTTTTGTCTTTTCCAGTAAGAGTTTGCTGGGCCAACAGCAACTTTTGCCTTGCACTCTTTGTATTCTACAAGCGTACTATCTCTCTCAAATAAGAATTCACAGTTAGCACCGTGTTACATCTCGGGCACTAAGGTCAGCTGATTCAGTACAATCGTTGTTTTCTCCATGAGTTAGATGACGTGTAGGGGTACTGGCTGGTTTCAGAGAAAATTTAGACTTCTTTTTCACCCTTAAAGCAGCTGTAAAAGGATAACTGAATCGGACATTGTTGGGATTTTATTTCAGATTGCCTTTCACAAATTCCACTCCCTGCTGATGTAATGTAGAAGTCCTGTGGTTTGTCAGTTGAATAATCATTTGATTTAATATTAGTTTTGTGGCATTACCTCAGTAATTTTCAAGGCTACCACGGAAAGTTTGATTCATATCATGAGAATAGGCTGCATTGGGTAGATGGCTCGTCTTACCTCTATCATTTTCGCAGTTTGGACTGTAACGTCCTCCGTCTAGAGTTTCATGGAAGGAGCTTTGGTGGATGTGGCTTATTTTTCCTGGCTTTTGCCAGAGTGCATTGGCAAAAACGGTTAGCAGCAAATGCTAACACTAGGAATGGCCTGACCTTACCCATTGTCCCTCATTTATTATCTCAAGCTTTTTTTCTGATAGCCATTAATGCCATGTATGATATGTTGATTTAATATATTGATTAAATTGTTAAGAAATGGTTCAAATCCAATTAAGCCGTTTAATTTTTAGTGCTGTGGGCAGATAAACTGAAGGCTGTGGAGAGTTAATGGTTGTCAGTAAACGTAAAGCTTTTTATGCAACCCTTGTCTTCATTTATAAGTTGTCATTGTTAAATTTTTTTTTCTGCTTTGATCTTGCAGTTACCTCTTCATAAGACAGTTTTAATTTCCTTTTTTTCCATATTAGTTAAAAAAAACAAAAATAATTCTATGTAAATTCTTGTTCTTATTGATCAGTTTTGTTTTGTTTTCTTCTGGCCATGCAGGAAAAGATTCCCTGACTTTGGTATTTGTTGAAACAAAGAAAGGAGCCGACGCTCTGGAAGACTTTCTTTACCGCGAAGGTTACGCCTGCACCAGCATCCATGGAGATCGATCCCAGAGAGACAGAGAGGAAGCTCTGCATCAGTTCCGGTCTGGACGCTGTCCCATCTTGGTGGCTACAGCTGTAGGTTTTCTTAGATTCCCTCAGAACAGGAGTCTTCAATATTTACTATTAAGAGCCGTTTTTACTACCTGTCCCAGAGGCGCAACACCCAGGGATGTCCAACGCTGGTCCTCGAGGGCCATTGTCCTGCAGGCTTGATGATTCATTGTGTAGAACTTAACAAGTTATGAATCAGATGACCTCATTCACATGAGTGGCCCTCGACCAGAGTTTAAGATCCCTGCATGAAACTTATCTGACTCTTAAAAATAACTTGCAACAAACAAAACTTAACATTTTATTGCTTTGTGTCGTGACGTAAGGAAAAATGAAACCTTTGCACCGTCAGAGTTCAGTGCTGTTGTCATTTTAATGGTCCTGTCCTTCAGTGTTTACACAGAGGCATATCTCTCATTTAGTTCTTAGTTTAATTCTGATATGTTAATGAATTAATATTCGGTGCATTTTCTATTTGTGAAAGGCCTTCTGTCCCTTACAAGCTCCTGACTTTCCACAAAACCTGCAGCGTAGGCTCGGTTTGGGGCTTAATTAACTTTTTTTTTTGGAGGGGGGGGGTAGTTTTCAGTAAATGCTGTTTGCTCTGGAAATGTCTTTTCAGTGTTACATTTTTTCATTGTCTGATCATTTTTCACAACAAATCAAGCAAACAGCTTTACCAGTATTATTGGCAATGTCTCAGTCCATGCAGAATTTTGTTCTAGAGCTAGTTTAGAAGGGTTGAAGAGGCGTATCCAGCGCTGAAGCTGTGGGTTGCAGACCCCTGTCTTAGACCACTTACATCTTGGTTTTCAAACTCATTTAATACGATTCACAAGAAATAAATACCCACAACATTTTAAGTTTTATTGTGCACTTCTTTTTGGAAAATCTGGATCTTTGTCTTAAAGCTTTTTTCTATTTAACCACAGTAGATTGGCTTCAGGATTTCTTAGATCTTTGTATTTTATTTACACTTATTCCATTTGAGAGGTGTCAGCTTCATCTTAACCAGGTAGAAGTGTCTCAAAAGGAACTCGCCACAGAAAGATGTTAGTGCTTAAATACTTTATTTTGCTTTTGCACTTTGATGAATTCCTGGAGGGAAACTGAGCCAGCTGGGTCAGTGAGGAGTCTTGCAGCTTTGCAGGCGAATTATATATTTCCAAACTCCAATGCTAACACACAGAAGGGAAATCTTGATCAAGTGCTTCCCAGTGCTCTTACCAGATGTTTATTTTTCCCCTCTGCTGTCCAGGTGGCTGCTCGAGGTCTGGACATCTGCAACGTGAAGCACGTCATTAACTTTGATTTGCCCAGTGACATTGAGGAATACGTTCACCGTATTGGCCGTACGGGACGTGTGGGCAACCTTGGTACAAACCTACTTCCTTTCCATAAACCCCTGCTCTTACGTCGTTTCAGTAGCTGTCATATCATGAACTGTCTGTAATATCTTGTTCAGGTCTGGCCACGTCGTTCTTTAACGACAAAAACAGCAACATTACCAAAGACTTGCTGGACATCCTGGTTGAGGCCAAGCAGGAGGTTCCCTCCTGGCTTGAGAGCCTGGCCTACGAACACCAGCACAAGAGCACCAGCCGAGGACGCTCCAAGAGGTAATGATCACACTCAGCAGACACCACAAAGACTTAAAATCATCCTTTGTTAAAGGAAACTGGTGTTTGACCTGATTGAGTTTATGGCAAATGGGAGAAATTATAATTCCACCCTTTCTCATTATAAATGAGTTTTCATTACAGAAACAAAGAATGAAGAAATTATAACAATAATGAGCAAATAATTATAATAATGGAGATAAGAATAATAATATTGGTGAAAGCAGAGATTTATTATCAGCTAGTGTTTGAGCTGTACAGCCTCAACCATCCATAATCAGACCAACCATCCATAATCAGACCCACCTCGTACACATGAAAGTAATATTCTTTCTCCGAGCCATCCGTCATTTCAAGCAGGGATGATTTGGAGCAACCACCTAATAACAAGCTCTAAATAAATCTTGTTCAGGTTCTCTGGCGGTTTTGGAGCTAGAGACTACCGTCAGGCGTCTGGTGGCGCTGGAAGCTTCAACAGCAACCGTTCAGGACGCAACACTGGAGGAAATCGTGGCTTTGGTGGCGGTAAGGAAACTGTTTAAAACCAACCCCCCTTTGTTGCTCCTTGTGTTGGACAACAGCCGCATTTCTGCTACATTCAAGTTGATTTTGACCATCTATATATCTCATATTAATAAATAGTGATTGCACATTTCTGTAAACACGGATCCTCTTTCAAGCAACTTAAATTTTTAAATTATCTTCACAGGTGGCTTTGGTGGCAACTTCTACAGCAACGATGGCTACGGAGGAAATTACAGCCACTCTGGAAGTGTAGATTGGTGGGGGAACTAGTCAGCATAGGAATAGGTTGCCATGCCAACCCAGTGGAAACCACATGTTAACTTAAGCCAGACCATACCAACCTTTCCTGTGTAGCTTCACTGACACACAGTACATTACCAACCCTGGTTCTCTGCCATTCGCTTCTCTCATAAAGGAAGTGCAGCACGACGCAAAGGAAATCACCAGCATGTGCAAAGCACTGGAGACGGCAGAGATTCACACACCTCAGAGTGAGCATGGATGCTGACGTGCATTGTCTGACAGTAACGTTGGACTTTCATTGTTCGAAGTATTTTTGTTCTTTTTTTGCGGGGAGGGAGGGGCTGGGGGACGGGTGGGGGGGGGGGACCCAACTGAGTAACCTGAGGATCATTTGTATGTTAATGTACTGTGCCTTTTGAATTTAAACGGGAAATTTCAATGTTTTCATTTCACCAGATGAACCTGGCCAAGAGCTCTAAATTTGTTTTTACTATTTTGTTTGGTGAAATACTAGAAAGGTAAAATAAGCTTGGACTTAATCAAACCTTGGCAAACACTTGGGTGTTGTGACTTTTGAGTCATGATTCCATTTGAACCTCAAATTTTTGCAGGAACATCATGTAGCTTTTTCTATTGTCAAACAGCTAATGGAGTCATTACTATATCTGAAAAACTGGGCCACTCTGTGAAGCAACTGTGTTTTAATCCTAAGGGACAAAGTTACATTTGTTTTTCTTTGTTTTTGCTCACTCTATCCTGGACAGGCTCCTTTTTATGGACATGGTCGTCTTTGAAATAGCCATTCCTATTGTAATCTTAAGAAACACAGAAGTCGTTAAGCTCAGTGCCAACAATCGCTGAGGTAAAAGAAATAAATGCTGGAACTCGTTACTCCACTTTTCAATTGACTTGACAGTGTTATGGCAGCTAGTATGTTACCAAGTGCTAGCTACATTAAGTGGGCGGTGTTTTTTTGTTTTTTTACTTGACATTTTCGGTGCAGGCGTTTGCAAATTTTAAAAAACTGAGTCAGTTTTTTTTTCTTTTATAATTGTTTCTCTACAAATGTAAATCAAACAATGCCTGCCATCTTGAAAGTGAAGTTCAAAATGGCTGCATAAAGGACCACAGCATCGGGAGGGCTGAGTGTGGTTGACATTAAGTTAATTGACCTGCAGCCACGAGGCCCTTATGGTATTCTACGCTTGCAAGTGTTTTGTTTTTTGGTCAAGGAGAAAGGACACGTGAACTGAGTCGCAGGCTTAACTTTATTACAAACGTTTTCTCTTTTCAAGCTGCGTTGGAGGCATGGCTCATCTTTAAGAGACAGACATTCTGAACGATCACTGAGGTTTTCAATTTACCAGCGACGAACGAACAGAGCGGGGTCGAGCAGCACTCCGACCACGAGGATGAGGGGGAATGGGAGGGGCGTGATATTTTTTCAGTGCACCGCCGCTGGCAGTGGCTTCAGTTTCCATAGCTGCGTAGCTGAAATGTGGAGGTGGCCAAAGATGGAGGGGGTGTATACGCCTCCTTTATGGAACATACAAGTACTGTCGGGTCTTCTGGGAGTTCATCTGCTCAGATATTTACAGGAAAAATAAAAATAAATCTGCGGCTTTTCCTCTTAAAGAGGAGCAGCCTTTGAGGGGCAGAGAGGCAGGACGTCCGCGAAAATGTTCCCGATTCTCATCAGGTGTGTTGTGCCTTGAAACCTTTATTTTTTTTCTTAAAGAAATAGATCTAAAAGCGGATGCACTGACAGTGTTGAGAACTTGAGATTGAATGGTGCTACTTGATTTAGGCGTGTAGGCCCTTGTATGTCGTGCCCATAAAGTTTTACAAAAGTTGTTTTATTGCACATCTAGAGTTTTATATAGATGTCTTGGATATGTGTCCTTAAGCTTCCAAATATGTGTGAGGAGATTGTGGGGGGAGAAGAAAAAAAACGCAGCTTGTTTATAAATGGGGAAGGGCTCTCAACATTTAAAACCAGGAATTATTTGGGACCAGGGGATTTAGCAGTCGGGGGGGAATTTAGCCATTTGCACAGATTTCTAGATTCTACTTTTGCTGCTAGTTTTGTGTAATTTATTAAGCATTTTTGACAAATATTTATTTTTGTAAGCCTCAAAGTGATTCTTTGAAAGTTTCAGAAACTTGACCAAAAGACAGTACAAAAAACACTGGCACTTGAATGTTGAATGTCACCTGTATGCGTGAAATTTATATATTTCGGGGTAGTGTGAGCTTTTTAATGTTTAAGATACATTGGACTCGGTAAATATCCACAGCTGTTTCAAGGCCTCCTCGTGGCCAGTCATCTCTATTAAAATATACCAATTGGTCATCAAAATTTGAAGTGTAATTGAACAAACATGCCAAGGTTTGGAATAAAGCTGTCAAAAAAGAGCAAATAAATTTCCTAAGCATATCAGTGCAGAAGTGTTCAGATTCTCCAACTGTGTGCATTATTGGTTCTTTAGTCTAATTTGACCTAATTGTTTTTCTCCAGTCAATGTCTGGCACATGGCAATCCTTAAAGAAACAAACATGTGGTTTAATCTCATTGTTGTATTTGCATATATGACACCTCTCGAGTTGTCCTCGAGTGTGGAGTAGGTCGGTAGCTTTGATTCATTTCCAGACTGCGGTTTGGAAACGAATAGGTGGTTCTGTGCAGAACCGGAGACTTGTTCCACCATCTCTGGAGAACCCCAGAGCTCTTTAGATGTAGACTTTGCTTTTCTGTATTAGCTTCTAGGCTACTGCACTGCATGGGAAGTACTCAGCTGTGCAACTTGTATGATTTTACTAAAATAAAAAGTTTGAATGCGGAAGTATCTGGAAAATCAAGCATGTTTCACCAATAATTGTTTACTGTAGATATGCAGAGAAGACTTGTAGCAAAGCAGCCTGCTGCCTTGTGTGGGTTCAAGGCAGACGGGTGGCAAATTCAATTTGGTATGGATTGGATGAGCTTTGTTTATTTTGAAAAGTGCATAAAAGATTTCCTTTGTAAATTAAACTGTCTTGTCTGAATTTGTCCAAACATTTTGCTTGAGTGTGACCTTTTTAATATGGGAGCCATATTATGAGGGGCAAAACATTTTACATCTTGCTTATTTGACCTTAAACATTATTAAAATATCAATTTGTTCTGGTTGATGCATAAAAGATACTCCCAGCAGATCATTTTAGCACAAACTAAATTAGAACTTGTCCACAGCGTGTAGCAGCAGAACTTAAATGATTACTGTTTTTATATCACTTGTTTACTTAAATGAGCTTCAGGTTTCAGATTATTTGAAACTTTGTGACTTAATTTATGTTTCAACGTCTACTAATGCCCAAAATGGCAGCTTCTCTTTTGGGTCTAGGTTGAATTTCAGCTGTACGAAGCAAACAAGACGAGCACTATACATGCAACTAAAATACACTAAAGCCTTCTTTGGTTAACTTTAAAACTTTTAAATGCAAATGTACAACTATTCTATTTCAATACTTACTGAACAACATGCTGTTCTCTAATAAAGTGAATAACCTCAAAAAGGTGTCAGAACCAAGAGCTGACCACTAAATTCTCTGATTCAATGATGGCTTGTATAAAATTACCCTCTACTGTTCACGTTTTGACATCGCAGGACTGAGACAACACCTTTTGTTTTAGTAAACAGACAGGGTTGAAGAATTTACCATTGCATGATTATATATATATATATGTGTGTGTGTATATATATATACAGTACAGACCAAAAGTTTGGACACACCTTCTGATTCAAAGAGTTTTCTTTATTTTCATGACTATGAACATTGTAGATTCACACTGAAGGCATCCAAACTATGAATTAAC
>JBAFTA010000014.1:4644208-4655203 GCA_036919975.1 Melanotaenia parkinsoni | reverse complement strand
AAAGAAAACTCTTTGAATGAGAAGGTGTGTCCAAACTTTTGGTCTGTACTGTATATATATATATATATATATATATAGTAAATGTGCTAGTAAATGTTATCAAGACATATATTGTTTGTCATTATCCCTCTGTCTGTTAATTTCTCTTTACTGTTCCAAATATATAAAATGAAATTTTTTGACAGAAGTTGAAACTTTTTTTTTTTTTTTTTTTTTTTTACATAATGAATAAAAACAGCCTGTAATTATTTAAACTGGATACTTGACTGAATAGCCTCCAACAGCCTGTATTAAATATTCCACTAAGATGTGTATTGAGATTGAATTACAGCCATTAAAACACATCTATAGATATTTATTATTCCCAAGAAGGACAATTAATTTAAGCAGCTCAAAGCAACCAAAAATATATCTCCTGTAAGGTTTGCAATCTATTAAATAAACAACGTATATTTTACTTTCTTTAATGTGAAGAGAATTTTCCAATATAGGCATTTTCCATTAAAAATATATTGAAACTGTAAATAATGGTCTTAAGTACATCTTTGTTGCAGCTTTTAATCTTGCATATAAATATTTATGGTGAAGGGGACAGTGTTTTGTCTTAGAGCCCCTGGTAGCCCCTGGTAGCCCCTACACTAACCAGATGCGAGGGTGAACATGGGAGGTCTGTGTGCAGAACTTTCTGGTGAAAAAGAACCCTGACTGGTATTTCATGTCTCTACAGATGGTCTCTACTTTGGATATCTGCGGGAAATTTTTAGGTGGAGACAACACAAAATCGAGGTTTTACATTCATTAAAAGGCTTTACCCCAGATTTTGGGAGGGATTTTTTATGCTACTCTCGAGGGGTCATTCGGTCTGTTGTGTGCTGAGTAGGTTTCATAACCACAGAGTCGGTGACACTCATTAAACTGTTGTATAATGTTGTATAATTTCTGTCATTTTGTGAAAATAAGGTTTTAGGACCATTAAAGTCGGATGAATCCAGCTGCAGTGAAAGATGGAGGTCCACACAGCTCATATAGTATAATAATCTTTTTTAACAAATTGTATTGATCGCTTCTTTCACCAGATCACACTGCTGATGGTCCGCTGATCCCCTAATCCATTTTAGCATTTGCATTCCTGACAAGTTTTACGTCCAACTTCAAGCTCCATGTGTGTGGTTGTAGTGTGTAATCTGCGTGTTTGTAAGTTACTTGTATTCCTTTGTGGTGTGATCTCAGCCTCATTTTACTTCTGTAATCCTGCCAACCTCCCATCTCGATCTCCATCCCCATCCCTCCTTCTATCACGCCATCCAGGGGATTTGACTGCCATTAAGAGATGGCTTTTTGCTGTGTTTGTGTGTCCCATCCTAAACGCACACACGTGGTGGAGCAGTGAGGATGAAGCGTAAAAACACAACCACATACATGTTGTGCTGGTGAACTGTGACAGGCTGAAGGGTCTGCTAAGCTTGCTTAGTTATGCTGTGGAAGGTGCGCTGTGTGGACTGATATGGGATGGACAGGATGGACACATGCATTAATATTTGGGCAGTGAGTTTTAACACACATGGATGCAACTGTCTGGAAAGAGCTACAGGTATCTTGCATCATTTCTCTATTTGTTGCATCTGCAACTTGTTTTCCCATTAAAACGTGTAAACATTGCCATTGGTATGTCTGCGTAGCTAGATTAAGTAAAAACTTCCAGTAAATAATTTTCTGATATATTTACATAACTCATAATACTTCATCATTAAGTGCTCTTTTTGTGCTGTTTCAGACCTGCGTTAATCCTGGCATGTCCCAGATGAGAGACTACAGTAATGACTGTCATCACTTTCACTGGTCAGTTTCAATCTTTGTCTTTTATTGCTTTTTATGTACTTTCTTAGAAATGAAAATGGTCTTCCTCTTCATAAAGGCGTATCAAATATATTTTAGAGGGATACTACTCTCAGTATGAAGACATCAGTAATGAATTTTAGGCCTCTTAAGAATCCATATTCTGATCAACCCTAAATGCATAGCTAAAGTTGAGCTGAAGGCAACAGATTGAGGTTAAAATCCCAGGCACAAACAATACCTATTGTTGTGAGACTAATCTCTGAACTGTTCTAATCACATTGTTTTACAAACATCTGGCAAAAAGGCAGTTTAACTTTCATCCTGGCAGACAACATGACTCCAATATCCAATTACTCCATCAGTAACATTTTTAAAGGTTAAGAGGAAGGAACAAAGCTGAATGGGGTTTTCAAGAATTTTTTTTAATTAAAATATGAGATAAAATGCTCAAATGTTACAGGAAGAATACGTATAAACTAATTTTTTTTACCTAAGAAATGCACCAAATATGTTTTAATTTGATTGGTTAAACTAAATCCATGTTTGTTTCTCATAATTTAATAATTTTTTTTGTGTCTGTACTCCTTTTTTCTAATAATAATAACAGGTAAAGTAAGCAAGTTAGCACTTTCCAAGGACCATGTGGTCTTTCAAAAAGGTTATTCCTTTAATGCTTGCACTCATTTTCGGGGGGGTAAACAACAATAAAAATGTTTTTTTAACAGATGAGATAAGTTAATAATATAGTTACAATAGA
This sequence comes from Melanotaenia parkinsoni, assembly GCA_036919975.1. Classification (NCBI taxonomy): domain Eukaryota; kingdom Metazoa; phylum Chordata; class Actinopteri; order Atheriniformes; family Melanotaeniidae; genus Melanotaenia; species Melanotaenia parkinsoni. The sequence goes on along the minus strand of JBAFTA010000014.1, from coordinate 4,652,607 downwards.
TAGATCAAAACTTGAAACTGTAATGAGATTAAAAAAAAAAAAAAAAAACTTTCCTTTTGGTATTACCCAAACAAAATGGTAGAGCTGAATCAGATAGGTTCACTTTCAACTTTCACCCATTTTTAAAAGGCTTCATTAGTCATTGGGAAACTGCCTGCTCAAACAGTAGAGCAGGCAGTTAAAGGGTTAGTGAAGCTATTTAGGTTCCATTTGAAGGGGAGGTGGGAATTTCACCGTTTCCATTGTGAATTCTCAGCTATAATGTCCCTGTCGGATGTTAAGAAAATGGGAGGAATCGTACCAAGCTTTACATAAAACCTGGCTGCTTCATGGAATTGTGTCTTCAAACATGAAGGACACACATAGCAGCATTAATGATAATGTCCAATGTTCACAGTTCACGTTTTGTGTTTTTAGCGGCCAATAATGCTAACCCAGTCAGTGAGTAAACCTCACTGGTTTTCTGAGCCATAAATTTAATGGAGTTGTAAGTAATTTCTCTGATGTTTTATTTGCACCATATTTACCAAAATGGCAATGCTAGCATGCTAATCTTTAGCAGGCACTTAGCATGTTAACTATTTACTTTCCAGCAAATGTCACATTTTAACTGCTATGCAAGTCTCTTTTCTTTAATGTATGAGCTTAAGTTCAATGGGTTTTAAATTCAGTTAGCTTAGCTTGGCTTTGCGTTCAATTAGCTTAGCTTTGTTTTAAATTCAGTTAGCTTAGCTTGGTTTTAAATTCAGTTAGCTTAGCTTAGCTTGGCTTTGCGTTCAATTAGCTTAGCTTGGTTTTAAATTCAGTTAGCTTAGCTTGGTTTTAAATTCAGTTAGCTTAGCTTGGCTTTGCGTTCAATTAGCTTAGCTTGGTTTTAAATTCAGTTAGCTTAGCTTGGTTTTAAATTCAGTTAGCTTAGCTTGGCTTTCCATTCAGTTTGGCTGGTTGTTTTATATACCTTTGGCAAAAGCAGTAGTCAAGCTTGTAAATTTATGAATTACCCAAAACAGCACCAAATTTCCACATTAGTCATGAAGAAGATAAATAGGACCCAATTTCACAAATGAGACAATTAAAAAAATTTTGTTGTGTTCTTTATTGAGGAAAATTATCATTATGTTTATAAAGTCATCGGCCTATTATTTCTGATATTTTAACTCTGCTTACTCCTAAGACGATTGATGTCAGCTAACAAGAGTCTTGCTCTTTTCTAAACATAACATTATTCCTTATAACATGGTAGTAGTACGATGATGGTTTGAGCCCATTTTACTGTAAGCTGAATATGACAACAATGGCTTACCATCATTAAGAGAAGAATAAATCTCAATAATGCCATCTGTCATCTGTGTGTGAACTGAAACAGACACAAGCAGTTATGTCAGAAAGAAGGATTAAATGGATACTTTGGAATGACCAAGTCAAAATCCTGGACATAATCCATTAGAAATGTTGTCAAAGGACCTGAACTCACAAACATTGCAGAATGTAAGTTGTCCTGCTGAAAGGAATGGGCTGGATCCAAAACTGATGACACCACTTACTGAAAGCACTTATTTACATACTTTGCTTCTAACAGACATGTAATACTGGATAATTTATCCCAATAAATAAATTACCAAGAACAATATTTGCTCAGAATTGGTCTTTTTTTAATCTGCTTTTAGGACTTTTAGTGAAAATCCTCAAATTTTCTAGGTCATATGTTATCTATTCAGAAATGTAGAAAGTTGAAATGGTTTTTCACAAACTTTTAGGCATCACTAAATCTTTATCTAAAATATTCTAATAAGCTGAATTCTTCTTTTGGATCTTATAGATGTGAAATAAACACATGTAGTTGGTTAATGACCAAAAATTATACATAGATTTTTTTATTTTTATCTTGAATGGTTTCTTATATGTTGGTTGTCATCTTATTAAACTATTAAAAATGCGTAGGAGTAAAAAATGTCCTCAAATAAAAACAAACACATAAATTGTGTTAATTTGTTTCATATACAGAAGCATTAGCCCATTACAGAGTGCTGTGGGTGGTTTTCATATGACTGTGGGTGGTTTTCATATGAATGGTTCAAATTTCTCCCAGTAATATGCATTTAAATCAACTGGAATAAATCCAGCATTTAATTCTAGTGAAAACTTTAAATATACAACCTAAGATCTGATGTTTGAGTTAAATTTCTCAATCTGTTTTTTTCTATGGTAGACTGATTGCTGTATTTTCATTAGACGCTCTGATATTCCCCTTCCCCCTGTCCTCCCACCAGTCTCTGTGCTGTGCCTGCTGCCTCAGGCGGTCTTGGCACGGTGGGCGTGTGTTCGGGCCTGTCCGGCGTCCTGCACCTGCACACAGGAGAGGAGCTGCAGCGTGCTCTGCGACCGCTCCGGCATGGCTGAGCTGCCCAAAGAGTTTCCCTGCGAGGCCTCTGCCATCAACCTGGAGAAGAACAGGCTGAAGTTCCTGTCGGAAAGGGCCTTCGGTACTCTGCCCTCCCTCAAGTCTCTCTCTCTGGACCACAACAACATCTCATTTATCACCCCAGGAGCCTTCAAGGTGTGCTCAGTGACTTCTTTTGCAGAAATAATTTGTGGTGTTGTGAAGAATTGGAGAACAGAATACATCTAGCCCAAGACGTAAGCCCCCCCCCCAAAAAAAAAATTAAGAATTTGAGATGCTCTGCTAGACATTACATGGAATGACTCTTGAAAAACACATTTTCTTCTAGTAATCCCAGTAGATAGTTTCTTTGGACAGGTGTGCAACCTAAAAATGCTGAAAAAGAAACCACTTCAAAAGTACATTTGGAAACCTAAACACCAAATTGTGTTTATTTATTTATATTAATATATGTCCAGTGAAGCATTAAAGAGCCTATAATATGTACATACCTATATTTTAATTTATGTGTCCTCTAGGATGAGTTTAAATGTCCCAATGTTTAGAAAACAAATTATTTTTATCATAATGAGCCCTGCAGAAGTGCCTTTTGTCATCTTCTGTATGAAGCGCTTTGTTTTTGGCTCCTGTCTCTTTAAGGACCTCCTTTTGAACTGTCTGCTCTGATTGGTTGGTTGATTGATCCAAAATGGCTGAACACACTGTAGCTGCTCATTCATATTTTGGGGCCTGTTATATTAACCACCAGACAGATATGAAATTTATTATATACTGATGTTTATCAGTATATATCAGCTCTCAGATGTTTAAGTGCTTTATCTTGCAAAATCCCAAACAACCCAGTAAAGCAAATTGATGTGAAGTCAGATTTAACTCTGATCTTGATGCACAGTTTAACCTCTGACTTGCAGGGCCTCGCTAACCTGGTGGAGCTGAAAATGGCGCACAACGAGTACATCAGCTACCTTCACACACGGACGTTCACGGGGCTGAAGAAGTTGGTGCGACTGGACATGTCCGACTGTAATCTCTTCAGCATTCCCGACCGCATCTTCATAGAGCAGACAGCACTTAAGGAGCTGCTGTGCTTCCAAAACAACTTCAGGAGGATCCCAGGAGCCATCAGAGGCATGGAAAATCTGACTCACATTTACCTGGAGAGGAACAAGATAGAGGCTGTGGCTTACAACTCCCTGCTGGGCCTGGGTAGCCTCAAGTAAGTCTCAAGTTGCAAGTAGTAAACAGATTACACTTACTTCACATAGCTTCTTTAGACATTCATTCCCTTCTAGTTTTGTATATATATATATTCTTATTGGCATAGTTTCCTTTTGGTATGTTTGAATTTATGAAATTTTTCAGATTACGGTTCAGTCAATTTGTAGCCCACCACAGTTCCACACATTTAATCTATTATTTCTCATTGTACCTATTTTATGATTTTTGTTAAAGAATAAAAGTAAGGGTTAGTAAGATATTGAGTATTCCTGACCCCAATGTTCCCGTCTATAGACAGAAACCTGGAAATGCAGGCATAAAATCATATACATGCTCACAAAAGCTTAGGAATATTCAACTTTTTGGTGAAATTTACAAAAAAATGTTAAAAGTTCCTGCTACACTGATGATATGTTATGAATGGAGGACATTTAATTAGAATCATGCAATGGTAATTCCTTCATTTCAAACTTTTTTCTTTTGAGAAAAGCTAACCACAGCTGTGAATAAATTGATGATGGTTTGAGGTCTATATATTAAGAGGATGATAAAGAGGACTGTTTAAATGCAAGCTGTCATTGAACCAGAACATTTTGTGGTCCATTTATTTTTTCTGTTTTATTTTTTTATGTGATAATAATCTTCTTAGAGAACGGCATGTTAGGTCACATGGGTTTTGAGGAAGGGAAACATTCTCTGTTTATCTCAAATACTGCTAATAAACTTGCTTCTTTTTAGTATGTTGTGCAGTAACCTGCGTGTAAACTGAGTTTATGAACTTAGGGCAAAAATGAAGACCATCTAATATTATCTGCTGCTTTAGAGTCTGTAGTTGTACCAGATTCTCTTAAATTCATTGCTGCAAAGTAAACAGAAATGTAAAGACTCCAAATGTCCATTGAATGGTACAGTTAACAGCTGTTTTGTCCTCAGTTGGAGATAACATGAGGATTAACCTTTAGACGCTGGAGTTTTTCAAAGAAAATGTTAAGACTGTAAAGGCTGTAGCTTGGAAATGGTTAGAGATAAAGGCATGCAGTAAATGGGAAAAATGTTGACGACGAACCTGAATTTATGAAGGGAGTAATCTCTTTTGCATCGTTTGCACCCCCTCCGTGTTTTGGTGCTGAGGGGTTAAAAGCAACACAACACCCCCATGTGAAAGTAACACTGAAGAATAGTGTCAGATTTTTTCTGGAGAGACTAAAGAAGATGTTTGCAGCTTTGCATGCAGTATGCAGAGAACGCAGCTTAAATTAATAAGCTAAGTTAACTTTAGTTAACTATTTAAATATCTTTGTTTGTCTCAGGTACCTGAACCTCCAAGAGAACCGTATCATGACAATCCATGACAATGCCTTCCAGGACCTGGTGCGACTGGAGAACTTCTACCTCAACGACAACGTGCTGTCTGATCTGCCCAGGTTTGCCTTCAAAGGGCTCAGCCGCCTCAAGATGCTCAACCTTGGGGGCAACCAGCTGATTAACGTGTCCAAGACCTGGTTCAGTGACCTGGTTGAGTTGGAGGTTCTGTACCTAGACAGGAACCAGCTGCTAAACATTGAGGAGGGCACTTTTGAGAACCTGACCAGCCTGATCACGCTCCACCTAAACAGCAACAACCTGACCAGCCTCCCCTTCAGCGTTTTCCAGCCCGTCTACTTCCTGGGGCACCTGTACCTCTTCAAAAACCCCTGGGAGTGCGACTGCTCTCTGGAGTGGCTGAAGCAGTGGATGGAAAGTTACAAGCTGGTGCGGGACATCCCCTGCTCCTCGCCGTCCTCCGTAGCGGGGCTGGATCTCAGTGAGGTCGTCTTCAGCAGTTTGAACGGTACATGTGTGGACCCTTCGGAGCTCAACCTGACCACGGCCTCCTCGGAGATCATCCCCACCACAGAGAACCGCTTCAACAGCCTCATTTCCAAGCTGCTGCAGCAGGAGCTCAGGGAGGAGATGGGGAACGGGACGGAGAGTCTCCGCAACGGGACCCTGCTGGAGTCGGAGGGGCAGCTCTCTGCAGGGGTCAGAGGGCAACAAGCCCCAGCAAGCCAATTACTGCTCTGCTTTGCTGGAGTGTGGCTCATGTTCGGTTTATTTGACCAGTCAGATACTCGTTTGCCTCTTTATATGACATGAGAGCTGCACAAAGAAACATGGAGTAGATTTTTACAAGTTGCCCATGAGATAAAAGGTGTTTTCTATTTATCTAATGAAGGATGAAGGAGTGCTCTCCTTGCATGTGTCACCGGTGTGAGTCTGTGCTGCCAAATGTGGGATTTTGGGATTGATTTCTTCTGAAAGAATGGCATTGTTGAGGGTTTATTTATTTATTTTCACCTGAGTTGTTTGAATGCAATCGTTTATGCTATTTATAGAGGAAATATTTATTACTAATTGTACGTCTGATACATATCTTTCCTCCATGTTGAAAAACATGCCAAATCTGTATGGCTGCAGGATTCATTTATACAGTACCATTGGCAGGTGGATGAAAATGTACACGCGGGCAGCCATTTTTTTCTTTTGTTGCATAAGGCTAAATTATAATTAATATAATGTCATTTATAGCATAACAGTCTTTTACGAGTGCTTTTTTGTATTTTCATTCACATCTGTGTGTAAAGTTGAAGGAGATAAGAGCTCCTGTAGTCATCTCCTAAGCAGATGTCCTCTCTGTTCGTTTCTATTCATTCTGCTCTAAATGTAGGCTCTGCAGCTTTTCCATAAATGCATTAATCTTCTTACTGCATGCAGCTCAGTGTCGCTGCTGCTTGTGTATGCTATAGCGTGATGAAGGGACTTTCTCATTGCTTTTGCCTCCTATGGATGGACTGTTTTGGAGCGTGTTGGAGTGATTGCCATAAGCCAGTTTGTAGATTGAGGCTGTGTCAAAATCTCTCTGGAATAAGAAAAATGTTTAGGTATTTTAGATAAATATGTAGAGAGAGAGCATATTCTGCAATGTTTATTTATACACTTTGTGTATATTCATACTGCTTTGCAGCAAACAAAGTGAAAGGATATCCCTGTTAAACAACTACCACTGCTTCTTTTTACCCTGATGAATCCGTAGTTTGGTCATTCAACCAGTTTTCCAGTTGCATGATATATTTTTCTAAATAAAGAGGTTGCTGTTGAATTCGCGATGTGCCTGCTCGGTGACTCCTTTCAGCTTCAGTCGAGGAGATGACCTGTTTCAGAGGTGAACTCCAGTTAATCTGCCTGCCTGCCTGTTGGCCCGTTAATGTGGGATTAGGCTGGGACTTAGACAACTGGGGAGGCTGGATGCTTCGCCTCCTCCCTGTGATTTAGCATCACTCTCATGCAGCTGTTTTTATCTGGAACGCTGCTGAAATGTAACAGAGAACATGATCACCCAGACGGTCTCTTTTATCTGGGTCATGGTGCAGATGATGGACATGTGTACGGTCATAATCTTACTCTTTCATGTTTGGTGTAAATAAAAAAAAAAACAGATTAGTGTTTCTTTAGTTTCTTCTCTTAACAGTGCTACTGAAATTTCTTCCATTTTAAGTTTACTTGTTTTTACAGGCCAGATGTGCATATTAAATTGGTGTGTAATTAAACCCGTGTAAGGATATCCACTTACATTTGCCTTTACGCTGCCTCTGCAGGTCACCTTCATTTAGCATCTTGAAACAACATTGGATTTGTAGAAGCATGTGGCCTACGTATGTGCATGCACATTCAGCATTTGCACCATCTTATATTCCACTTAAATGATCTGTGCAAGCGTGCTAATGGCGAGGACCCTGTTTTTAGAGGAAATGTGTAATTATGCAAAAGAAAACATCACCCCATTTGATATTTTGAGGTAACATTTCAGATTAATTGTGGTCATTTAGTGTTTGCATGCTTGAAATGTTGTTAGCAATTTTTACAGAAAATTAGCAAATTAGAAGTAGCCACTTCATGAAGTCTGTGAATTACTGGTTTGCTTCCCTCTCATTTAAAATGGCAAAAAAGGATAAAAAAAAACCCCAAACATTTCCAGTTTCAACCATATCGGTAACAATTTAAAGACCAACTGGTTGCACAGTGAAGAATTTAGCAGTTAATTAACCAGATTACCTTTACGAATGTGAAGAGACCAGATATATAGAAGAAAATCTTAATGAATTATGTTCCATAAACGTATCTGTTTAAATGGCTGTCAAATCTAAAAAATAAAGGAATAAATATTGTAATAAAAAAGATAAACCAGCAGAAAAAAATTATAAATTAATTAAAAAGATAAGGATTTAGAAAAAAGTTTTTGCTAACCAACTGTCCCCCCCCCCCCCACCAAGGTTTTACCCTTTTATAATCATCAAATCCAGAAATTATTTATGAAGAACATTAAATAACAATGGTTGACCAAAGTGCTGTACAACAAAGGAATTAATAAAATAATAAATAAAATTACACAAAACACTTGTAAAAAAGCAAACAACCAAACAAACAAACAAACAAAAACAACCAAACAAAACAAATCAGAGTTATTCTACTTGAAAACATAATAAGTAGACTAAAAACAATTATAAGTTAAAGCAAAAAAAAAAAAAAAAAACGAGAAAAAAGAGACAACAAACATGAAAAAAAAAAAAGAAAAAAGAAGTTTTTCTCCTTATTTCCGAATCAAATTAAAGATGGCGGGCTGCTAGTTACCTGTACGGGACTGTAGCCAAAGAAAGAGCTAAAAGCTCAGATGGTTAAAAGAACCGTTTTGGACTCGATGAAAACCTCCAGAAAAAACGGTAAGTGTTATTATCTTTTTACC
>JBAFTA010000014.1:4625023-4640196 GCA_036919975.1 Melanotaenia parkinsoni | reverse complement strand
CTGGAACTGATAAGAAACTGGATCCAGATGACCTGAGGGTTCTGGTAGGTTCATACTGGGTCAAGAGGTCACTGATGCATTTCAGTTCAGAGCTTTCTAGACCAGCAGCAGAACCTTTAAGTCTGTCCTCTGACGAACAGGCAGCCAGTGTAAAGACTCAGAGCTGGACTGATGTGGACCACTTTCTTGGTCTTCATGAGGACTCGAGCAGCAGAGTTCTGAATCAGCTGCAGGTGCAGATTTTTTTTAGGTAGACCTGTAAAACATTTTAATGAAAGTCATGATATTGAGTAATCTTTACGATTGATTAACCATGTTTAATACTTTGTGTATTTAAATAATCGTGACATCCGTACTTGCTGCTGTATTTGGTCCTGGGTGACTGTTCAAGAGCAGAAAACTTGGTTCTGGATCTTGAGGTGGCGAGAACACTTAGTTTTGGCTTGTTTATAATTCATGAGTAACTTTGTGGCAGAGCGGGGTGTGTGCATGTGTGTGTTGTATATACTGTACTTTGGTTCTTTCTCACCGCCTCGACCAGCTGTTCATTAAAACTTTCCATTCAACCTTGTTGGATCTTTTAAATCAACAGAAAAGCAGAAATAAAAACTTCCTAGAGGTTCTAAAAGCAGGATGGGAAGTGGAAACTATTTTTTTTACAAGCCATCCCATTCCCTCCAGTTATGCTGCTATGCGACCCCAGCACATACAACGAATCCAGCAGCCGCTTTGTGTGTTGCTGCTTCTTGCTGCGGTGGCCTGAAGATCTTTATCTGCTGACACAGCTAGCTGGAGTAATGACATGAGCCAACACCTACTAATAAGGGATCTTGTGTGGTGAGCTCAGTTATTCATGCTAGTTTGACATCAGTGCATAAATGTAAACAATTCTTTGTCTGACAGAAACCGCTTTAAAACACTAATCTGGTCTGTTGGTTTTACCGGCTGTTCTGGTCACAATGTTCTTCAAATAATGTGCCATTCACAATACCTCCCAAATCAGTCGTTTACTCTCTGCAACATGGCAGCCTCTTGTCTCCAAGTCCGTTTCTAATAACGAGCGTAGCAAACGTTCATCGTTAGTCCAACACTGAATTCATCAAACTTAACATAATGTCCATCTCTCGGTCCTGTCCTCAGCACCGTCAGCTGGTCCAGGCAGATGGCCGGTCTTTCTGAGTCTGGTTCTCCTGGAGGTTTTCCTTCACGGTAAGTCATGTTTTTTTTTCTTTTCCACCCATCCCTCTTTCTGTGCTTGAACAGACTGGATAATTGAAGTAAAGAGAAGATTCAATGCCATCTGTAGTTATCCTTAGTTAGGCAATTAACACAATTTATAACTGGGTCATAATCGGACTACGATGAAATGGACTGCCTGTAAAGAGCCTTGATGAAAGCTGTTAATTGCCGCCATTCAAATAAAGAGTCGCATCGCATTGAAATTTAATGTAAGTAATGTATGTAAAACCTTAATCAGTGCAGTGCTTTGATTCATCAGTACGTATACAGAAATGAAACAGATTTTTTTCTCTCTCCTCAGAAACAGCTGTTTTAATGGAGTTGCTTGGATTGGAAGATGTTGTCTTTCTGCTTGTGTAGACTGGGAAAAGAGAAAATGAAGAGCCACTCAAGTATGTTTTTTCCAACACACGAAAGGAAATGTATTTAAAAAATTAATTTCGAAGAACTCCATCATTGCAGAGCCATTTACACAAGGGGCAGTTCATCAGTCTGTTGTATTCACATATTGTGGTTATTCAGTTGCACACACACACTGTCGCCTCTCGCTGCAAAGTCTTCACCTTTGGAGGAAGTAACGTTTACACTTGCTTTGCAGTTAGTTTCAAATCAACATTAACATTTTATCTCTGGACTTTTAAACACTAGTACTCCTGGACATCACATTTCTGAAATGGCAAATGAGAGATCAGGCATTTTTTTCTTATTTATTTATGTATGACAAATCAAAGAGGAAAAAAAAATAATCAATACTTTTCATTTTTTTTCTTACAAACACATCTCACTTACATGGTCGATCCTGCTATAAATCTGTGGTTTAGAAATGTCACCCGAAACTCAAGGGGATGTGCACAGGCGTCGAATCAACGTCCAGCTCCATCATTGTTAGGGTTTTTTTTTTTTGCGTCTTCTGACTTGGTTGAGTTTATTTTTTCCCAAACAACTGGAATGTTTTTAATTTTTATGGATATTTTAGTCTTTTCTTTCTTGGAGGGTCACAGAGGGACACTGGGAACAATGACTGACAGCATGGAAGCTCGCAAATGTTCACATGCATGATAACCTCATTCAGATTTATAAAACATGTATGAATTCATTTAGAAGAGACAGTACCTGGTAGGTGCATGTGTGGGGAAATACTGCGACTGTACCGAGGGATAACAGGATAGACGAGAGGGAGTAACCCAGCTTTAAAGCTTAGAACAGGAAGGAATGGTGAATGAGGGACGCTGGCAGGATCTACAGACGAGAAGACATTGCAGTGTTTGTGTGCTTTTACCTAAAAAAAAGAGAAAAATCCACTGACATTGTCTTAGTAAAAGGTGGTTTATAACACCCAGCAGGACTACAGTGTGATGGCGGGGGGCTTGGAGAGCTAGCAGTGCATCAACATGAAAGGACGGGACGCAGTACTGTCTCTTTAAAACAAACATCTACAAAAATGTTGCCTTCTAGCTAGTACAGACATGACAATATTCATTTTTTGTTTACTCTGATTTTATACAACACTATGACTAGGTCGTCCGCGAGGGCCAGAGTCCGACGCCGAGCTGTTTCAGGTTGTGTGCAGCGTAAAGGAGGATTTCAGGTGAATGCTGTGGTTGCTTTCACAGAACGCCGAGGGGTTTGTTCATAGAGTGCAGTGTAGAGAAAAGTTCCCATCACGTGGTCTGAAGAGTTTTTGTTTTTTTTAAGAGGGTGTAGAAAGAGTTTGGCCCTGCTGCTGTAGCTGGTCAGTAGACCCAGGACACGGGGACCCACTGGCTGGTGGTGCACACCACCTCCATGGACTCCTCCAGGTGCCTGATGGTGTCGTCGATCTCATTGTTGATGATGGTCATGTCGAAGTAGTGGGCGTAGGTCTTCTGTAGGATCTCCGACTCTTTCTGCAGCCGCTGCAGTGACTCGTCCTGGAGGAGGAAGACGTAATGAGGAAGGTTAGAGATTCTGAGAAATAAATACAAAGGGTACAAGGCTCACCCGAATACTATGTGATGAATTATCCAAGTTCAGAAAACGTAAATGTGTTCGTTTGAGTGAAATAATGATAAATCGAATTTTACTAGACAGACCAACACGTCCATGCAGTGATGATGATGATGATGCTCTGAGCTTGCTCCACAGGTCCGGTTCACAACTTTAATTCAGGAGCAAGCTGGTAAAAGGGCTGAAACCTTTTTTTTCTGTTAAAGGTTGATTACTAGAATTTTAATTTACCATTTTTTGTCATCTATTAAAGTTCTATTTAACTCATCACTTCCGGTCTGTATCACCTACTTCTGGTAAATGAGAAGCATGTTTGTTTGATGGCAACAAGAAGTCACTGAATCAACAGAGCAATGAGAAAAGGGACAGAGCGAAGGAAAGAAGACAGTCAGAGAAAACGCCAAAAAGAGCCAAGTAATGGGAAATATTTCAATTAAAACCAAAAGAAAAGACTGTAGAGTTAATTCACTGTAAGACCAAGCTAGCTTTAAATAAAATGGATAAAATATTGGTAAGTTTTTAAAGTACAGATATTAAGTAAAATATAAGAGATGGAGACTCCCTTTAAAGAGAATTAAATATATATAATATTATGGTTAGATGGAACAAAATAATGTCCCCTAGCAGTGACCCTACCAAGAAGGTGGGAGCTAGCCTTTCAGCCACATTCAGCGGTAGATTTACTCGTCCGGTTCGGAGGCTAGCATTTAGACACATTTTGGTTTTTATGAGATCATCGTAGTTAAATCTCAAGCAGTTTGGGAGACGGTGCTGGATGCTAGTAAGTCGATGCTACGATACAAGTTTAAACAACATTATGACCTCACTTGCAAAAAGATTAACAAAAAATTTATTACAAGTACAGTTTCGTACGCTTCATCTGGGTGTTTATTTCCCCTAAAGTTTAGTCACCACAAATGATGTTGGATATGTGTTGGATTGATTGTATAGTTTTATACATTGAAATTTAAAATCCTTATTTATAAAGGACAATCTTTTATAGTCTGTTATCACATGACTAGCTAATGTAATTTCTGGTGAAATCGTCTATTTTTTGTTGCCTATATAGTGTAGCAGCTGGAAAAGGAGTTGCAATTGATTATTTTTCTGTGTGTGTATGTGTGTGTGTAAAGATATACAGTATCTCACAGGAGTACACTCCTCGCATTATTGCAAATATTATTTTTACATTATACATTACATAAGATACATTATATCTTTTCATGGGACGACACTATAGAATATTAAAGTTTCATTTCTATAGTGTCGTCCCATGAAAAGATATAATGAAATATTTGCAATAATGCGAGGGGTGTTGTACACAAGATTTTAAAGCGAAAAGGAAAAAGCTTATCCATTTAATTGACTGATTACAGTGATTGATTATTAAAATAATTAGCTGCAGTCCTAGCTAGTAGCAACGAAAATAACCACCAAACAGGACGTGTAATATGTTCAATTCATTGTTTGACAAAAAAATTTGTAGCCAGTTAAACTATCAGCTGTTCTAGTCTAACATAAAAGGCTGATATGAGCACGTATGAAACTACTACTGAACTCTGGCTGAGGAAGGAAAACAGACACGCTAATAAAAACATCGAGGGAGCTAATGGGAAAATACACGTGATTTTAGACTAACTTTTCATGAGGTTTTACTTACTGGCAGCGTCCGACACCACCTGGGTGTCTGAGAGGAAAGCCAACAAACAAACATGCGGCATGCAAAAATAAACAAGTGCAGAGAGGAATGAGACAAACACAAAGGAGGCTGACATGTATGTAGTGTGATGGAGGAGCGTCAGTGATTGTTTAATAAAATATCACCAGTTTTATTCCAGCTGAAGTTATAAGAACCTGCCAGAGTATAAAATGTGTCCTTTCAAAGGTTTTCTGTCACTAACTGGAAAAAATGGACAAAAAATATGTTTCATGTTTTTCACGTTTGGGGGGAAAAAAAAAAAAAAAGAACAAGTGATTAGATTTGGAGGTGATCCGGATCACCGCCTGGATGCAGGAATTTTTTAAAGGATTCGTTACTAGATAGGAGCTCTACTGGCAAAATTATCTCAAATTAAAAAATAAAGCCCACAATCATTGGCCAAAAGAAAAAAATTACAATGGCTTGGTGGTTTTCACGTTTTTAGACATTTTAGACATGTTTTAGAGACAGACCAAGGTATGTGGGACAAAATCAAAGTTAATGCTTCATAATGAACAAACATGTTGGTGTACGATTCCAGTCATTTCCAGACCATCACCAGCTGTATCTTTGGAGCCGCCATGTCTTGTGTTTTCCTACCTCATTGATGCCTGGCGTGATGGTTGGTGCAGCGATGAAGACGACGTAGGGGGCAAACTCCGCTGTCCGGAGGACCTTCAGGGCCTGATGGATAACAGGTGTAAATGGTCAGAATGCCCTCATAGTCTAACGAGTACAACCTCCTCACACACACACACACACACACACACACATACCTGAGGTTCAACATCCAGTATAGCAACCAGTCCCTGTTGGTGGATCTTCCTGATGGTTTCCAGCCGCGTGCCATACATGGCGTCCTCGTGGCTGCCATACTCCAGGTACTCGTTGTTGCTGATGTCCTGCATCATCTGGTCGTGAGAAACGAAGTAGTAGTTCTTCCCATTCTCCTCATCCTTCTTTGGAGGTCTGGTGGTGTCTGCAGGACCAAGAATCAGACACAGGAAGATGAGGATTTATACTTGCTGATGTGCAAGTATGAAGACTTTCCATGACATGTCTTACGTGGGATGGGGTAGGCAAATCTGTCGGGGTGTTTGGTTATGAGTGTGTTCTTAATGTGTCTTCTTCCCACACCATGAGCGCCTGCAAAAGACACACATCCAGTTAGTGAGGTCATGTATTGAGGCATAGATCAATATTTCTTCTCATTACTCACCTAACAAAACTAGTGTTTTCCTCTTAAAAGCAGGAAGCTTCACAACCTCCTCATACGTGACGAGATCTAGTTGATCAAACACTGGAGGTGAGAAAAGATGGATGATTAGAGGATGTAGAGAGCTGGGAAAGGGGGGCAGGGGTCTAAGTGAAGAAGCTAAAGAGTCTTTAACTCTTCTGGTTACTACGAGGTGAAAAGAAAAGGCAGGTTTAAACTGGGAGGAAGTTATGACAACAAGGGAACTCAGTGTTTGAGGTGATGCTAAATAAACAGATATTTTCCTGTAAAATAACCTCTGCACTGAGATTACTGGAGCTTATCGTAGAAAATGTTTCTTAATATTTCATATTAGAAAGCAAAATTAAGTTTTAGATATTTAATGGTTTAATTTCAGTCAGATTGTACATATGGAAGCTTTCTAATCTACTTTCCTGAAACAGAAGCTTGTTTTTGAATCTGTTTCATGACACTGGTGTGTAGCAGCAGGAGAAACGATCAAAGGTTGCAAACCATACAGCACACTGTCTAATTTGCACAAATACATATAAATGTAATGTTTAGATTCCAGATCATAAGTCCAAAGGTTTTTTATCAACAGAGAAAGGTTTTTTAAACAGAGATAACTGCAACTGGGAACAGAAATTTTACATTCTCAGTTTTTAAAATAAAAGATTAAAATGGTTTGTATATACCAAACTAAAATCAAGAACCAATGACCTTTAATGGGCCCCGTGCTGGACAACAAAAAGCATTCAAACACACTGAAAAGACCTGAAAGAACTGAACTAAGTGGGTTAGCTTGTGGATTTAAAGCCAATCAGAATGATCTTTTAGTGACAGATCCAACACTGGATCAACTTGGTGACCTGGTTGAAAACACGTTGACTGGGTCTGACTGCAGGCGGTGGGTTACACAGCAAAACAACAAAAACACATAAATCTGTCATCTAATCGCATGGATACCATTCATAAAGTGGTTCTCCAACATTTCTTTGGTAATTTAATAAAAAAAAACAGCTGGTGGGAAAGTTTGTCATGATTTTGTGAGGTCGGGATGCTCATGAGCATTTTATCAATTTCAGGTTAGAGCTGTTCATCTGTAATATTTATCTTAACACTCAAAACATTCAGGCTCACAAGTTAGATGAGATTTCTGGTACAAAACATTGGAAATAAATGTATTTTTTACAAGCTAGGCAGTGTGCTCCTTACATACAGAACAAAACATACAGGTCAACTGTTGGGACTTCGTGGAGTCCAAACATTTGTCGGTGTGTAAGCAGAGCCCAAAATAAATGAGGTAAATTACAGGTCGTCTGTACACAGTGTGTCTCGTGTCAGAGCAGAGCTGATCTCTGTACAGTTTGTTCCCAGCCTCTGAAACATGAGCCACCATCACAGGCTGCTGGCAAGTGAAATACAATCCCCACAAGTCACTGGATTCTCCTGTGCAGCAGGCAGCTGCTTCCCTGACCGACAGCAAATAAATGTTTACAAAATATTCAGTAATAAATCACGCTGAATGTGTTCGACTCAGACTTGTGTGTTGGATTAGTGGGCCTGTTTGTTTGTGAGCAAATTTCACCCTACAGGGGTTAGGAAATGTGTTAGGATAAACACAGCACACTGTCTCAGACAAGCTAGGCTACACGGTTTCATTTATGTCTCAGCCTTCTGTTGCTGCACAACAGAAACAAAAATGAAACACTGGCAGTGACAGCTGGTCTCATCTACAGTCAATAAAGAAACAGAAGAAGTGAGGAAGAGGAGCTGGTCACTGTCACTGGTTGTTACTTACATGCAGAGAGGCCGTTCAGTAGGAGAAAGCGAGAGAGATGAACAGGAGGGGTCATAACATGGTAGGTTACAACAGCAGAATTACAAAACGTTACACCAAAACAGCTAAAATACAACAGCTGTGGAAACGGACAAAATACTGCTATTGTTGCTACAGGGCATATTTCCACAGACTGTTGATGACTCAGTGTGTGGGGAGTCTGGTAACCAGCAGAGCCTGACAGACAACACTCGGGGCTAACAACATCAGAGAACAACTTTGATTATTTCCCAGGGATAAAATATCCTTATCAAGAGAAAAAGGAATCGCTGCTCATTAATGGATCATCTGTTTTTATCTTCTGTGAATTTTGATCCCAGGAAATAACCAGATGTTCAACTGTCAGGCAAGTTTGATGAATAAAGCCACTGCAGACTCTTTATCAACAGTTTACATGACAAAAAGATTAAATCACATGGTTCTGATTCTCATGCATTCACTGATCAGAGCCGCATGCTGCTGGATATTCAGGCAACCTTTAAAGAACAGCTTCACTACTCAAATTTGTCTAAACACAGTTGTCACATGCTCCTTCGCACATTTACAAAGGTTTATTTCCTCCTGATCATAATTTCCCTTTCTTTACATTCTTTTCTAATGTGTGTTTATTGGTAATGATGGAGAAAACCTCAAGTTATGCAAACATATTTTCATAAATTGACCAGAAGCCGCTGTTATCTCTCACAACAGCTCTTTCACAATTTCCTCTTTTTCTTAGTTTTTCAAAGCAATTTTCTTCATTTGTGTTTAGTTTAAAGAGCTTGTGTTTCACAGAAGCTTCAGTTTAGAACAAAATTTTGCACAAAATATTAGGGCTGGGTTTAAAAAACATTAGCAACTATTTAAACTATTACGGGTTTAAATGGATCCAGTATTCTTCGCAGGTTTTGTCAACATCAACACGTTATCTGCGATCGGAACTGTGACCCCACTGAATGAGACGCTTTCACCGCATTTCTGGCTCTGAATCCGGGGAAAGACTATGTTGTGGTACTTCAGAAATGAATGTAGATGTGCCAGATCAGATTATTACAGTAATCTGATTACTCCCACATAACTGATTTTGATTGTCAGTGTTTTGTAACAAAAAAAGTTACCTGCGAACGTCTTTAATATTCAAGAAAAATAGGTAGTGTTACAAAATTAGCTGTAAATGATTCAATATCAAATCGAATTTGATCTAATTTGAATTGAAATCGATTCAGAGAATTAATGAAGGTACCCAGCCCTACGAAATATCTGGTGAGCAGGAGGAAACAGACCTTTAGGTTCTGTAAACAGATGCTGAACTCTGTCAGCGGGGGGATGGGTCACATGGGTCGACAGACGTTTGAATGCACATACACCCACCCTGTGTGACTATCTCTGCAGTGGTTACTCATTTACATCATGCATTTTCTAACCTTAGTTTTCCTACACTTCTGCTGTCTGTCACATCATTACAGACTACACGTCTTTCTCACCTCAGTCCTGTTAAGTAACCTGAATCTACAGTTTGGTTACAGTTTCTGCTCTGTTAGTTTACAGAACTTCAGGAGACCAGTTCTTGGTTCTGACGAAGCAGATGGTTCTTCTGGACCATAAGGAAGTGAAAAAGCTAGACTTTGATACCAGCACGTGCGGCTGGGTTTATAACTAGGAGCAAACATATGACTGAGCTCCGTGCACATTTCTGAACAGGACACCTGAGCTACCACTCACGTTTACTTTAACCTTTTACGACCTGTTAACCGTCTGCATGGCTTGTGCTCATGTTTAGAGCCTCGTATCTTTATTTAAACAGGAGATAAAAATAATGCCGTCACAGTTCCCTTTCTTTTGTGATTTTGTCAAAATTTGTGTTTCTTTCATTATAAAACACTTCCAGTTAAACTATGGTTCAACTATGACCTCATTAACTTATAAGCCAAGTAGTAAAATAATTAGTAATTAACTTTTTATTATTAAAAACAGTGCCATGTGTTTGTTTTTTTACAAACAATATTTTACTTTTACATATATGGTCATGCTTTTTTTTTATTTCCTAATCATGTGTTACTTTTAATTTATTTCATTCTGATAAATTCGTCAAAAATATTTAGATAATGTTTTCATGTTTCTGTAATATAAATATATTATAAAAGTATCATTTTCTTTATTTTTTTCATTGTTGAGACAAATCTGGTAATTACCATTTATATACATATGATATATTTTATATAGTAATATGTAATAGGTGTCCACCATTTTAGAAGCTATTTTGCAGCTTCTAAAATGGAAATATTTTTAAAATAAGGAATGCAGGATTCAGGATTATTCGGGAATCTTCCCATTTAAGTCTAAGTTATGCTCCCTCTACAAACTCCATGCATCCTGTATGTTGGCATGGTTGTTAATAAATACATCCACTAGAGGGCAGTGGAGAGTTCACCTCCAAGTTCCAACATCTGTTTCAGTCAATAACAAACATATAGACACTGGAGGAGATCATGATTTATGTACCAGATTAAATGTCCTTAACTTTTTCCTTTTATGCCAGGGTTGCCAACATGGGTCTTTGGATCCATTTAATTTGAATCAGGTGTGCTGGTGAAGGGAAACATCTAAAACCTGCAGGACAGCAGCTCTCAAGGACCAGAGTTGGCCACCAGTGTTCTATGTCTATCTCAAAATATAAACTTGCTTTGGAGAACAAGACTTTTTGTTTTAGTTTAAAACCTTCAACTTACAATAATGTGCTGTACGTGCAGCTTTGCAAATGAGAAGTAATGGAAGGAAAATTAAAACAGGAAAGAGGAGCTTTGGTCCCTTGAAGAACAATCAGTGCGTACGTCGTAGTTATTTTATTTTTAATCTATTTTCTGGGAAAAACAATCTACACAGACTACGAAGAGCTGAGTAAGAGCTGAAGGACATATCTATATGATTCTCAGGTTTAAGATTTTAAAGGCTGTTTTGGGTCACATGACATGACTGGATCACCTCAGTTAGGAGACTTTTAAGTCTTATTTCTCTGGATAACTTTCTACATGCTTCACTCATGGCCAACTGATTAAAGAATTAGCAGATTAGAAAACAGTCCAACAAAGTGAGTTTTTACCCCACAGCACCTCAGTCTGGTCACAGAGCTCAGCACATGGCAGATATTTGAGTAGAGAATCTCACTGATGTCCAGACAGCTAAACATAACTGCTGCAGACGCTTCATCTGTATTTTACATCACGCGTAGAAGATGAATTGTAGAATGGTTTACTAAAACACATGCTCATTATCTGATGCTGTTAGAACTACTAGTAATTCTGGTAGAGATGCTGGCTCAAACCTCGTCTGTCTCCCACATTTGCCCAAATCCCCCCTATGCTCATCTAAGATTTCTGCTTCATTGGCAGCTTTTCCTTCATTCTTGGCTGTGCTTCTGCTATTGGAGCTACAAGATCTGCTTACATTCAAGTTCCACCTACACAAACAGACAGACACACACATGCTCACACACTTAAACTCGTCTAAATATTATGTGTAATACATCCACGCTGACTGACGCCGAGATGTCTGCAGCATGCGGTTTTCGGTGCACATGCACGTGACTATGAATGAGGCGTGTGTGAGTGTGAATGGTGTACCTGCGTTGTGCTTTGCCAAATACTTGTCTTTGTACTGCTTCTTCTTCTTGCCAAACCAGGTACAGCTGGCCTGCTGCTCCTGCTTGGTCTTCTCCATGGCGATGCATGCCACCCGCCTGCCACATAAACAGTGTTGATTGAATGGTTTGGAGTCGTCATTTGGCCAATCACAATCACGATGACATCACTGTTTTTTTTTTACTTTGTTGATAAAAAAAAAAGTTTTGCAAAGTTTCGTTTCTGGACATCAGTGTTTTTTTTTTTTTGAGGTAATGCTGGTTTTCTAACGGGTAGAACATTTTTCCAACATGTTAAATTTTTTTAACTTGTTAACGCGGCAGCTAACATCAGTGAATAGTGTGTTAACGTTAGCCTACATGTCACTCAGCTCAAAGCCAATCATTTAGGGAAGGTTATCTCTACTGCTTCCATATTATCTGATTTTAATTCGTGTTGTCGTAGAAAAAAAAAAAGAAGGACAGAAAAACACACACCAGTGTCTGGTTTAATGAGCGATTGTCATACCTGCTCTAGTGGATCATCTAACATGGCGGGAGGCAGTTGGGGTTAGCCTTAAACGCTTGCTAACTTAAGGAAGAAGGTGCTATTTATGTTTGCAGCTTTTAGGGGTTTAGTATGTAACCTTCTTTATACTGTCTGAGTTTGTAGGTGTGTCAGAGCAGAAAGACAGCGTGATAAAATAAAACATGCCATGACTGCAGGGTAACCATCCCATTATCAGTAGGGCCCCGTAATTTCCAGAATGAACCGCAGAGTTTCACAAC
This sequence comes from Melanotaenia parkinsoni, assembly GCA_036919975.1. Classification (NCBI taxonomy): domain Eukaryota; kingdom Metazoa; phylum Chordata; class Actinopteri; order Atheriniformes; family Melanotaeniidae; genus Melanotaenia; species Melanotaenia parkinsoni. Next base: position 4,627,832 of record JBAFTA010000014.1, on the reverse strand, counting down.
TGAACTAAAATCAATAAAATATGGAGTATTGTAAAATTTGCCTGTATGTTGGTGTTTCTGAGCTTTTGAGCCAAATAAACAAGAAAATCTAGGAGAACTTAAGAATTTTGATGCTGCAGACACTGAAGTTGTCCAGAAAATTAAGTAGTTTACATAATGCAACATTTTCCTGTACCTCAGTCTTGTTGACAATATTTTACCCAGCTCCTGAAGTGAAGCACTTCGTAGCTTTGTTATTTTTATTTCAGTGGAAACGTGGCCGTTTGTCTTCCTGCCATCATCCGTCAGTGTCATGCTCACCACTCCTGCAGCTCTGGCGACGGGATGAGGCCCGCCGTGCCGTTCTTCGTGTTCTCCAGTTTGCCCTGCCACCAGTTGTGGTCGTCCTTGGAGATGATCTGGATGATGTCACCCACGCGGAAACGAATTCCAGCCTCCTTGCAAGGGATAAGTTCATCTTTGGAGGGGTCATATTCAAATTGGGCCCTCACAAATATCTGAGAGTGGAAGAAGGAAAAAAGTTAAACTGTGGAGCCAACTGATGGGTCGGGGTGGGGATGGCGAGACAGAAGAAGTGTAGTGAAATGGAAAAAGTGAGAACTGCGGCTACGTGGTGAACATGTCTGACAGCTAGGCCTGAAGGAATGAGCAGTGGATTTTTTGCGGGCGGGGGGGGGAGAGATCATGTGGGGGTTTGTTGTTGCAGGCTTGGAAACTGGTTTCTAAGGAGGGAGTTCTACAGTGAGGTGGGCCATTAATGAGCCTCTCTGCACACTGGTAATGATGGCACAGGCACCGTTTGTGTCCAGAGTGTGCTGGAACCGGTTTCATCCTGACTGAAAATCATTTCGACCACACAGTTAGTGTAAAAGTGTTTTTTTAAGGGGGGGGGGGCAGTTGAGGAAGGTTGTCTCTTACCTTAACTGACATTTTGTCCTTGATTGGAGGTCTGGAAACAATCTAGGATTTGAAAGCATCACACACATCATGCAGCAAACCGGCTGTTTAATGTCTGAACAAAACATACGTGGCCGAGGTTTTGGAGGGGGGAGGAGGCTGGGGGTGAGATTACCCTCATCACACTTTCTAGATATGAAATAGACCAACTCTGGTGGTCTACTGCCCTCTGCTGGTCATTCACATGATCCTTTATTTGATATTAATTTTAAAAAGAGGGGAACAGTGCTGGGTCGTCTCAGGTGAGGTGGACGATGTGGGTCAGGAGGGTTTACACATATTAACACTGGGAGGGAATGATATGAGGGGGAACTGTTAATGCTGTTCAATAAATGTTACAGCAACGGTTTGACATATTAATATCTGCCTGGGGTTGAGTGGTTAGAGGTTTAACAATGCCTGTGCCATTGTTACCAAACAAAATGAAAGTAGTAAAGTGCAGCGTGTTAGGCTGATTACACAACCGTGGTCATTCTTAAACGTGCTGGTTTAATGCACCCACTTACGGTTTCATTGATTTTCAGTCTTTTCACATCTGTCATTTATTGTATTAAACAACATATTAAACAGTAAAATTAGCAAAACTTTCCAGTTTAGTCCTGTTTCAGTCTTTAGAGAGCTGGTGTCAAACTGTGACCTGTAATTTAGTTTTTGACTACTTGTTTTTCACAGATTTGCATCAGAGCATAAAATTTATAGAATAAACAATTCTCAAAAATCTTTCATTTAGTTTCACTCTGAGCTTCTATTTTAGCCTAATTTAGCAATTCTTAATAGTTAGTATGTTGGTCAGCAATTCTTTATTTAGCGTTTGCATAAAAGCCTTATTTTTATGCATTTTATGCACCTTTGTTAAAACAATTGAGTTACTATTTGATATTTTAATCAAACCTTTAAATGAATTATTACACTTTAGAGCCACTATTGCTCTACTTTTTCCCCAGTGGCTCCCTGTCTCCATGTCACTCGTACCTGGCCTGTACAAACAACCAGCTCTTGAGATTTAGGAAATTTTAAATGTGACCTTTGGACCATTTAAAAGCCAAACATTGTTAATTATTAAAAAAAAGAGGGGGAAAAGGGGGACAGCAGAACACAGACTGTACAGTAAGTTATGGTTACTGCAGTTTAAAGAAAAAAAAGGGTAAAAATAGATCATCATACTGCTGCTGTTGTCTGAGTTCAGACACTTCAGTTTGGATCAGTTCTGAGTATTGATGGGTGTTTTTCCAGACCGGCTCAGAAATGCTGCTGTTAGGATTTGATTTAATAATTATTTCAGCTCAGACGCATGTCGATAAGAAGAAGGGCTTCGGTTTGCAGATAACTGGTGTCTCATTTACATGAAAAGTGCCGGACATGTTCAGTCATTCTGTGGTTGAGAAATGGTGAGACCTCTGAACAGCGATGGGCTAAATGTGGATGTACTTTGAACAGAGGAGGTGCTCCTGTTAGATCCAGACTTGTCGAATCACCTCTGTGTATGGTCTGAGACTTCCTTTAACAAATGGATCTATATCTTATTACTTGCACAATTTTCCTCTTGGACTTAAGGAATTACTGTATCCCTTTAAAAATCAATAAAATCTTATTTCCTCAGATGGCATCAAAAGGTATTGTAGCCAGTAATGTGTTCGTCTCTCTGGTCTGATAAAAGCTGACGAGCTGGAGCCCATTTCAGTGTAAATGAGTTCATTGTAAAGCCTTTTGGCAGAGGCCCTGAATGGGTTATTTTAAACGATGTTATCAGAGATTTACATTTTCCAATTTAAGATTTATTAACCCTTATATTGTGTTCGGGTCAATTTTGACCCGTTTTCAAGTTTAGATATGCAAGAAGTACCATTTAATT
>JBAFTA010000014.1:4573616-4587757 GCA_036919975.1 Melanotaenia parkinsoni | reverse complement strand
TAAATTTAAATTCAAACAGCTCTGTGTTTATCAGTACAGGTTTTACAGTGATGAGGAGAATGTGAGAGGGAGAAAATTAGAACATACCCAACTCCTCCGCCCCTAAGCTAGAGCAGCAGCGCCCCCTTCAGGTCAATTAAATAGAGACTGTGAAGAAACGTCCAAAGTTTTCCATAAAGGCAGAAACAACAAAAGCAGACCAGATACAAAAAGAAAAGAAAACATGGAAACTGAAAGGTTGCTTTTATGAGAAAACAATGTCAAATTGCTGGGAGAAAAATAAATAAATAAATAAATAAAAACAAAAAACAGACAAGACCTGTTTGTAAAAAACAAGTAAATAAAAAATTCTGATAAAGTAGAAATATTTGTCAAAAAATTAAGCTAACTTGAAGGAAACAAAGCTAATAATGTAATAAGGAAATATATACAAATTCTGCTAATTAAGAAAAAATTGACAGGAAAAAAACTAATTCTAACGACAAAGCAAATAATGTTATTAAATAAAAGTTCAATTAAATATTTTTGTTTTCGCAGAAAGTATGAAATTTATTCTAACCTAACTTAGCTAAAAAAAGTAATAAAGTTCCTGTAAGTAACAAAACACTGTTGGGCTAACTAACTTAAAGTATAAATATTTAATTAAGTTTGAAATAAAATTCACAAAGAATAAAGCTAATAATGTTACTTAATCAATAAAACAATTTAGAGATATAAGAAAAAGTTGTAACAAAATATAGTTAATTCTTGAAAAACCAAATAATATAATAATTTTAAAAATCTGTTACGTAAGAAAAATAAAGCTAATTCTAAGCTGAAAAACAAATATTGTAACAACCAAGTAAATACAGAAATAAGGATTCATATAAAGAAAGAATATAAGAAAAAATAAAGATTCTTCTACCCTTACAAAGCTAAACATGTAATAAAAAAAAGACGGTTAAAAAAGAAAAACCTATCAGAAATAAGATTAATTTTCAGAGAAAGTAAACACAGCAGCTGAGCCTCATTTTCTTTTCTCACACTGTCCACCACAGCCTAACTCGTCATGTTTGGTAAGTGGTGAGGCTGAAAGAATGGGCGGTACGGCACCCCACAAACAAGAAGTTCCTTCTGTCGCGTTTACCATAAGTCAGGTCTGATGAGCAGGAAGCTGCAGCTGAGCTCTGAGCCAAAGCGGCTCCTAACCACCACCGCTCAGTTTCTACTTTCATCTGTGAGATCTTGTGCAGGGTCAGAGCTGCTGTCAGTGGTATGTACAACATGTGTTTATTCTCTAAATACTATTTCGTAAAGCAATAACTTTAAGACTAAATAATTAAGATTTACCCCCTGAAGTATCTGGAGAACACGTCAGTCCACAGGTTAAAACAAAAAAAAAAACTTTATCAGGAAGATTTTTGTTTCTGAGCTTCAGTCATATTTAACACCCTGGAGTTTTCTAAAGATTTTCCAAAAATGACTGCTAAGGACTCCTTACTGAGCCCACTGAGTGAAACCATGTGTTAATGGAAAAGTTAATTTTGGAGACATTTTCTGGATGCATGTGTCGGTGAGAGTTGCTGCTGTTGCTTTCTACCTGCTCATCGATACCTTGCATACAGTCGTTGCCTTGTTAGAAACAGAAGTATCCTCCCTCTGCACTTGCTGAAGAGATAATGTTTGCAACCATTTGAGCAGCAGCTGTGGAATAAAATACTGAAATTGGATCGTTTATGAAACCTCCAGAGTTGAAGTATGAAAACATAAAAACAGAAGTCAGAGCTGCCAAATTTGTAAACACGTTAAATGCACAAGGGTCGGCTTAAAACTTGACATTTAATGACAGTAAGAACTCGTTCTGACACGGTCGCTAATAACTCCTGATCTGATTCCCTTACTGTGTTTGATTCTCTGTGTCGGTCTGAGTTTTACTCTCATTCGCTCTCATATCCCCTTTAAAAGCAAAGTTCTGCATATTTAAAACCTCTGGTAATAACCGATGCTCTATGATCTCAATGAGGATCTGACTGATGGCAGCATTTGATCAGACAAATGATTATCATACAAAACTGATTTCTTGCTCAAATTTTGGACTGTTGAACAAAAAGCCTCTCGGTTGCTTGACAACATTATTATTCTCTGGATTACAGCAGCATCCGTCAGTTAAACCGAGGACTCCGTCATACCAGATATGTCACCCATATGTCTGATTCCCCCCCCAAAATTTAACCCAGGTCATTTTCAGACGTGGTACTAAATCAGACATCCGATGTTTATCAAAGTGGTCTCAGCCTGAAGGGTCATGTCCAACGGCATTTCATCCGACTTCTCCGCCAAGGAAGTGAAACAGACGTCACAATTCAGCGCTGGTGGAGGCGAGGAACGACAATCTTTAATGTAAACGTTGAATGAAATATTACACAACTTTAGAATTGATACACGTCGCATGCTAACATGTAGCATCCATGTTTACCTTTGTAAACAAAGAATGCCGCCTCAACTCAGGCTTTTAAAACTGGAATTTGATGCAGTTTGAGCCAAATTTTTACCATAAAATGATGCAAAAAGGTCTCAGGAACTGTATCAAATATGATAAATATTCAGGGTCACCACCCGCTTTGTTAGTGTAACCCCTTTGTTGTGCAGAATTCTGCTGCCTGGATAATCACTAAAACCCCATCCTCTTCCCACATCGCTCCTGTCCTACAGCTTCACTGGTTCCCATAAATTTCCATATCCTCTTTAAAATCCTCCTTTTTACTTTTAAGGCCATCCATCATCTCGCTCCTCTGTACCCGTCCGCTCTGGTCCACACCACCATCCCCTCCCGTTCCCTCAGATCCTCTTCCTCGCTTCATCTCACCGTCTCGTCCCATCACCTCGTTACCATGGCGAGCAAGACTTTTAGCTGCTCTGCTCCCAAACTCTGCACATCCTTTCCTCCTGACCTCCGTAATGTCATCTCCTTCCCCCTCTTTTAATCCCTACTGTTCAAATTCGCCCACAACATTTAGCCTTTTTCATTTCATCTGCTGGGACTGTTTTTCCACAGCGTTTTAACTGTTTTACTCCTTTGTTTTATTACTGCTTTGTTTTACGTTGATTTGTTGTTTTTGTAAAGTGACCTTGGGTTCCCAGAAACGCGCTTTAAATAAAACGTATTATTAAGCATGAATGTCACTTTGAGGACTTTCATGTTTCTTTACCTTCATTTTGTCATTACTTTCTGCTGCAAAAATATTTGAACCTTTAACATTTCCACTGGTTTGCCAGCCTCTAGTTAAAATTTCACACACAACAAAAAAAAGAAAAGTACAAAAAAAACAAAAGTAAAAGCAAAAAAACTAAAAATAAGAACCTGATCATGTGAACCTGACCTGAACTTCCTTTTCTATAACAGATAAAAGATGGGGGTGGGCTAGAAACCAGATATGCTGCATCCGTTCTTTGCTTATTATAATCTTGTTATTTCTAGAAGTGATGCTATAGATATGAATACAGTAAGTTAAGATGAAACTTGTCCAAGCCCTATCACACCGTTATGTTTCTAAAGAATGTCTAACTGGTTGAAGCCGACAACGTTCTCCAGATCAACACAGTGAATCTGTTAATGAAGCTTCTATCAGATGTGACCTTGATGTTTAATCAGGACATAAGAAATCTTTTGGCAGATTAAAACTAACATTTGTGTTCTTACAGATCTAATGGAGAACCCGTTGTACACACCTCCACCCTACAACACCTCCTTGTCCCTCTGTCCCTCTGTGGCAACCCTTTTCTTCCTCCCCTCCATCTACATCCTCCTCTTCCTCACCGCTCTCCCTGGAAACCTGCTGTCTTTGTGGGTGTTCCTACGCTGCATCTCAACCATTTCTCCCACCCACATCTACCTGTTTCACCTGAGCATCTCCAACCTGTTTCTGTCCCTCACCACGCCCTTCCTCGCGGCCTACTTTGCCTGGGGCTCGACGTGGGCTCTGAGAAGCATCATTTGTCAGGTCGTCCTGCACGGCATCACCCCCATCATGCATACTACCGTCTACATCAGCATCCTGATCCTGACTTGGGTGGCGCTCAGTCGTTTTGCATCCCTCATCAAGAACACCCACGCCTCCCGGCCGAGCACCTGCACCACTCTGCTGCCTCACAGTTTCTTCGCTCGTCTCACACAGGTGTCCTTTGCCAACACTGTGTGCGCCACAATGTGGGTGGTGTCTGTGGGGGGAACTGTGCCACTGACGGTTTACTACTCTGTGAGAGAGGCTATGGCGAGCGGAGAGGATGGAGGTGGAAGGAAAGGTGGAAGTGTGGAGGTGTGCTACAGCCTGGCAGTGGAAGTAGGAGGCACAACGTCGGCCACTCTCATTGTGCCAGTTATAACCATCTTCTTTGTACTTTACCTGCTGGTGCTGCTGTCCTACGTGACGGTGCTGAGGCATATCAGGCGCTCTCGTCGCAACACACACATCACCACGTCACAGAGCCTGCTGGCCCGGGTGTTCAGAAACATCGTGATCATCCTGGTAACGATTACATTTGTTTTCAGTGTATTTTTGCCAGATATACAGAACTGTGCAAAAGCTTTCTTGTAATTTAAGGGATAGTTCTCCAGGCTCCTTGAAAGACTTTCCAAAGCTCTTTCTTGGAAGGTTTCTACCTTTTGTTCTGACCAGATGATCCCACACTGCTTTAATAATGTTGCGGTCCGGGCTCTGGGGAGGATTCATCCCTCCATCAGACCTGTTGCAACTGATCTTCAGTCCAGCTCTTGTGTTGTGTGACATAACTCAGCTTTTTCTCCCTGTTTCCCTTCCTTGAGAACGGCTTCTTGACAGCCATCAGTGGTAAAAGGGGAAAGTGGTACTAAGTAGAATAAATAAAATAAAATCAATATGATTAAAAGCCACTACTGTAGAGAAAAAATATTAAAGGCCACATTCAGCAGGTGGATCTGGGTGTCATGTGAGGTTGCTTTAACGCACACGTGTTTCATGCACTGATAGTGTTTGGAGGATAAGCAATATGACTGCGACTTGCTCTTCAATGAAAATAGTTTATGTTTCCTGGAGGGAAAATGTTTTGTAAATTCTAAAAAGTTATTTAAAAACATGACTGATATGGTTTTATTTTAATAAACTGAACAGCAGAAAACATAATAAATAATGACTTTGTTCAAACTTATCAGCAGCCGAGCGTTCGTAGGAGATATGAAGATTTTCATGAACACAATTATGTAAAAACTTTGTAAGTAGGACTACGAATAAAAATGAGCCTTCTTTGGTTTATGTTGCTTTTTTCATATCATGCCTTATTTTGTACTGATGTTCATTAACCTGCACTGTCCCAACTAAATAAACAAATAAATTAAAATTAAAAAATTACAGCTGGTGAACGAGGCCCAAGAATCCTAAAGATCCAGTTCAAATTTGGCTCTTGCTAGGTTTTCTGTTATGTTACACAACACTGGCTCATCCCTTCAGTTAGGAGGTTTGGAAATGAGAGAAAAAGCAGCCAATGTTAAAAAAAAATCTTAAAAAAGATCTTCAGAAAGCTGGAAAACTGTTCCTCAAGAACTGATTAACAACTCAACGCCTTTGCACACTCCTGTATGTAAAGAAAACCAGTTGTGTGAACATTTCTCCAGGTTTTCCGTAACAAAAGTAAAGACTTTATTTAACTAACTTTGTGCAGGTTGTTTTGTCAGTCTGTCTGCTGCCGTATCACATCTTCAAACCCATCTTCAGCTCTCTGGCTCATGATCCACTTCACATGTTGTCCTCCCCTGACCCCGATGGGTGTCACCCCGTCTCCATCTTTGTTGAGGTAACTACAGTTCCCCTTAGTGCCTTAATTATTTGGGATGGTAGCGGATTTAATTATGAATGTCGTTCTTTTCCCCATCTAGCTGAAGAACTTCCTGTTTCTTCTGACCACTCTGAGAGGCTCAACTGACCCCATGATGTACTTCCTGTTAGATAGGGCCTTCCGTCAGCAAACGCTCAAACTTTTAAGGTGCAACCAGAAGAACTTTGGAAAGCAACAAGTCTTCTGTTCAACTACAGGGAGTGGCAATCAGAAGACTGTGCAGCCAGAAGGAGAGAATGTGGTTACAGCCACTCAGGAAACAAGCCATGGAAGCAGTATTCATTTCCTCTCAAATCACATACGTCATCATACAATAAGCACATCGGTACATGTATAAGCCTGCACACAGAAACCAAGCTCATTTATCTACAGAGGGAAATGTTGCACATGAAGATCATCTTTGCAGTGAGTTTTGACTTGGTCAGTTGTTTAGAGCAAGTATACTGTGCTCATTCAGAATTTATTTAATTCCTACAACTCTACCAAACACACAAGTGATTGTCCATCTGTCAACAATACCTCTGCGTTTATTATCCAATGTATTCTGGCTCAGTGATAACGTAAAAATATCCACCCTCAACAGACAATGAGCATCTTCAGCATAAACTTCTCCTTGTAGTTTCTAGTTGAAAGGCAAACAGGGAAGTAAAAAGAGTCTTCACAGCCTTCAGAGTAAACAGAAGAAACAAAGACAGCTTCCTAAAGACCTGCAGCTGTCTTGTTGTCACAGAGAACTATAACTTAACACTGTCAGATTATGTCCCACTGATAGCCAACAATGGTAGCGTGAGTAGTGAATATACAACCAAACTGATGCGGATCAAAGAAGCGAACTCTAGTCCGCCATAAAACATAGGTTTTAGTCCTCTCTAAGTGAACCAATTGCAGGAAGCAATACAAAGAGTGACATAAATAGAAATTCGGTGAACTTAAAACCACTAGGATCTGATGCAACTCTATGTTTTGCTGTTATGTAGAAACAGACGTTATCCTGTATTAACCAACAGATGAGCGTTCTTCTCCGTTCTTCGTCTTCTCCTTCAGTAATTTTTCATGCAAGGAACCTCAGGCTAAGGAGGGAATACTTTATTTAAAAGGTTCGGTATGTCTGAAAACCAAGTGTGAAAACAACTGCGGAGCGGAAGAAAAGTGGATTATTAGATGTGAATGCACCCTTAGATGGGATGCAGTACTTTAACGTTCAACAATGAGCAGGGTTGATGCCTGGAATTGTTGCCCTTATGTTGTCCTCATTGTTGTTAGCCACTGCTTCTCTATCTTCTGTACAGTCCTCTGAGACAACTTGTTGTGATATAGGGCTATACAAATAAATTTGATTTGATTTGATTTGATTCTACCAGAAGGCAGTGCAGAGTTCAGAGTCCAACATATGAGATGCGTGTTAGACAAAAACAAACGATAACATACATTTTCAGGAAGAGACGTAAAAAGATGTGGGACATGGTGGTCCATATGGTGATTAAATTCATTGCAGCTTTTTCTTCTTTGTTCCTTTTGCAGTCGCACATCAGTTATACTGCTCAGCCCTGCCTCCAGTTTCTGATGGTATGACTCTGTTTGCTCTGTCATGCATCTGCAAGAGCTCCGAAAGCTGAGGAAATTATGCATGTAAATGATGCAGAAGACGGACTAAATGCTCTGTTTCCGTCTTTAGCGTAGAGCTTAAATGCACCAATAAGCTAACTCTGGTCTAATTTCACAGACGGTACACTTCAATCGCACTCTGGTGTGGATCAATCATGTGACCTCTGATACAGTGAAGTTTCCTGAAGCACAAATGTGTACTCATTTGTGCTTCAGGAAACGGCGCTCTAAATATTTGTGGTGAGGAAAGATGGACGTACTGCAGGACCTGCTAGATGGACCCGAAGTTCAGAAACAACGTTTTTACCGTTTCTGCTGAAAAAAAAAACACAAAGTGGAGCAGATTTGACATGTTGGGACGCTACCAAGAATCTTAAAAAAAACTAGAAGAAATTTGATTTAATCATTTATATCCCAGACTACCAGATCTCGATGCATCCCGAGTGTGTTCACACCCATATTTGGAGCTGGAGATTGCACAGATGCTGCACAGATATTGGCTGCTTAGTGAACTGAAGCATCACAAGCTGTATATTTAATGTAACATTAAACATGTCGGTATGAAACACACCTTCCCTCCGTTCTGTGTCATTTCTCAGCTTTACAAACCTCTTGTGCTGTTCCTTTTTAAAATTACCTTTAAGACGACACGTTTAAATGTGAGTCTACTGGGGGGATTTTTATGTTTACAAAATTTTTGTACAGCAGCCGTCATGTTCAACAACAACTTATAAATATTTTAGTCCCTGACCTTGTTCAGTAATTGTGTCTAAATTATAAATGAGGGATTTCCAGTTGTGTGCTGAAGGTGTGTGAGAGAGTATTTTCAAGAAGATGGTGTTTCATAAAGCGCAGACCCTGTAGATGTATGCTGCCGCAGGGACCTCAACAGTATCTAACAGATATATAGTCAGACACCTTGCTGAGTGCCTCTCTCAACACGCACCCACTGACTGGAGGAGAAAAACAACAACACACATAAAGAAAAGGAGGAGAGAAGGATTCATGCTGTGTGAACCGGTGGCTGGAAGAGGAGGGAAAACAGAGAGTGAAGTGCCGAGTTGAGCTACACCAGTTGCCTGGAAATTCACTGAGGCTGCAGAGGAACGCTGAAAATACAAAATCCTCTATGTTAAGGTTTGGTCTCACAAGATGTGGGACAGAAAGTTGCCAAGTTTATAAAAAACAGAAAAAGTTTCAAAAATATAGTATATTCATGCTAGATGGTGAAGAAATGCTAAGTTAGAAAGCAAAGTTAAAGTGGATATAAACAGTGGGAGGAAACAGTGATGCTGAAAAGAAAACTGATAGAGACAAGATGAAAACTAGTCAGAGAGGCTACCAAAAGACCAACAGCAATGCTGAAGGAGCCACAGGAACTTCTGCAAAGTGCAGGCTGTTCTACACATCTCGACTTTGGGCTGATGGTGCAAGATACCCAAGCCCAGCTAGAAATGGTTAAAAATAAATTAATAAATAAAATCTGTGTCCTCCAGCTGTTTCAGGTTAACCTGAGAATGTTAAGTGTGCTGATTTACGTTCAGACGTTCTTGTTACTCCGAAGCATACCTGCAGCTGAGCTGGTGCAGCAGATCGGTTGTTTTGTTGTCTTCAGAAACAACTTTAGCTCAACATTATTTGCAGTAAACAGTTGTTTGTTCCATGTTCGTCTTTTAAACAACAGATACAGCTCCTTTTTTCTATCATGTTCAACTTTATAGTCTGCTACAGCTTCACTTTCTGAACATCTTCCATCCACTTTCACACCTCGACATCAACAACACAGCTGCTCTGCTGCATGTTTAGTGGTGCTGCAGTGAAAAACTGTTTCCCAACATTGTTCAACTGGTATTTACGGGATGAGAAATTCAGATCATGAAAATAAAAACCAGTTTTCAGCAACAGTTTAAGCGATTTGATCAATGTGGGTCAGTGCTATAAGATCATTGAATCAATGTACGTTGATGGATTAATGAGTTGAAGACCCTGTGATGGCGTTACTTTCAGATGTTTATGCAACAAAACCAGAAAATGAATCTCCAACATCAACAGCGGCATGCTCTGCTTTGTGTGATACAACTGCTGTTTCATTGATTTCAACCTGTTGTGCACCTTCTCTGTGTGTGTTTAGCATCTGTGCCTATATAAAGCTGCAGCGCATCAACAGGAAAAACGTAATTAGTTCAGTCACACCTGTTCTTCCCAGTTTAACACAACCTGCAGCAGCTTTTTGAAGCAGTTTTTACTGAATTATTGTGATTGTTACTCACATCATTCCTCCAATTGTTCAGCTTCATTACAGCTGCCAGCACTCGGCACTGGAGTCCATCACTTACACCTCTGTGTGTTTGGGGCATGTAAAACTGTCTGTCTGGGTGCAATCTTGCATTTCTTCATGAGATAGATAGAAATCTCCCCAGAGATGACATTAGTTCCAGTGGTTGTCTACAGCTATTGCACAAACACAAAGGATGACTAAGGATGAATTGCCTCCGTTTATTCAAGCACAACACCAGCTGACAGAGGCACATCACTACCAACACAATCAGAAGGTGTGAAGCTGAGTTTCTGTGAGTTGGTACAGTTTCTGTTTCATGAAAGTGTCAAAATTGTGGCTTAGATAAAGCCGCGACATCCTGGGTGGCATATCAACTACGAGCTCAGTTTTAGGCAGTGTTAAGTTATGATCTATGCTAAAGATAGATATGGAGCCTTTTGTCTGTGTCCTTTACTTTACATCCTGCTGAAACCCAAGGTATCAGTGTTATTTACCCCACTGTGCAGATATCAAGCTATAGTACTAACAACATGTGAAAGCAAAGATAAACCTTGAAGTGCACATGATGACTGAGATGACAGAGTTTTGTGTATATTTAAGTCTAAGCTCTTTTATTCCTGCTCTGCTACGACCTTCTTCATGCCGACTATATAACTGCTTTCCATCTTGACTCAGTAGGAGGAAAGCAGCGCTGTTATCTGTTCAAGGACTCACCAATTGTACTGATCTACCCTGACAACATCAGACTACAGAGAAACACGAAGCTTTAAAAAAAGAAAAACCCTGTAAATTCATGACAACAATATGAGACACAAAAACCAGCAGAAAATGTGTCATGCATATTTGCCAGTTTGAAACTTCACTGACAAGTTAATGATCGACTCCTGGAGGCTCACTGGAAGCTATTAGCACCAACATGCAACCACCCATCATCACACAAACGGACCTAATGATGCTGCGAACGGTCGTCCGTGCACGTCACACACGGGCCTGAGTGGACGCGAGCCATTTCACTTGTCAAACAGCTGACATTCAAGTAATCAACAGGCAAACGCTTCTTTCTCTCCATCAATCACACTTGTAGCTATTCATACGTAGAATTTGGCATTTGTTCTGCAGCGAGCCTCGGACAGACTAGACGCTCCCACCTGCGGTGGACTTTTACCTAGCCTGACGCAAAACATTGTCAAAGACACAAACTTCTGCTCTTTCAGACGTACACTGTAGTCCTGAACTTACAAGATTTAAAACCCAGTTTCAGGAAGCAATGAAAAGCCCAACCAGGCATGAGAGCTGTAAATTAGCTTAATGCTATAAATCCTTTATGCAAAACATCAGTTGCACTTAATGTCTTATGTTTCTATGTATCTATCAAGTTCGGTAGTGTTGCTTTAAGAAGTCGGCGAAAAGCTCCAGCCAGTGACAATGAAAGGGTCAGGTGACAGGACAAAACAATAAAATAATAACCACGGTGAACAACGAGGCACGTCTCTCTGATGTTTCCAGAGAAATGATGGCGAGAATGCTTCGTCAACAAACTAATGACAGTTAAGATTTTGTTGTGTGAACTTTGTTCCGGAGTTGGTCCTTAATTTGTCGCTCCTGAGCTACTTATTAGTTACTTATGGGCTTCTGTCTTATTACATATAATAAATTTTGCACATGCATCTTACCGTCTACCTCATGACTGTTTTTTGCACAGCTAATCATTCATTGTTGAATAAAGCACAAGAGTTTATGTTGCACACTGCACATTTATGTACATAGATTATTTACTCAGCTTTTTTTTATCTTAACTTTATCTTCTATCTAGTTTTTAAGCTGTTTTTCTTCTATTTATAATCTTTTATGGCATTCAGTGTGAACGGCAAAGTAAGAATTTCATTGTTCAGAGAAACTTGTTGAAAGTGTAAATTATAAGATCAGTTTCTGTTTGGGGTTTCAAATTTGTGCTCCATGTGCTCTTTTTTTTTTTTTTTTTTTTTTTTTTTTTTTTTTCCTTTGAGCCCCTTCCCCCCCCTTTTTCTCTGCCGGGTCTTGGTGTTTTCCACTTTGGACGTTCTTGGTTAAGATTCTTGGGTTCTTCCACTCTTTTTCTGATACTTGGAGGGGGTGTGGTTGCACACGGCTTATTCCTTAAATTTTACACTCACACTCATTCACTAACACACATTTATATCCTGCAGGTTTAATCACTGGTCGCTTCAGTTGTGTTTTGATATACTTGTTGAAGTTTGTCTTCTTATAGTTGCTCATGATGATTGTCTGCTTTGTTTTTTTAGGCTGTAAGAGGTTTCTCCACACAGCAGCAGCTGGTTGTTTTTTTCTGTTTTGATATTGATTGTACGGTTGTTGCTGTTTTCTATCTATTGTGTCTTTGTCTCCTTTTTCTTTCCTTCACTTTCTCCTCTTTTCGCCTTACTCTCCTCCCTCTTTTGTTCCCCCCCGTCAGGTCCAGTAGTATTTGTATTTGAATGATAACCAAAATAAAAAAAAAGAAGTCATGCATCACACAAAGCTTCATTCCCTTTAAATGCATGAAGATCCCCCTCGGTAAAGCACATTTGTTTGGCACAACATAGCAGCCAAACCATAAAAAACAGCAGTGATGCAGGATTCATGAGAGCCAACCTACTCCACAAAAATATTCATTATGCAACTAACTGACCTGATCCTGCTGCAGAACACCTTAACCAGAACATAGCCTTAATTCTCTACCTGTCTTTTTATAGGTGGGGTTAAAGTCAGCCTTTTTATGGTTTGTTAATGCAGATTAATGACAACTGGGTCATGCAGCTTCCTCAGTGTAAGTGAGGAGAAGGTGGGCTTGCAGCATGCTGAGCGCAACATTCCTGAGAGTTCTTACCTGCAAAAGTCTGCAGGTTTTTTATTTATTTATTTATTTATTTTTTATTGTCAGTCAGAAGAGATAAATTCATCTTATGAGCTGTAAATTTCTGGTAACTACACTCACAGTAAGCTGAAGGAAACAGAAACCTGTGGCAGTAGCTGCAGTGATCTGTCACATACAACTTACACTTCCTAAATTTCAGAGTGAGACTTTACAGTAATATTTCACCAACAACCAGCAGCTTTTTTAAGATCTTCAGACCTGAAACGTGTTTTAGGAATTCTCAAATACTTTTGTCTTTATGTTGATTAAAATGTCAGGAGTCTTTGAGACATATGCATTAGTTACATCTAGTCTGAAATTCAATGGGTTTAACCTCAGTTTGAAAACTCTCCTTAACCTGAGAAGAGGAAATGTCATTAGAGGACACAGGTTTTCAGGTTTTTTTGCACAGATGCTGTAGTATGTTCTCAGATATATAATACATATGAGACATAAACCCTTTAGTTCTTTCCGTCTTTTCTGGCAGAGGATTCCCTCACCTGAGTATACCTGGAGATAAAAAAAATACCATTGTTGATAAGTGAGGAGAGGGTCTGTGCCAGCGTGATTTATGTTTCCATCAAAGTTCTGCTGTGTTTATAGATTCCTCAGATGGCTTAGCGGAGTCGGGATCTGTGCTTTGCAGATTCAACGTTCAGCTTGACTTTGACTTCAAAAGGCTGAAGCTGCAGCACAAATACTGGAAAGGAAAGTTCACCTTCACAATATGCATCTACAACTTAGACAGAAAAACAAATTATGTCTGTTTGCGGTGCATTTGTATGCACGCTGTGTGCAGCAACGAGGGGGTCAAAGACAAACACGGCAATCCTCAAAACAGACACAAATGTGCCGGAGCTGCCGTCACCGGGGGAGGTCTGCGGTGAACTGAGTGGGAAGATAAATGTGGTGATTTTTGAACATCAGGATTTAAATGATTTCAGTGACTTTCATGCATGGGAAGATGTGGCTCTGGCATGCTGATCCATATTCAACAAGGACAGCTTTGTAAATGTGGTGCATGTGTATGTGTTGCTTTGTGTGTGGTTCCCGGTGTGTCCTGTAAAGGACGCACATCTCAGGCGGTGCATCTGATAAGCTGGAGACAGCAGCTCACACAGTCACTGTCTAACAGTGATAATAGTAGTGGACATCGGCCTGAGTCAAAGTCAAAGCTGCATCTGACCCCTACTGATCACACTTACACACTTTATACACAGTTTATACCAACAAAACTCACAAGAAGTCAAATTATTCATTCAGATTAAATTGTTATGATGTGCAGCGGAAAACTGAGAATATTTAAACCTTTTCAAGAGGCAGCAAAGACTCCGGCCGGTCAAATTATCTGACTGATCCATATTGACATGACAGCATCACACAGTTGCTGCAGGCTTGTCGGCTGCATCCATGATGAGAATCTCCCGTTCCTCCACATCCAAAAGCTGCTCTACTGGACTGAGATCTGGTGGCTGTGGAGGCCGTTGGAGTCCAGTGAACTCATCGTCATGTTCTAGA
>JBAFTA010000014.1:4560993-4573532 GCA_036919975.1 Melanotaenia parkinsoni | reverse complement strand
AAAGGGATGGACATGGTCAGCAACAATACTCAGGTAGGCTGTGGTGGTTAAACCAGGCCACGTTGGTACTAAGGGGCTCAAAGTGGGCCAAGAAAATATCCCCAACAACATGGCAAGATAAGATGAGATGAGCTGAGATCAGAAAAGCTTTATTGGATGGATCCATGTTTTGATGTTGTTCCAACAAATTCTGAGCCTACCATCTGAATGTGGAGCTGAAATGGAGACTCATCCGACCAGATGAGTCAGTAGTGCAGTAAACTAATGGGGAAGACCAAATTATAAAAGGCTGTTCTGCTTTTCTAATGTCTTAAATAAACGATACAGGCTCATATATGTACATGTATCATAACTGGTTACAGATATGTATTTTTATAACAATTTAAGAAGCTTTCTGCTTTCACTCAATAAAACTTCTGTATTTTGAACACAGTCTGACCTTCAACTCTTCCCAATTTGTATTTAAAGTCAAGAACTACTTCTGCTAAGACCCGTCAGGTCTTCGGCTATTTTAACCAAGTCACATTAATTCAGAGTTTAGGTATTCACCCTGCTGTTTCACAGGGAACAACAACTCACTAACCCCAGCTGGATCAAATACAGGAACCAAAAAATACTACATGAAGCACCAAATCCAGCAAGAAACAAGTTACTTATGTCATTAAATTAACTGATGATGTACTCATTTCCACTGCAGCTACTGGTGGGTTCATTACATATCTGAAACTAGTTAGTGACTTTCACTTCCTGTAGAGGTTCTTCCTGTTTCTGAGACATGGCAGGTAATACATTTGACTTTGGTTGTTACTGTAAAATCAGATAGGAAGAAAAGCATATCCTTCCTATGCTTCATGTTGCAACACCGAGTTACACACACACCTACACCCATGTCAGCAACGTCCCTGAAGGTGATTAGATTTCAGATTCTTTTGAATAGAAATTCACAATTTCAGTTCTGTAAATACTACAAATCATGCCAATAAACACCACAATTCAATGAGAAGGTATCAGCCACGCCTTCATTCTTATTTCCCAAATACATCCTTGATCCCTCTCGTCACTCCACCTGAGAAGTGAGGGAACGTTTTAATATTTATGATGTCAGATTAACAGAGCATGTGAAGCCTACTTTGCACCTAAAAACCGCCATTTAGCCCAAAAAATATTGATATAATTTGTGATATCACCCAGCCCCAGAATGTGTGCACAAATTTACACACACCAGTGATGTGTACACATGTCTATGAAAATAGTGTATGTATATGTATTCATAGAAGTAACAAAGTAGTATATGTATGCAACATAACAATTTGCACACATGCGATTATCTAAACCAGAGGTTGGGTGCATGTTTGCACATGTAACAGCCCAAGTTTATAACTTCTTAATGAGCTCTAGCAGAAATAGATATAGCTGCACACTTTGAACTCTTACCCGCTCTGCTGTCTTGATACTTGCAGGGAGGTGTCACAGAGGAATTATATCATGAAATATATGGACATGAACTGAAGTAAGATGGACTGAAACACCCAGGCAAACTCAGTCCTAAGTCATGATGGGAAATGCTGCGTCACAGTGAGCCATTGAGTTGTTTTTGTATTTTAGTTTTGATGCTTCTTTGTTTGTACTTTTTCATGTCTTTTTTATTTATCATAAAAAAATGTCAAATCTGTTAAGAATAAAAATTAACAAGACCACAGAATGACAGACAGATCCAGAAAACCAGAAATGTTGACATCAGTCCCAAACTATCGGCCAGCTGTCAACCAGCTGTTTCCAGCTACGACGGGCTGCTCTCATGGCTTCGTTTAATATCACTGTTTACGTGACGTCTGAATTAAAATGCTTCATATTCATCAGCGAGTCTGACAGAGAGCAGGGTCACACTGAAGAGGTGTGTCTGCAGATATCAGAGAAACACCCCCCTTTTTTTCTCCTCCGACACTGGAGTCCTGCAGGATGGATGATATCAGCAGTACTTCAGCTGAAGACTGACAGGAAGTTAAACTATTCTGTTTTCTACATGTAACTTAAAGAGAAACCAAAGACTCACTTTGCTTAGTTTTGCAGGCAGCAGGCGGATGAACAGCAATACTTTGTACCATAAAGTTTTTGTGTCGTTTACTACATTTACATTTTACTGTGTATCATAATAATAATACTGTACATATTACTCACTGGCAGGATTTAGCCTGTATCTGTATCTAGATACTGTAGCTAATTTTTCTTATTGTGATCTTTATCTTTATCTTATCCTTTCTTTATTTGGTATGGCGCAACTGTGTGGACACAATTTCCTCCTTAATAAAATATACTGATTCTGATTATTGCTCAGCAGAAAATCTCAGAAAGCATAAAAAAAATCTGATCCTGGTTTTTTTTTTTATACATTCTGACCAAACATCTTCATTTTGACTTGCTCTCTCTAAAGGACATTGTTCCAGAAGTCTTGTGGTGTGTTCAGATGCAGCTTTCCAAGAATGTTCTTTTTAGAGAGAATAGACAAGCCATACTTGTTTAGTCTTTTACTAACTGGCCTGTCATAAATTTTAACATTTAACATGCTAACTGTGGCCTGAAGGTTTTTTACAGTTTCTCTGAGCCTTATACGGCCTGAACTTGGCCCGAACTTGGCCTGAACTTGGCAGCTGTATTCAACTTGCAAACCAAAACAAAAAAGAAAAAATCTTCCTTTCTGTAGAATGATGGACGTCAGATTGAAAATGACTTTCTAACTCTTCCCAGATTGACGGGTAGCAACAGTTGCTTCTCCGATCATTGCTGATGTCTTTCTGCCTTAAGTTACATAAACACACCTGAATGCTATAGAGCAGCAAACTGACAACACTTTCATGGGATTTTTTTGTTAAATAAACCATGACAGTGTAATATGTCAGCTTGCATTTGCCCCCATTTTAAGACCGGATAAGGACCACATCATTTTTTAATCATGTTTTATCATGTTTGAAAAAGGGTGTATTTTCTTTTTCACAGGAGTATATGTGATGACGTGTGTATGCTCTCACAGCAGCTTTAACACCTTCCCCTGCAGCTGTTTCCAGCTGTTGCTGCTACTTTACATGACTTTTAACGGTGCAGGCT
This sequence comes from Melanotaenia parkinsoni, assembly GCA_036919975.1. NCBI lineage: Eukaryota > Metazoa > Chordata > Actinopteri > Atheriniformes > Melanotaeniidae > Melanotaenia > Melanotaenia parkinsoni. The sequence goes on along the minus strand of JBAFTA010000014.1, from coordinate 4,570,430 downwards.
GGAGAGGAAATTGACTCTTTCTTTATAATTGCTTATCTGTGTAGTTTCTGTCAGCCACTCTCACACTGCTGCTTCAGGTTAGCGGAGCTGCAGTAAAGTAAGAAAATGAAGGAAGTCAGATACCTTGACATCTCGGTGGATGATGTTGTTGTCGTGGCAGTAGCGTAGCGCCTCCAGAATCTGTCTCATGTAGTGGCTAAAACAAAAAAGAAATATTTCTATTTACCTTCAAGACAAAAGCATGATCAGGAATTGTCTTTTGGAGGAAAATCTAAGACATGAATCCTCACCTGGCTACTGCTTCACTGTAGACAAAGCCAGCATCCGCCCTCTTCACAATCTCAAAACACAGGTCTGCTCCATCCATGCTAACAAAGACAGAAAAATGAAGACACACACGCCGTGTGAGAGAACTAGTGTGGTGTAAAAGGGCATGGCAGAAATACAGGTAAAAAGAAAAGGTTGTTTTTATTAAAGCTTCAGCATCTAGCCTTTCCAGGACTGGTTGTGGAGGTGATGTGGGAGGTTCAGGTCAGCGTAGGAGACGGTGTAATTATAACTCGCCTCTGTGGGGCTGGAGTACAAACAGCTGGATCTCTACAGCTGCCAACTTTTCTAATGATGCTAACAGAATTCCTGTGAAGCTCTCTGCTCTCAGTTTTTCTTCGACAACAACTCAAGGTTTAGAACAAGTTTTAAGTTTGTTATCTCTGTATTTCAGAGCGCAATGACAATCTCTGAATCTTATTGACCTTGTTTAAGTAGAAAACGCACAGATGGGCTTTTTGAAGACTCAAAATACACAGAGAATAAGCCCAAAAAAAACAAAATCCTCTTGAGATGTGCAAATAAATTCACTCAGCGTCTGCGTTAGCTTTGGGTAGTCGTTAAAATACACCTCATACAGTAGCTGTCAGCAGTCTGTCAATCAAACATTGGAAAGGTTTGTGTTCAATCTGCGAGACGTCCTGCAGATGTGAAGGAACACAGAAACAGCAGAGCTGCACAGGAAAACCTCATTTCATCTTTTTTTTGTTTACTTGTTTTTGCAGCAATTACCACAGTTATTATTTCCTCTCAGGTCCAGCAGACCTGAACACCTGAGAGGACACAGTGTGCACTCAATGAAAACATTTTAAAGTTTTTAGTGCCTTAAAACCTCTTCATCACAAAGCTTATTATCTCTGCTTCCTGACTGAAATAACATACCCAAAATAAATGATATCTAATTAATATATAAATTATAAAAGTTACCAGGGCTGTATGTATTATACTGGTGTCTGGACACATTTTCCCGTTAAATCTAATGGGTGTTCAAACATATAACTGGTACTGTATTTGATTAGTTAAATCCAGGCCGTGACTTTTCCTCTTGGACAGAGTGTATATCACAGAAAAAATATCTAGGCAACCTTTTAGTTTGGGAATGATCAACTCTGGACCTCTTGGACCAATGTGCTTTAGGTTTTAGAGATTTCTGTGATGTAACACAACTGATTAAAATCAAATGGTTCTCTAACAGATTGTAGTCTTCTGTACAAGCCTCTCAATGGACCATAACTTTGAGTCAGCTGTGTTAAAGAAGGGAAATATCTAAAACCTGCAGGACTGTGGCCCAAAGAGTCTGGAGAAAGAAGTAAATTTAAAGCTTGTATCTTGTACAAAGAGTGCACACTTCACTGTAAAAGTTCCCTTAGTTTCTTCTGAACTGGAATTCAACTTTTGACCAGAAAACAGCAAAGGTAATATATATTTTATGGCTTTGTGATGTGTTTTTTGCTACTTTTTGCTGCTAGCTTACAGAGTTTTCATTGTAAAATGATAAGACAAACATCTCTGTAATCAGTCCATGTTTGTGTGGTTTGCTTATAGTGGAGAATTTAGCAGAAGCTCTAAAGCAAACATGTTTGTTTGGAGTTTGATTGTGTAGTTTGGATGACAGTGATTGGAGTTTCTCCCCATCATTCAGGTATGCTAAATGTTAGAATTAGAGCTTCCTAGCGTGTGCAAAAATAGTTTGTGCCACACGGACCACAATCAGTGAGGTGAGGTTATTCAAAACTCTGTTCAGATGCAAGCCGTCTTTTTCTCCACACGAAGGAATTAACGTCCTTTGGGATGTTTTTTTTCTCAACCTCCATCATTTTCACCACAGGAACTGTACGTTAAATAAACTGCTGTTGCAGTGACAACGTCTCGGTCCAGTTAAGGCCAAACTGCAGCCTTAATGTACAGGAAAGAGATCAATAAGCTGCCAATGACAACACAAACAGTTGCCATCTGAACATTCATATTCTAGCCTGCTAGTTGAGGAGGACCGAGATGCATCTACTGCATTAGATGAATAAAACTGTTATCTACTCGGAAACGGCCGCAGCAGTTCAGGAGTAGTTTGATCTTCTGTGTGCAGAAATGTGCGTGCACCAAACTTTTTCACAAAAAGCTTCATATGCATGACAATCCCTTTAAATGGAGCTCGCTTGCATTTTCTTAAAAGTTTTCTCTGTTTGCAGCGAGCTGTGTGATAGAGCCGTGCACTGCCCGAGCGTTCACCTGTTCAGTGATAACAGAATTACACGATAAAGGAATTAGTTCTGGAAGAGGAGGAAAGATGAAGATATGGAGCGGGCCGGGAGGAGATTCGGGAGAGGCGCAGCTTTTAGAAAAGCTGGAGGTAGCAGCAAATGTGAAATCTTAATCTCATCTTTTTTCCTCCGTATACGCGGTGCTGCGCTCTCTGCACACGCACCCCACCCCATCCTCATCCTCAGCTAACAAGCTTTTTCATATGAGCATTGATTACATAAAACTGCTGCAGGCCTCACTCTGTCCTGCTGCTGCCTTCCTCTACTATTACCCTAATATTTGTCCTCTCCAACCACCACTCCACCCATACTTTCTTCTGAAGATGCTGCAACATCCACCTCCTATAACCTGCAGGTATGATCTGTCCTTTCCCCTCATACACCCCCTCGTGTTCTTTTGATGCGACCTAGTGGGACTTACAATTCAAACACCATGTACAGCATCCCTTCTGAGCTGTAGGTCTCCAGCAGCTCCACGATGTGGGGGTGCTTCAGCATGTGGCAGATACTGGCCTCCCGCTTCAGATCTGTAAACACACACAGAAGAGTGTAATCTGGCCTGCAAAGAGCAGCTAAAAGTTATTTTCTGTGGGGGACAGAAAAACCTACAAAACTCTGACACCAACTCAGACACATTAAACAAATCTATTTTCTATTTCCTGTACTGAGACGGCTTATGTTGGGATATAATGGATGTATCCAAAATAAATAAATGAGCAATTAAATAAATGAACATGTTAAAAAAAGTGTTTTACTATACTTTATTATTTGCCCAAGATTAATTAAAAATAATCAAAATAATAATGAATGAATTACATTTTTATTCTTACTTTTGACGTCAGTTATTTTTACTTCTCTACTCCATTATTTGCTCTGATATATTTACCTTTTCTTTTTCATATTTGTATATGCTGCTTATGTAATAACTTAGATGATTATACCACATCATCCATTTTCCGCACATGCTTAATCCAATTCAGGGTGGTTGGGCTGGGCTAGGAGAGGCCAGTTATATTCTGTTATATTTAATTCTATACTATTCTATTATATTAAGTTCTGAGCAATGATTAAAAATCACAATTAATTGCATGAAATGTTGCAAGTAATCGTGATTAATCATGCTGAGATTTGCATCTCTTTTGCAGGTTAGCCCTGGCCAAGAAAAGCAACAACTTTTCAGAGACAGATAAAACATACATCACACATAAAAAACATGAGAAATATCATAAAAACAGACAATTAAAAGTTTTAAGATAAATTAAAGAACTTTCACCCTCAAAAACAGTGTACAGTGCCAACTAGAAATACGTACATGAAGATAACAACAGCTCTGAAATCCGGGTTTTGAAGGAGCTGGCGGGTATGAACTTCGGGTCTTTTTGAAGAGGCAGAGTAACTAAAAGCCCATTTTACCAAATTCTGTCTTCATGTGTGGAACATGAAACAGAATAGAACTTTGTCACTGCAGGCTGTGATGGCTATGATTCTTTAAGGTTAATAAGGTGCAAAGGTAAGATGGAAGTTGACCTAGCTTTACTAATATTCTTGCTGTAAGCAATGTCCAGCCTACTAACTGTAAGTACAATGATGTGTGACGGATCTTGAGTCAGTAATGAATCTCATGGCTCCGTGGTACAATGTGTGTAAGGACTTTGGGACATACATGTAAAGAATATTGCTATAATCTAGCAGTGGTAAATAAAAAGTGTCTGAAACCAGGTTTTTCCTGGCCTGGAATGAAAAGCAGGCTTTATTTCAGAAAAAGAAACCAAGCTTCAGCTTCTTAGTGAGCTGTTTATTGTAGGACTTGAAAGATAATGATTCATCGAGCATGAACCCAAGACATGTATAAGATGAAACTAATTAAATTGACTTATTTTGCAGGGTGATAATCTAAGGCAGAGTGTGATGATCTTTAAGTAATTGGGTAAATATTAATTTAGTTTAATCTGCTTTAAGGACCTATTTCAACTCATCAAGATTTTCTTGATTGATGTTGAAGGCAGACTGTAGTTTGCATAAAGTGTTGTTTAGAGAAGGGCCAGAGCTATACAATATACTGTCATCTGCGTATAAGTATGCCTTTACATTCAGAATACCTTGACATTGCTCATTTATATAAATATTGAAAAGATGAGGACCTGGGATAGAACCCTGTGGAACTCCAGCACATACGGGTAGCTTATCAGAAGTTAGACCATCAATCTGTACATATTTTGAACCTTTTGTCAAGTAGTCTTTAAACCAGCCAATAACTTTGGTTGAGATACCCACATCAAACAACCTCTGTAACAATATACGAATCCACAGTGTCGAACACCTTCGATAAATCATTAAATAAAGCAGCATTTCTTTTTTTTTTTTACTTGTCCTGTCCAACATGGTAGCAATCTTGCTTGACCTGATCGGAGGGAACAGAAAAAGTACGGGGGCAGCAAAAAGAAGCAAAAAGGAAAGCAGAAAGAAGAAAGAGGAGGACAAAGACACAACATTTAGAAGCACCTAGTTTAGTCATTGGTTTAGTTTCCACCCGTGCGCTGCAGCACGTGTCAGAAGCGTCTTGTCGCAGCTCTCTGCTAAACTTATCCACCAAGTCTATTTTTGATGGAGCACGCACCCCGAACGAGTCAAACTCAGCAGTTCAGATAGGAACAGACAGAAAATAAGACCTGGGAGCAGGGTAAAAACAGCTGGTATTTTTCAAAATAAAAGCCCCCGTATAGATTTGCTCTGTTGAACCACGTAAACATTACGTGTTCAACCAGTCAGGGGTCTGAGTGTTTTGTCTTTTTTCCCATCATGGACGACAAGACATTTTTTTTGGAATCCTCCTTTGATTTTGTGATCTGGCGGATTGCAGTCGCGGGCGCTCCACATCTGACATGCTCCCTGTGTGGACTGACGCGCCACGGATGTTGGAACAAAACTGCAGCCGTAATGTGGCGGACACGCATCCGGTGGAAATGAGGGGTGAGAAATGAGGAGCGATCAGAGATGAGTGTGATCATGCAAAAGCGACCATGCCTTTATGGAGGCTGGAGGCAGACTAGGCCAGCCTTGAGACCCGGGTGACCAGCAGCAATCCTTGAGCACAAACCCAAGCCACCCCACCATGAAGACCACCCCAGACCTGGACCCACTCCTCCCATCCAGGCCAGCCAGAGCGCAGGGCCCCAGGCCCCAAGAGCCCAGAAGCCGCCCTGATAGAGCTTTACTTAATAAACATATTTAATATATTTTTGAGGCTCTTAATAGTTCTTTATATAATAAGAATAAACACTTAAAAAGAGGTGCCTGCGTTCTGTTTTAAAGCTTGTGTTTGCCCTTGAAGTGTTCAATAAGGGCCTGTCTGAGTGACAGATGGTTTTCACAGACAACGCCGATACGTTCTCACATCATTTTCACACGTTATCAGATCACATTCTGCTGCCAGCTTCTTTCTGAAAAGTTGAAACATGCTGGATTTTCTGGATAAATTTTATTTTATGGCCTTGGATGTGAGTGAATGCAAAGAGGTGAATGGGACTGCTGGTTAGATTTTACTCCTCATTTAATGCAATTTTCAGAGACTTCATTTTGGTTTTTAGAGCTTTCAAAGATGTGGCCCATAAAAAGGTGAGCATAGAGGTTTGTTTTTACTTTGTTTTTTTACATTTCTTCTGTTTATTTTTGTTTTATATTTTTGTTTTTCTTCACTTTTTCCTTTGCCCTTTATGTTAATATACGTGTTGTCATTTCCTTGCATTTAAATCAGTACGCTTGTACATTGGTATGGGCTGGCCACTTGTTCCCTTAAGAAAAGCACAAGTTTTTTCAGTTTAAGCGAGAAGCCCTGCATCAAGCTGGAAAAGCTGCAGTATTAAACCATTTAGATCTGTGTTAAACCACTGGAGTTGTAGAGTTGCATACTTCCAGACACGATGTTGGAAAAACCTGACAAAGAAAACTTCCAGCAACTTCTCGCTCTGGTTGCAGCTCAGAACATTCCTGTGTGGGTACAACAGAAGCTCATTTCTACTTAAAATCTGTTAATTATTTATGTAATTCTTTTTTTTTTACGAATATGAGATCCTTAGAAACTAATGGCTTTGGAAGTGCGCCTGTGATCTCTAAAGGGTGCTTATATGATCCCTCAGGTGTGTTGAATTCTTTCCCAGCTTTCCACCGAGGCGTTTCAGACCATCCTGCCTACCTCAGGGCTGTCTGAAGTTATAAATGAAAAATGCACAGCGCAGCATGACGGTGTCTCATATGCAAACTGGCAACAAGTCTCAGCTCTCCTTTGCTTCAGGTGCAGGTTGTATCAACCCATTTTAGATCCTCTTACTAGTCGGAAGACGAGCATTGACCACTTTAATTTGTTCGTAATGAGAAGGAGGGTTAATGAAGGCGGTTACTGATGCTGAAAAGCGTGGGCTGGAATCACTGGGGAGAAATGACAGAAGGAGGGAAAAAAAATAAAAAGCAAACAAACCTCTGCCTCTCTGGAGACAAAAAGGAGGGAAATGTTCATTTTAAAAGTACAAAAAAAGGGAAAAAATAGCCGGATAGCATCTAATAAAAGGATATTTGTACTGAGACTCATGCACAGGGACAAGAGGAGGGAAAAGGCAGCTAAGACAAATCAATAATCTCTCCCTGTCTCAGACATAAAATTGATCTGTCATGTTAACCGGGATGAATAAAGCAAGAGGTGGATTAAAGAATCTACAGAACTGGATGCACTAGAGTATCACAAAATCTTTAAATCAAATTCAGCCATTTGAAGACTGAACAGCTACAGTACAGTCAAGGACTGCAGCAAAACTAATCATCTATGACAACTGCATCAAAGAGCAAACCATTTTTATCTCATCATTATAAGCAAAAACTCACATCTATCAAAAAACTCCAAATAAATAAAGATCAGGCTTCATAGAAAACAGACAATAAGGAGGATATGAAATAGAGTATTCACTTATTTATGTAATTATTTATTGGAAATTGCTTATTCGTTATATAGTTTACTTCCCCCTATGGCCGCAGGATGCAAAATCCCTGCACATGCACAGCCATACATGCAAATGATATCCACATCCATGCATGTATTTATATGCCTAATTAATATTTAGTATATGCATATATTTTGTGTAACTATGTTCTTGTTTATTAAGTTCTATAGTTTAGAGATGTGATTGACTGTCTGATTAAACAACGACTGAAATTAACAAACAAAATAAAATAGAATATGCACATCTAAATGCAACTAATACAAAACAGAGTAAAAGAGAATAAGTATAAAAAATAACTTATAGAAGTATCCAAATATAAAAAAAAGGATGTGCAAAAGTAAAACAATGTACAAAACAACATTAATAATTAGCCAGAATGGAACAAAATGCCAACTACTGTTTGTAAGCGTCAGCTTGTTAGAGGCAGGAGGAGAGTTATGTGTTATCAGAATGGCGATGTCCCTTTAAGAGTGGGCGCTGATAAAGTGATGGAGGAACAGTGAGAGAGAAGAAGCTCTGTGAGGGTAGATGCATGTCTGACTGAGATAGGGCCAGAAAAATTTTCATGTAAGTAACTTCCTGTTTAGCACTGACTGTACTGTTTTTGCTACGAGCTTCAACAAAAAGTGCTGCAGCTCCTCTGGTTACAAGTGTCCCAGCTTCAGCCCAGGAAGAATCATCCCCCTTTGTCTCTCGGCCAAGGTCTGGGAGAGGAGGGTGGAATAGTTAACAGCTGTTTCTGCTGGAGTTTACAACAATGATGGAAGCAACAGACTGGAAAAGTTACGATGTGTGTGCCATACTGGACAGTGAGGTATATTGGTCTTCACTGAGAACAGCAGCATGGATGGAAGCTGCTGAAAATATCACTCGTTAATTAAGTTATTGTTTTCTTTCTGCCCTTTAAATTCCCTCAGAAATATCAAGCTACAAGATAGTTTGATGTTACAGGAATTAAAGTTAAAACGGACTGTATATATTTAAATAGTACAATATACAGTACACTTTGTAAGGAACAAACATTCATATAAAGACAAAAGAAAAGAAGTTGTAGTTCATCTGTGATATGGTTTCCGTTTTTTTATTTTGAAGCATTTGAATGTGGCATACATGTAAAATCAATATTTATGAAACATACTGTACTGTACATAATATAGTACCACGTACTGCAAACAACCAGAAAACCTCTGACACTGGCACCAAATTAGCAAAAACTGACCAAATATCTGCAAGGGAAAACTTCTTTTTAAGTTAGCCTGTAGCAGGAATGAGGTAGCTACCCGAGGCTTCTTCTGGGAGGCAAAACATCTTGCATATTAATCTCTGATAAATAAACACATTGCCTTTATGATGCTATGCCATTAGTCGTTATACACAACTAAAAAAAATCTGGACTAAATTTACATGTTTTAGTAGTTTAATTACATGAATCAACAAGCTTCAATCCGATCTGATATACAAGCAGTGCAAAACAGAGTGAGAATTAATCATGATCATAATGTTTTCATGATTATAAACCGGTACATCGTTCATTCTGCCAAGAGCTGTCTGTAAATTCTGATGTGTACTGTTAATATAACAGGACTTTAACTTGTACACTTTGTCTCTTTTTTCTCTTATTCTCCTTATTCCTCTTTTCTTTTCATACATGATGACAAAAGTTGGTTCTGTGTGATGTGATACTGTAAAACAAAACCCTCTGCATCTCAACCCTGGATGCTGTAGGGCAGTTTTAGGCCCAGGAATGTGAATAATGAATGTCAGCGTATTTTAAAACAAGTTTATCTCTCTCTCTTACACACACACACACACACACACACACACACACACACACACACACACACACACACACACACACACA
>JBAFTA010000014.1:4532012-4559512 GCA_036919975.1 Melanotaenia parkinsoni | reverse complement strand
ACATAAAGAACAACTAACTACTAGCAAAATTAGCGGGGGAATGTGGTGATGGAGCATGAGAAAAACTAAAAGGCTGCAACTCAAACACAACTGATGATAGTTTAGGTTGCAGGCAAGAAAAGCCCCTGTAGTGATGGTGAGCTACAAAGGAAACTTCAATAGTGACAGTAAAGCCACGTTTACCACTTCAGATCCGATTATTTCAATTATTGTCAAATATACATATACATACATATTATCTATACATACATATTATTTATATACATATTTTATATATATAAAAAGTAAGTAAAAGTAAGCTCGATCACATGACCCGCCGTCCTGAAATATGGGATTCCCAAATCTGGATAGCTTCTATCCGGAATAAATTTTCTGAACAACCGTCCCTAGTGATTAAAGATGTGATGATATCTACAAGTTGAAATTAACTCCAATCAGTTAAATACTTCCCGACCGACCCTGAAATGACAAGGTTTGTGTAATGTCACACATTTCTGCCCACTGATGCTCACTTTCACACATCTGACAAATAAAATAAATAGATGCTGCTTTTAATGCACTAATTAAATGCTTAATTGTTCAACATGATGATATTTGTGCTGCAGCCCTCAAAGTCTTTTAGGATAATTTTCTCTCCTCCTCCTCCTTCCCAAAACATCACGTGCTGCTGCAACCAACTGAAAACGCTGGAAGCAGGAGTTCTATTATTGGAACAGCTTGTCTGGAGCCCGGCACAGATCTTATATTCAGCAGGGAAACACAGTATTTTATTAATAAAAAACCACTGAAAGGTGTTTCTAGCATAGGCTGAGTCAGGGTTAGCACCAGCTGTGACGTCATTCTGTGACATTAACTTCCTCTGGCAAATAAAAACAACAGCATGGTCTCAGACAGGAGGGCTCCTTTGGTGCCCTCTAGCTGTGTATTAATAAGGGCATCAGGGTGCAGGGAGCACAGTTAAAAGACTCTGTTCTTTTCAGAGCCATTTCTATGTTAAGTTTGCACCCACATGATCATCTCTAGCTTATTTTACCAGAAAGTTTCATCAAGAGAAATGCATCAAAATCAGTGTTTCCCCCAGGTTCACAAGGCTATGAATTTTTTTTAACTGTCATGATGAAAACCAGGTTGTGATAATATAACAGTTTCATACGTTTAACTTCCACACAGGCTTAATAAGCTGGATGTAAATATCAACAACCTTAAAATCAGTACTTCTGAATTATGAAGACATTGATGAATTCTGCAACAGGTAATCTTCCCATTACAGCATTACAGTGTTAATATGGCACCTGATGATGACTACGTAATTCATGACCGCTACACGCTGTGAAGTCACGCAAATCCAAACTTTATCACGGACTAGTTTTCCGGAAATAACTGAAATGCGGTGATAAAAAAGAACAAAATAAAACTTTAAAATGTCCTGATGAAACCGTTTCATTCCGTGGAGTCGCTCCAGGTCTCAGATAACGTGTTGACCTTAATAAAACCTACAAATAATATTGGATCAATTTTAAACCGTAATACGACTCAGGAGTCACTTTATCTTGAGTGTTTTTAGAGGTGCAACTAAAGAAACTGAAACAAACAATGTGTCTTTGTTACAGGCTGCTACTAACTGTGAAACTGGCTTTTTGCTAAGTTGTTTGTGTGTTGACACAACTTTGGTTCATCCCTTGAGTTAGAAGCCTTTTTGATGTTAGAGTGATTCCTAGGTCAGAGTTAAGTAGCTTAAAAACAAACATGTTCTTCTGAAAATGGTCAGGTAGAAGAACTGGGCTGAAAACGAGTGAAAAAGCAGCCAGATGTCCAAAGAAAATCTTTGAAAGACCTTCAGAAAACCTGGAGAACCATTTATCAGGACCACTTAAAAATGCATTAAAATCTGACTTCTGGGAAGCAAAATATAAAGAAATAAGTGCTTGATCAACACTTTTGCTGTAGTCTTCATGACTTTACTGCTGCAGTCAGCCCCCAACTGGGAGTTCAAGTCAAAATTTTGCATAAACTCCATTCACCACAGAAGCACCAAAACTTTTGGAATTGTGTTGTTTTCGTGGCTCCTTTAAGGAAAAAATGAGGGAAGAAACAAGAGAGTAAGCAAGACAGTCTGAGCTCAAAGGAAATAAAAGACAGACAAAAAGTGAAGAGGTGATAAGCAGCTGTGATCTCTACAGTGATCCTGTTATTCCTGCAGGGACTGAGAGCCTGCAGAGGAGGAGAGCCCGACTAGCGGAGCTGTAGGTGTGTGATGTGTTGCTGCATGTGTGAGACTGTAGGCAGAAGTAACAGAAAACAGAGAGAGCCACGTAAAGGCAGGAGGAGATGAAGGAGGCCAAGAGAGACAGAAAGGTAATGAAGGGTGGAGAGATGTGGAGAAAGAGAGAAAATAATGGGAAAGAAAGAAGGACGTGAGGATGGAGAGGAGATAGAGGGAAGTGAGCAGGCGGTGGCACATGATGAATTTTGATGTTGCTTTTCTCTCTCATCTCCTCAGAGGGCTGACCTATTCATCAGACAGACCTCCGGACAGACTGAAGAGCAATAAGCTGGTGTGTGTGTGTGTGTGTGTGTGTGTGTGTGTGTGTGAGTTTGCATAAGGCCTCTGCTGACCAATCCATTGCCAAGACATGAACCATTTGACCTACTTCCTGTAGTGTGGGGGGTGTTGGGTGAATTTTATTGTGTGTCTTGCTTGTGTTACAGCTGCCCACTGAAGTGAAACTGCTCTGATTTCCGCAGGCATCAAAAACGGGGAAAATAAAAAGAAATCAACGATGAGAACAGCCAGCTGGGGTCTGGAAAGAGTCGTTTGATAGATTCCAGAGCGCCACAGGGAAAAAGACCGGACATAAATGACTGGGGTGAAAGCTGAGCTTGTAGCATCTGGGTTAGCGCACAAACTCCAGATTTCCACCACTTGTGTGATGAAGGTTTCAAGATTTAAGGCAGGTAACCACGTAGGGGGTTCTTTTGGTATATGTTGATGCAGGTGAGCTTTTCCTGCTCATTTCAGCTTCAACGTGGAATTTCAAGATCAGAAAATTCCTCTAGAACCTTAAAAACTGATGAAACATGTAACGTGGTCCAGCTTTTTCACTGGTTGCATAACTTTTGCATCTTTACTTTGACTATCATGAGCCAAGTTGACTTTTAAAGTCATCTGACTCTTGGCTGCTTCATTTACCTGCTGTCTGACGCTGAAATGCTGCAGGGAGGACGCTTTGTTGATTAAACGGATGTATTTTTAAGAGATGCTATGTTGTTTTGTTGTTTTTCTCCCAGCATTTCCTTTCTGAAGGCTGCGCACTGACAACAAAAGCACTGTTACTGGTCATGCTTTAGGCATATTCTTTGTAACAGATGCAGCTCATCACGTTGGCTGAGGTCTCAGCTGGAGCTTTCAGGATGAAGAATATGTGAAACAAACAGCAACACATTGAGGTGTCTCTTCATTTTGATTTACTGGTCATTATTTCTTTTATTTTTCTAGTTTGCTTGCACATGTCATCCCCAAAGAGTAGCCTACAGGTGGAAAGCTGCTCTCTGTTCCACTTTGATTAGCTCTGATCCTGATATTTTTTATGATTGTGAGTTTGGAGGGAAAAGGAGGGACGTGCACCCAGCTAGGAATGTATCGATGTCTCGATTTCACAATCGCAATAAATAACTTCCAGAACTATGCTTGAACCGTATCCAGATTAGATCAACTCGCGCATAGGACGCAAACAAAGTTACACAACATTCCCGCACTGCTAATTACAGAATAACTGATAAAGTACGGCAGAGGAAGAGTTTTTTCCTCCAAACAAACAGATGAAGTCATCCTTATTGTTTCAGTGTAAGGGTCTTTGTGGAGGACAGCTCACCAGTCTGTAAATGTTGCAGTAAAAGGAGTTAATACCATGTATGGAAAAAGAATCAACACCTGCAGGACAACCACCTGATTTGTGGTACCGTTAAAGTAAATGTTCAGTAACTGGGAAATATTGTGTCAATCATTGGCCGTCAGTTGTGTACAACTTGAGTTGGGCAGGCAGAAAACAAAATGAGTTGAATGGCTTTCTCTACACGCTACATTATAGAGATGAAAAAAACAAAATTAAAAAAAATAAAACTTTTTGATGGACAGTTTTGCTGTTCAAACGTAAACAACTCTGCATAAGGTTGTTGCCTTTTTTAGCGTGTAATAGGCTGTTGAGGAAATCACATTTAATTCCAGATATCTGGTTTTGTTTCTTTATTTCCACTGTTCCAGTGTTGTTAATGTCTCAAACAGCAGCTTTTCTGCTAAAGGACATCTGGAAGTAAAAGCTAGCTAGATTTTTTTTTCCTGCGTTTCCATATTCTGTACACAAGTTCATAAGAAATGTTCAAAAACATTTTTATAATGTAGTTTCCAGAAAGAAGCCTCCCACGTGTGGGTAGAGGTTCTGTAGCCTTTTCCACTCTTTTCCAGACAAACACAAAAGATCATTTGGTTTTTTTTGCGTGCTAACACGAAAGAAAAAAAAAAAGAAAAAAATGTCTGTGTCCTGTGAGGGGCTCTGCACTAGAGGTAAATTTATAAAGAAATAAAAACCTGCTTCATTTTCAGTGCCCCAGTGAAAACTGAGTGTTTCAATGTGACATCAAGCAGCTGAAATTATAACTAAAGTGGCTATAAAAGACATTATGTAAGTTTAAGCTGAATGTCAGAGACATGATCTGTGTCTTTAAGAAAAAACAACTCAGGCCTGTTTGTTATTCAATCTCTAAAACCTTCCCGTTGAGTCTTTGCTCTGTTGTCACTAAACTTCCTCTCCACCATTCAGCTCAGCTCAACACGTGGATGAAAATAAATGCTCCTGCAAGGATGCAGGGCACATTTGCAGTGTATGTTTAATTTCTAGCTAGATCATGAAAGCAGATAAAGCCACACTAGCTCAAAGTAAGCAGTATTTTCTGGTCTGCTCAGACCTCCCACCATGAAGACAAACAGGTCCTACAGCTTTCTGTGGACGTTCAGAGTCTCGCTCTGCAGTGTGAGGACCAGCTATGGTATTTTGTGGGGGAAACGCTGCATGTTTTGACTGCTACATGGAGGCTTAAATAAACTGAAAAGATGGTCTTACATGTCTGTCCTGCTGGACTACGAAGCGGTGATGAGGGAGGGAGAATTACAGAGGGTTGCTGTGTGATGTGGCAGCTAAAGCCCCTCTGAGGAACTTTAATTATCTTCAGCTCGCAGCATGTCTGCATGGTCTCACAGCCAGCCATCTCAGATTCTCCACCTCTGAATGTCAATATTAGGCACACATAAATGTCCTTAACTTGGAAATGTCATGCATGCATAATATGCACATATAAGATCAAACAAGAGCCGCTTCTGTGTACGAATTAACTTCAGAGGATTTTTAATTTTGGGTAGATTTTCTTTGCAGATTTTCTCCTCGAAATCAAAAGAAGACACAATCAAACTGTTTCTGCCCTCATCCAGTTGTCAGATGCTGGGTAGTGGTGTTTGGAAAGAAGGGTTCTTATCGGTTGTTATCAAACGTTGAATTAATGAAAACTCATTTTGTTACTCAACTCTTTAAACACATCATGAAGGCAAGCAAAATACATTTATTTGCTGGATTCAAGTGTGTATTGTGTGTATCTTTGTGTAGTTTGACAAACCATTCTGTCAATATATCAATTTTTTTTCTCGTTTTCCTGCAAAAGGAAGTCCAGATGGACAGAAAGATAGACAGGTAACAGCAGTTAGATTAACATAAATAAAGAACAAATATATCACAACGGATAAAAATAAACTCAATAATCAATATATACAAAAAAAAAGTGTAAAACACACAATTCGTAAATTAGCTATAGGTACAGACATTTATAAAGATTGTGGTATCCAGAAGTCAGTGTTAGTGAATAAAAGCTACTTTAAGTAGTTAAAACGAGATTATTAAGGAACCATTGCACTAAATGGGCAAATAAAAAACAAATTACTGCATCATACTGCCTTTTTTTTTTACATCCTAAAGAAACAAAAACAAACAAATAAAATAAGGCATCCCCCTGGCCCTGTAATTCTGATAAAAGAGTCGGTGCTGTCCTGGAACCAGTTTCCAGTTATTGTTGGTTTCTAAAACTGGTTCAAGATGAAGTGCTAGAATGAAGTTTTAAAAAAAGAGGTATTTTAGCTCTTTCTCCCCCTTTCAGCAGCTCCTGAGGGAACAATCTGGCTTTCTGGCTGCTAAACTCTCCACTATGTTCACCAGCTGCTCTCTAACTGTGTCGGAGTTGTTTGGTGCCGAGCCAGAAAAATACAGCTGCTATTTTTTTCCTTCTTGAAAAGATGAAACATGATGTAAATAAAAACATTTCAACAGTGAGTTGAAACTGAGGATAAAGTTAAATAAACTGGAAAAAGCGACAGATTGAGCGGAGAGTTCGACGCATCCTCGTCACCATGATGAAGAAAAGGATGATCAAAGATGTTTTAAAATGCCCAATTTCAAAGATATCTATTAAAGTGTTGATACTGAAGATAAGAAATCATGCAGATGTCCGTAATAAATCGATAATATAGTAACAGCCAATGACGTAATAAAGCTTTTGAGCCAGTAAAGTAATGACATTTTACAATAATGTAATGAGTTAAGAGTATTGATACTGCAGATAACAAATCACGCTAGCTTATTACTGGATGGTTATTACATTACTGGCATAGCATGAAAAAAAAACTGCAGCCTATAGTAACATACATAACTAGGACCGCATTCTTAGGTTTTTGTGGTTATTTTGCTGTTTGTGTAGTTCGTTATGTTACCGGCTGTTGTTACGTTACCGGTTCCTACTGATGTCTTTTAAAGGAGCAGTCCAATGCTTACTGTGTTCAAGTGAAAGAAAAGAAGCAGATACTGATGTTAAACCTCTGCTTTATGTTCATTTGAGTCACGTTTAACCAGCATATTTACTGAATAAATGATGTGAAAGTGGAGTGATGTAAATGTATTTGCTGCTTTCTACATATATCTGTTTCATATTTGGGCTGATGTCAACCTTCGTAACAGACTGAACATGTTGTCTTTCTCTGCCTGTATTCCTCTCAGTCTCTCTTCAAAGTTTTTCCTTATCACTAACTCCTCCCTTCAGATATCTTTAATTCAATCTCTCTCCTCCATCACTCCTTTTGCCTGTGGGAGTTTTCTGATAAGACCTCTGCGTGTTTTTGTCTAGACGATACTCAGCAGCCTATTCAGGATTAGTCATCCACAACACCTGTATCTCAAACTCTGGAAAAGACCAGGCTGATTAAATGAGCAATGTTTTTTTTAAATCTCTTAAATTACTTTAGTAGTATTTGCATATTGAATACTGAAAGTGCAAACCGTAAAAATACAGAATGTTGCACACCATGAATATCACACCTCCTGTTTCAGTGTAAACTTGTGTAACTGTGCTCCCACCTGGAAAGCTACTGTCAAAGTGTCTGAAGCATCACTCAGTAATCGACTGCCTAAATGAAACAAACCAACAACAACAGAAAAAATGTTGAAGTCAGAATTGTGACAGCAATATTTTTAACTATTTGTTTATGTGTAAGAAGCTGGCAAACAGGATAAAAGAATAAATATATTTATGGAATCCTGTAAACTGCAGGTAGTAAAATACGAAGCCAGAAACAGTAGTTGAGCAGCAGTTGGTGGAGCTGTTCAAAAATGGCACCGAGGATGAAGAATTCAGTGGATTCGCTGAATGAGATGGAGGGCTTAGTGAACTTGCTTACCGGTACCTTGCTTGCTGGAATCGTTGGCTGGTTTTGTTAACTTAGCCTATTCAGCCTCCCAGGTATGTTCTTTATGCTGTTGTGAAGCTGAATAACTGTTCAGGGTTTCTGCTACATAATTGATTGTGGTGCACCATCACAGCAAAATAACATCAAAGCGGTGCCAGAGTGGAGTGAAGCTTCTTACATACGCCACAAATAGCGCAGACTCTTGTTCTCGAGGCCGCAAGAACAAAAAGAAAAGTAAAGGAAGAGAAGCTTGGTCTGCGACGGGGCGGAAATGACCGCGGGGGATGTCTGTGTCTTTATGTGCAATGAACAGCTGACCTGGTTGTGTCATATTTAACATGAAACTATGTCGGTGGCAGGGCGGGGGGTGCACGCGGCCGTGTCGGTGTCTTAATGCCAGATGTGATGTTAACATTTCCGTACTTTCTCAGCAAATCGATCAGATGTCCATTAAGTGTAAGAAGGAGACTAGCTCTCCCTCACAGTTTAAAGAAAATCCTGGATGAAACCCTGGTGTTAGGTTAACATACCGGACACATGTTCAGTCTGTTGTTCGTGTGCTATCGTGTGGTTGAATAACTTACCTTTCCAGATTAAATGTTTGTTCTTTGATTTTGTGAAATAAATTTCTAAATAAATACGACTTATAGTCCAGTGTGACGTGGATTAATTTCCCCTGACTTATAGTCCGGAAAGTACAGTAAATCTAACCCTTATAAATTCAGTTTTAATGAAATTGTTGCCTAGAAATTGATTTAAATCTTTTTAAGGAGTCATAAAAAAGGTAAATTGGAGATATTTAGCTTTTTACCAAGGTCATGAATTAAATTTTTTCTCCAACGTCTAGTGTATTTTATTCAGTCAAAAAGCATCCTCTGGTTATAATTATGAGCAACTTCAAGTAACAGAAAACAGACTGTGATCCCTTACCTTCTGTGCTGAGTCCAGGACTGGACGTAAACTGGGCTACGTCCACGATTTTGACAGCAAACTGCTGTCCTGTCTCTCTGTTGATGCATCTCCTCACAACACTGAAAGGACCCCTGACAAAAACAAGAAGACAGAGATATCTGTTTTATATAAAAACATCTAAAAGGCTTCAGCAGAAACCATCTGGGAAAGAAGTCAGGCACTCAGAGAAAAACCACTGAGTAACTGTCATCGTATGTGTAAGCCAGCAAGCAGGAATAACCGTAGAGAACTGAGTTTTTTTTACTCCATTTTTGCCTTTATATACTTTATTTCCATTTATAGTGGCACACATTTAACAAACTGCTGAATTTATTTTCTGTTTAAATAAAGAATTGGTGGGTGTTCAAAAACTTGCAATCATTTGAGAGCAGATTGAAGTGGGTAATCACACTGAAACTATCCCATTAAAATAAGATGTTTTCTACTTTTGGACCATGCAAGATATTAAAATAAAATTATAAATGTGTAACATTCACTTCCTGTTAAAAATAGCAGTGAAAACGAGTCTAAAAATTAAAAATCTAAAAAAAAAAATCAGCTAGATCTGAGCTAGATCAAGTCAAAATCCCTCTTTCCCTCCTTATTCTGCTACTTATTCAAAATAACAACGTTAAAATGCTAACCAAGCAGCTTCTGGAAAAAGAAGAGCACAGATGCTGAGTGAAGTTCATGCTTGTTCCCAACACACAACATGTGCTGCAGCTGATCAACACATGCAGAGAAACCACAGCTGCACCCAGAGTCTAACTGCTGAATATGGACACTCCTCACAATGAATCAACTCTCTGCATAGTGAGAGCATCATCCTATTAAGTCAAAGGGATAAGCTGAAGTCTGCTCACGGCTGTGGGTTATAATTAACAAGTCAGCAGGTCAGGGTCAAAGTACAGAAATACATCTCCTACATAAAGCTTTGGCTGCAGCTGAATCCACAACAGCAGGGTAAAAGGCACGAAATGATCCCTATACACACTCTGGATTAATGTGTGTCCATATATGTGTACCACAAAGTGTGTATTTGGAGATAAATGAAGCGCATGATCATGTATAAGAATAGACATGCAGGCTAACTGTACATAATCTCATCCATCTACTTTCTATAGCTGCTTATTCCAGGAATTTATCCCATGATGGACCTCCTGAAAGACTGGAAACATGAACCGGAGAGCACGTACAAACGGCAGCTTCACTCCCAGCTGCGCCGACATGAATATACTGCACATTAGAAGTAATTAATAAGTAGAATTATGAGTAATAAGCCATGAAATGAGTACATTTGTTATATTTTCTATAATCTGTTTATGTTTTACTTCCTATATATGTCATCATTTTTTGTTTGCTTATACTCGGTTTTCAAAAATATAGATCATCTCCAATTTTTAGCATTTCTAAACATTTTGGAAATTATCCTTTTTGGTTCAGTTTTGCAAGGGTCAAAAAAGAAAATAGAAACAAAGACAAAACATGTTTGTGTTTATCAGATATTAGCAGCATGACTAGCTGCCTTTTGAACCTATTCCTACATGAGAACTATACTTACTTTCCCGTATTAGAAATCCAAACTCTATCCTTGGTTTTCCACAGCAGAGCAGCATTAAAGCACCAGCACATCCAACAGCAGCCTATAACTCAGATTAGTCCACATATTTCCAATACTACCATTAAAGGGCAGCAAATAAGTAAAACATAGGACATGGTGTCTGAAAAGGTGGATGCAGAAGAAAGTCCAGCGTCTCTCTTGTTGTTGCAAAAATAAGTTGGTTTTTATAGAAAGTAAGGTGAAAACAACTTTTTATGACACTAACGAACATTTTCTAGATGGATTCATGCTCTCAGTCTTTCGCTTTTACATTTAATTTATGAGCCGATGATGTTTCAGAGCATCCTTGATAAAAACTGAAAGAGGTGTGTAAATTTTATATTCCCGGCTGCGTCTCATTGTGAAGGTAAATCATCGGTGCAGCATAATCACGTTTGTTTAAATATAACGGTCAAAATATTACGTTCAGCTGCTTTTAAATGTCAAAGAAGTAGAGGAAGGGACAATGTTGCTGTGGATAAATACGGGGCTCTTTGAAATACATTTTATATTGACCCAAATTCCATGTTTTCCATCTTATCCACGTTTTATTATGCAACCTCATATTTTCCAGAGGAATGTGTGTAATCACGTGGTGGGTGTTTAAAATTTAGGTCTTTACAGGACAGTTGTTTGACAAGGAAGGTGGTCAGAGGAAGAGAGGGTGACACGCAGCACGGGCTGGAATTTGAACCTGGGTCGAGCTGCAGCCTTTGTATACGAGCTGGCTACTCAGCCAGCCGTAAACATCCAGCAGTTGATCCCTCTCTCTCGCTCCCTCTCTCTCTTTCAAACAAACAAACAAAACACCGACAGCACTCTCATATTGGTAGCTTTGCTGACGACTGACTTTTGTTTTGTTCCGTGGATCTTTTGCAGGACAGCCTCCAGATGAAGAAAACTTAGAGAGACTGAGGTTAAAGGTGAGTTTTGATTTTTTAAAATAAGTTGTGTTTTTCTTTTAATGCAAAAAAAAAGCATCTTGTTGGTGCGACTTCTCTGTATGTGTTGAATTTTGGAGATCCTTGTACATGAATGTTTCCACTTTCCTGAGGTTTATTACAAACTCAAAGATGTCAAACTCTCATGTGGGACGGCCTTCTCTGGCCACCCAAAGTAGAAGACATAAGCATGCTGTCAAATATAAGGTAAAACTCGGTTTCTTGCTTGTGTTCCTTAGTTGCTCAGAGAAGTGCTGACTCTTACTTTTTCTGTACCAAAGACTTTTTGTTGTTATCCATTCTGCAGGGAATTTGTTGCAGAAAACATGGAAATTAACCAAGCTGATTTTGTTGAGTGATTTTAAGTCCAAACTGGGAATTCTTGAGGCTGAAACCACTAATTGCATTTGTTTGTCTCTTATTTGTGTTTAAATGAGTAATCTTTTGTTGTACTTGCTGCTGCCTATCTCCCTAAAAGAAGAGCTGGTTAATCTCAATGGGATTTCTCTGGTTAAATAAAGGTTAGATTAAAGAAAAAGCTGCAGCTCAAACACATGGGGTCTTGTATATTCTCAGCCTGATGCTTCACCAGAAATGGATTAAAACTTTTTTTAGCGCCGTGTACCGTTGAGTTTCTTGGACAACTTCAGTGTTTCTGCCGGCCTCTTAGCCCCTCCTAAACTTCTGTAGACGACTTAATCTCCACTGGTTTAGGTGACGTCACAAAGATGAGGTTGCAAATGTCAAAATTCATTCAACTCTCACCTAGTTATTCTTAAACGTTTGGCTAAGGCACCATGAAAAACTCAAACTGGTGGAAAACAGATCTCACCCACATATGAGCATATTCCACAATATTCCATGTTTTACAGCTGATTCCTGATTCAACAGTCCGTATTTACCACATCACAGAACTCATAGAGCCCTAAAATGAAATATGAACCAGTAACTACATGACAGTACTGTAGTGGGTTATGTGCAGAGTAATAAGTAATAAAAACACAACTGGTATTTTAAAAATGTACTTCTGGACTCACATCAGCTCTTTAAAACTTACTAGAAAGCACAACGTGGATGACATGAACCACAGTCTGTAAAATTTGCCTCACAAAATGGAACCAAAGTAGCTGTTTTAATGCTGTCTGTAGCTTCAGTAAACACAGCCAGCCCAACCAATACGCCGAAAGGGTCTATGAAGTTACTCAGTCCTACGGGAGACTGTTTCTCCAGCTGTTGAAGACCTCAGAGCTGCAGTGTGACCCAGTCCTGTCACAATTTTCACTACAATTTTTAATGGAAATAATCAATTCAGTCTCTACCTTACAGATCCTCCTCATAGCTTCTTGTTTTGGGAATGCTTACTTGGTGATGTCCAAAAGCTGAAGGCGAGACATGATGCCTTTTCCAGCACACACACTTTTTCTTTATTCTAATGAAAAGCAAACACATCATCATCATGTCTGAATTCTCCAACCAGTCACACCATAAATGACTGATGAAGCCGTTTTCATGGTGGGAAATGGCTTTTTAAAAAGTCAGATATTTTTTGACCTCCATACGTGAAATCATTTTTTAATAAAGTTCTGTGGGTGTGCAGGGATACACAGCACTTAGCTGGGTTCACCAGAGAAGCAGACAGTAACCCTCAAACAAACACATTCAATTGTACCTGCAACCTTCTGTGAAGTACTCGTCCCACAGCAAATTATACTTAGCACAGCCTCGGTGGTGATGTGAAACAGACCGCCGTGGCCGGCTGCAGCCATCAGCAGTGCTGCTCGAGTGTGCACGCACCGGCTGGTAACAAGTGTCAGTCTTTGTGCACAAATGCAACCCGGTTGAACAGATGGTGATCTAGCTAAAGCCGCTTACCGTCAAAAGGGTGAGGTAGGACTTCACACTGCCTGAACTCACACTTTCATTTCCACACGCAGGCGGTAGAATCACACCAACGTACCAACAAGGGAAACTTTGACCCCAGAGCAGGAGGCTATGACCGTATTATCACGAGCACCCTTTATTTTTGGTCTCAGCTCTTTTATACCTGCATCATGCTCCATTTTAGCTGCATGTTGACCAAATTATTCAGACAAAGTAATCAAACATGCTTTTATGGTTCTACCTGCTGCATTAGTCATCGCCTCAACACACGCATAAAAAAACACACAGAGTTCAAGAAGCTGGTTTAGTGAGAAGAAAGGTTCAGATTTCTCCATTTCCCCATCCGGTGTTTACTTTACAGGCTGTTTCTGAATGTGGGTGAGAAATTCCACACCGACTTACAAAAATCATTCACTTATCCAGAGAGGACTCCAGTGACTCAGGCTGAACTGCCTCCTCCTCATTAAAGTAAGATGTCGGCCTGGTGACACTAAACTTTACATCTTGATGTTTAGTGTTAACGTTGTTCCTGCAAAGAAAGCGGGGCTGACAAAACAACAGCTGTGCTCCAGCTTTTTTAGCTGTGAAGAGTTGTACTTTTGTTAGTTTCAAATATGCAGAAACGACTTACAAAACTTGAGTCCCTATCCTAACTCCGTACATTTCTAAAAGAACTCATTTGTGATGCATGCAAGTTCTCTTCTGTACTATCGTCCTCCACACTGAGGTCAGTCACTTCACCTGTGAACCTTTTTCACGTCGCTGCAAATGTCAAGCCTCCCTCGAGGCTGAACTCTGCACAAAGACAAGGCAGGCCTGAAGGAGCGGCGACAAACACAGAAAAGAGGAAAGTGGGATGAAGGCAGGAAGATGGAGACAGAAGTGGAAAAAAAGACATTCAGTTCTGGAACAGGAAAGTTAACAAAAAGGCCAAAAGGAAATCAGGAAGGATGCATCAGTGAACCAAAATCTAAAGTTCAATTTATACACAGCAGTAAATCCACTTATAACCCAATTTAATCAAATTCATTATAACTGTGCTCATTTAACACCAATCCATAAAAAGTTCAGGTTTGGTTTTACGCTGTCCCTTCTCTTTGGCTCACTGGATGGTCCGTTTGCTTTCTGTAAGCCACGGATGTCAAACTCCGATGGATGTTTCCGTGTTTTAACACACCTGACTGAAATTAATGGGTCTTTGTGCAGAACTTGACAACAAGCTGTTGGAGCCATTTGATTTGAACCTGGTCATGGACCAAATAACTAAAGCCTGCAGGACAGTGGCCCTCGAGGACCGAAGTTTGACAGCCCTGCTGTAAGCAAACCACCACAGGGTTGACTTGCAAGAGAACCGAGACCCCTAGTTTTCAAGAAGTTTCTTTGGTCCACACCAGAGTCTGAATGAGTGTTAAACACTACTAAAACCAAATAGTACGACCTGCGGAAGTGGACCATGGTTAGTTAAAAGACAACCGTGAATGTGCCAACCAAAGGAAGACAGACACTGATTTCCTAAACATCTGAAACTAGGTACAGCAGTGAGGACACAAAGCCCAAAACTCTACTAGTTCCCTCTAGAGCAATCAGGATAATGGATGTGACCAAAAACCAAAAAAGTGCATAAAAAATCTAAAGAAATAAAGGTAATGCCTAACATCAGCACCGTTCAGTGTGAGTGGGTTAGAAGGCGGGGTTAAAAGCAACAATTTAATCGGAATGAAGTTAATCATGAGAAGACGCATGGACACATGAAACTCTCCAAGTAGGAAAAACTGACAGTAGAAATCCATCAGAAGAGAAAAAGGGATTGAAGGAGAAAATAATTTGAGGGTAGAAGAGTGGTTTTGTGATGCAGACGACTCAAGAAGCGGAACTGGGTGTGTTAGAACTTAAAAGTGTAGAAGGAGGAGGCATTTTGCCTTTGAATGGGACTCAGCTGCACACGGCAGCAGCCATTCAAGCTCTGAAAAGAAGTCAGCTGCACACGAGCAGTTCTCATGATAACAGCCGTCCTCACTGAAATAACAGGAAGATGGAGGTGAAGAGGAGAGAGAGAGAGAGAAAGAGGAGAAGCATGGACAGGAAGAGGAGCATGCAGAAGGATTTTAGGAAGTTTATTCATACTTAGATCCAGAGACCTCAGTGGCTGGATTAGTGAATGGTAATCAACTTTACTACAGCGTGTAACGCTCTCTGCACAGATTTATTAACGGCATGAGACACCACTTATCTGTGATTCATGGAGGATGAGTTCAACGATGTTGCTCAAAAATATGTGCTCATCTCATTACAGTCGAGGCTGGTTTTCCCCCGTTTTCATTAAGATTAAATTATCACGTCATTGCTTAGTAATTACGCAAAAAGGTCACAACATGTGGTTTACACACTAAACTCTTGTCTGTCCCGTGTATTCAACAGATAAAAGTGGTGGACATGATAGGACTTCAACGTACTATTATATATATTTCAAAGCAATTGTCAGTCAAAAATTCAAAATAGCATCAAAACTGGATAAATTATTAATCAAAATATCAGTAAATAATTGGAATGCAGTTCAAAGGAACCTGGAAAACGACCTGGGAAAACTCTTTAAAAAGAAGGAATATGATTATGTGTGGAGAACTCTGTACAAAACAACTAAAACAGTAGAGAACAGAATGATAAATTATAACTTTATTCACACTGTTCATATGCATAAGATGGGTATAATTGATTTGGGTATTTGTTGGCACTGAAAGCATGAACAGGGTACCTTTTATCATATGGTTTGGACATGCAGTAAAATGAAAGCTTTTTGGAAAATGTTAACTAACCTAACCTAATAACTGGATGTATGTCAGCGAACAGACTAATAGCAATGAACTGGAAAAATGCAGATCAATTGATAGATGAACTGTGGCTTAGGACATTGTTAGAATTACTTTGCATAGAAAGAGCTGAATCTCGTTTAACTGAACTTTATAAAGAAGAACAACAGCTGTGGAAATCTATAATCCTTATTATTCATAAAATCCCCAGAATAATCTGTGACTGTGTAAATTGTTCCATATCTTATGTATTTTTGTTCCACTGAGGTTAACCAATTCCTGTAGCTTTAATCCAGTTATTTATCAAGCTAGTCTTCTCATTCATTGATGCGTGTCCTCTGTCCTCACTCTCTTCAGTGGATGCAGTTTGTTTCTTCTCCCCAGCACAGTCACAAATAAACAAATTGCATGAAAAATGAGGTTCAGATGTTGTTGAATAATCAAGATAAATGGTAAAATAATGGTAAATAATCAAGGTGGTCGTACTCTTTTGTATTCTGCCTTTGTGTTTATAACTGCACATCCAACTATACATGTTCTAGCCGCTGATCCGGGGTCAGGTTGCAGCGGCAGCCTCCTCTTTCCCCGCCCACTTCTAACAGCTCATCTGGAGGGGATCCCGAAGCGTTCCCAGGCTAGCTGAGAGATGTAGTCTCTCCAGCGTTTCCTGGGTCTTTCGCTGATAATTGCACACATTTTAATAAAATTCCTGCATCTATTTTCTGTTTTCCTGGTAATATTAGACAAAATTAGAGGTGGCTCAAGACCTTTGCACAGTGTTGTATAACTAAATGTTTCCTTCACACACCTGAATGCAGCTGAAGCACTAAGGTGTGTACAGGTATATCACATGAGGAGGAGAGCAAAGAGAATTTGTTCCTGTGTAAAAAACATAAACAAGCTTGACCTTCACTCCCATGTTTCACAGCAGTAAGCACAAAATGAACACGCAGCCTCAACCTTTACTCTCTGCATGGCAGCCGACCTCACAGGTAGGAGGTGCCGCCTTCCTCTGGAGTCTTACTCTGCTGACTCAATGACCGACCCTGCGAGAGAAAGAGGGAAAAGCTGCAGGAGACGTGAAAACATTTGCTGCATCTCACGTCAGGGTGAGCGCAAAGAATTTACTGCAGCATCAAAAAGATAGGGTGTCCTATATCGCATTCCATCCATCTGCATCTTTGTGTGTGTGTTGCTGTAGTAAAAGGTGATTTGCAGACCAAACTCCTTCACAGCTTCTCGGCACATCAATCACTCGTGTTTCATCCCGTAGATGCCAGCAGCCTTATAACACACAGTATAACTCAAACAGCAGCACACATGCACGTTAGTCATGGAGGTCATCACTGAACATGCTTCACACCTGGAGGTGATGCCACATTTGCTTAATTACTTTACCAGATTGCCACTTCTATTATGTCAACTGTGTTTAGTATAAATACAGAAAAACTGAATACTCTCTTCAAAGGAAAAAAAACTATTCCAACAAAGATTAAATATAATGTGGATATAATCACAGCACACGAAGATTGAGCTCAGGTCTGCATCAGACTTAATGTTATCGAGAGGGATAATGAACATCCAGCCTGGGGGACTCATTGTAAAGAACTGTCACTAAATGATCATTAATGTTTACACCTCGCAGGGAGCCTGACAAGAAAGGGAAGCCAGAGCGGTGAGTAAGAAGGAGGAGGCAGAGTAAGTTTGGTTCCACAGAGTGGAAGACATGCACCCATAACTTGCTGTCATGTCCTCATGCAGCTGATTTGCAAGAACTTTTAGTTCAGTTTTAAGATACTACAAACGAGACTGTGCTAGTTGCGATTGTTTAATATCCTCCACAAGTTTACGTGCACTAGTGAAAGCATCACTAACACTGTGCTATGAAATTAGCTGCAGTTTGAGCAAAACAACCCAAGCTAGAGATTCCCACGCCTTCCTTCACCTTCTTCATGCGAGTCGCATTGTCACGCAGGATTACAGCATTTTAGCTAGCAGACCTTCCAGAGTTTTCCTTGACAAATAGAGACTGATAGGCGTTCAGTTTTCACGTTGTCTGCTTGAAGTTTAACGCTCCGTGGGGAAGCTTCAGGAGTGTCTGCTGCACTACTTTCTCTACATACACATTATATATAAATATATATAAAATGTGTTAACTTTAGTTTATTCATACATGCAGACACACACCAAGACAGGTCACTGGCAGATGATTCGATCTAATAAGCATTCAGTTTCCTTTGGAGCTTGAAAATATGGAAAGAATTAATGATAAGATCATAATTCTCACTTGATTTAAAATTGTGATGCATCTATTTCAGTCTCTTCTCTGAGGATTTTCAGGGAAACGGCCAACAGACAAATCTAATGGCAGATAAAATTAACACAGATATGCACAGAGCATTTCTTGGCAATCTGGTCAGCAAACAACAAGATCTTGCACTAGATGACCATGTGGGATAACAGGCTGACTGGACAGCCATGTGGTCCTGCCATCTAAATAAGCCAGAACAGTCGGTTTTGATGCTGGAGGAATTGTTAAACAGCATCTAATTGACAGCTTTTGGACATCTTAGACTGACTGAGCCTCATTCTTCCTTTTCTCGCTCATGTAGAAGACACAAATTGATTCAGCTGCTGACAGCGAAACTTCAATCACCCTACACTCAACTGCCGCTCCAGCTTTTTTTTCCCTCCAAAAAAAATAAGCCAAAAATGTGACAAAATCTGGACACAATTCTACATCTGAAACAAATGAAGTTCTGCACATTGGGGATGCAAACAACGCAGGTGCTGTGCAATGAAAATTCATGAGTCTGCATTTTAGGAAGGGAACAAAGCAGCAACACAGCAAACCTCTTTGCCTCACCCTGAGTGAAAAAGATGCAAAAGGAAGAATAAAGCTGAAGGATACAAAAGCACAATTGAGGACAACTAGAGGGTGGAGATGACACAAAGCTTTTAATCAAAATGCCAACAGTACATCAGAAGTTGTTCGTAACAAGGCTGCACTGAAAACCGAGCAAGTATTTAAACATAAAATCCCCTGAAGGCACAAAGAAAACCACTGACTGACAGCTGAGACAGTCAACAGGCATCAGGTGGTAATATTCCCAACTGATCACAGCTTCCATGATTCAGTGTTGGATTTAATGTCTTTTACAACCTTGTGTAGAAAGGAGCCGCAGGACTCCAGAAAGAAGCTTTGATTAATTATGAGGATTCCTGGTTGCTAATGCACACAAGACAGACCAAGGATGGATTCAGGTCTAGGGCAGGGTATCAGCCTATTTTGATTTGATTCAACATCGGTTCACTTACAGCCTGTTGGGTAACACCACCTATTTTTCTTGAATATTAAAGAGATTCTCAGATAAATATTTTTATAAAACACATGTCCATTTACGTGACAATCAAAACCAGTTATCTGGAAGTAATCAGATTACTGTAATAATCTGATCTGACTCATCTACATGCAATACAGTGTTTCCTCCAGATAAGAGCAGATTTCAGTATAGTGTAGAAGAGGTTTTACTATAATGTGTGAATGATTTCAGTATAATGTGTGAATGACTTAAATTTCACGTGTCTGTGAGAGGGTAATTCTGAATAATGTCTCAAACGGCCCCTCATAGGAATCACCTTTGTTTGCGCGCACAAGTCTGTGTGTGTGCTCACTGCCGTGGACACACAGAGCAGGTGCAGCTATGACATGCCGTCATGTAAATCTGATAAACAGCATCAGATTGTTTACTTTTTGATAAAAAGGAAGAAGTGGAAAGCTGTTCTAGAGAAAAATGACTCAAAATAACCATATTGTATTTATTTCGAAGTACTACGTAGGTGGTGACATCACTTCTTATGTGAGTGGTAATACACTGCAAAATACTTTACAGGTGAATTAAATCCACATTAATGAATGAAAACATTTTAAATTATATCAGCAAAAGAAGCTGAATTCCAACCGAGGCAATACAGGAAACCAGTTGTGTGTATATGTGCTAAGATCTCACCGAGCCTCAGTAAGTCACGTAAAAGTCGAGTCATGTTACTGGAAAAGAGGACGTATAATAATAATAATAATAATAAAAACAACAACAACAACAACAAAAACTTATTTTACTGGACCAGTAAAATAACAGCACAATTTAAACTTTTAATTTTTAAATCAGTGGATTCACATAAATCACAGGTATCTGGAAATATTTCACATTATGATTAGAGTCACTTGTCAAGATCTAGAAGTTCTTTTAAATGTACATACATGTACATGTTCACGTGAGTAGTAATCCTGACTGACTCACCTCATGATGTAAAGTAAACTTGGATCTAATATAAAAGATATGTTATCTCTCTGCCTTGTAAATGTTTTATATTTAAGGAGTCTGGTGCAGCATAAGCGACTAATCATCTGACACTCCTCCACCCCCACCACCCCAAACATTGCTGGAGATTAAATATATTGTTGTGCACAAAATTATTATGAAAATAAAAGTAAATAAATAAATTTAATTAATCCCAGATGGAAAACTATAATGTTGAAGTGGGTGTTTTTTTTTCCTCTTGATTTTTGGTAATTTAAAATCATAAGGGTTTACACGCTCTCTTCATGCATATCTGGGTTCAACATCTTGTTCCAGACATTGAAGTAGTAGAGCCTGCTCTGTCCCTTCTTATAAACAGACTCAGTGTTGCATTTCCAGCCTAGTCTGTTATATATATTCTAGCACTATTGCAGCCTAATAAACAGCCCTGCTCAGTATGGTTAGGAAGCCATCAAGTGAGACCTGTGTGGTGATCTATGCTTCTAATTTCAAACAGATTCAACACTGTCAGGAATTCGATTCAATTAAAGTATAGCCAGAAGAAGTGTGACTGTATGGGAAGACAGTGACGAGTAATTAAATGTTCTCAATCAGCAACACCAGCCGGGGAATGAAAGAAGGGGGGGTACAGAAAATGCCTCCATAAATCCACACTTTCCTTTAACAGTTAATTGCACCACTTATATTTTCTCATCAGTGGTCCTCTCTGCATCCGGCTATCTCTGTATTCATGCTGCCATCTCTCCCTCCTCCCAGGCACAGTGGTTATGTAAGGAGGCAGAGCGAGGAAGCTTATTTACACTCCCATGAGGATTAAGCAGAGGCCTGGACATGCCAGCACCTGCAAGGCTCACTGACAGTCCACAAATACACACACACACACACCATTGCTGCACAGTTGACAGGCTTTCCCTAAAACCCCCTCACAGAGGAGCTAGCCAAAGTGTAAGATATACTTTGATGTACTCTCTCAGTGGTGGCAGTAGTAGGCCACTGGGCTTAGACAGATAAAATACATCTGAGACAAGAAGCAGAGCCCCATGCATCAAAGGATCACTTTACTATTTCAGCCTTTTTAGGAGCAGGGTTTAACGCCACTTGTTGGACTACAGAAACATTTCCAAATGAAGATAGTTGTGATTAATGTCACGTTGACACTGCTGATACTAATGTTCTGGTAAAGATGTGCAAAATCGATCTGTTCTGCAACGCTGGCATCATCGTATCTTCGTTTTATTAAATCTCACTAGACTAGCTCTAGTAGACGAGATACTCTACTAGAGCTGCAGGATGAATTGCTTCAGTTTTGATAGAGTCTTAGAAAGATGTCAGATTATTTAAAAAAAACATAACACAGCTGACTGAACGTTGGGGGTTATCAAACTTATACAGAACGAACATATTCTGGCATGACTTTAATATTATCTACAGTGCAAACCACAACAGTAAGAGGCCATAAAAGTTTACGGTCCTTTGAAAAGCTCCCCAGTTCCCATTATCCTCCGAGAACCCCTGGAACCATTTGAACCAATCATAACACCTTGTGAAAGAAGAAATTAAAACACTACATAAGTTTCCCACCTTAAAACTCGGTGCATCTAACTCATTTTGATGCCACACTGACATTCATACGTAAATTCCTGGAGCCATTGTTGCCATGCAGCATCCTAAAGTTCACAGCTTTTTTTTTTTTTTTAAATAATCACACACACCAACAACTGGACATCAACAAACACAACGGGACATTACCTGAGAACAAGAGGGAAAAAAAAGAAGGTGACAGAGCAACAGACAAGACAAGTGTCAACATCAGACTTACTGGCTGGAAAGCTCAGAAAAGAGACAAATTAGCATTTGATAGGGGGCGCAAAGTGCAAAAAATCTGTCAAAGTTCAGTCGTGAGGCTTTAAGAACACCTGAAAGAGAAAGAGCCTTGAAGTTGTTTCATTTGCAGACTAGAGAAGCAGGTCGATTCAGTCCAATAACACCAAAGTGGAGCCTCCCCTCCCACAGCGTAGCGAACATTGTTAACACTCAAACACATCATCACTGTGTGAACTTCTGGACATATTTATGTTTGTACACCTCATACATCCAGAACAGCTGGAAAACGTGCACGCTTGTAATCTACTTTTGAGTATCAGCCGTTTCTGCTGAGCCACCTCTGTCTCCTGCTTCAGGCAAGAGGGATTTGGCAGTGGGGGCTCTTGAAGTGCCAGTTTAACAGTTTTTTCTTTAGCAGAGAAATAGCTACCAATGGTGGGAACATCTCTGAAGCCTGTTGCCTGGTTAGATGCAGAGAAAAAGCACAATTCTTCTGCCATGAGCCTCCCTCTTTCATCAGTAATTCTCTCACCTTCTGTTAAACAGTCTGTTATTTCTAAATTAGCTTATTCTAGGCCATGTGTGCATTTATTGTCTTAAATCTCAAAATAAAACCCTGCAATTTCATTTCTTATAATATCTAGCACACATAGCTGCTTACTTGGCTGACAGCTGTTGGTTCAGAGAAAAGGATGTGTCACTTCCCCAGATCCTCTGAGATGCACAGGAAAGACAAAAATCACAGGAACATGTAAGCTATTAAGGGAACAGGGACCATGTAGGGAGGATTCTCTCCCCGGCTGCTTCAACAAATAACATGACAAACTGTGTGCAGGCGCGGGGGAATGAAAAACAATCCAACTTGTGCCAGTGAGTTTTTATTCTAAAAGAAAGAAAAAATATCAGAGCAGCAAAATAAAGCCAGTAAAAATCACTTCCCTGATGTTGTAACTCTCCTCTTTGCCTACTCTCCCGTTTCCTTATCCTCTCAAAGGGATCATTTATCTGCAATTCCAATTCAGCTCTGAGTAACATGCCAATCCTTCCATTTCATTAAGATTTTACTCCACTCCTGTTAATTAACTTAAAAGCTGCTGCTCTGTGCTGAAGTGTTGCAGCATCAGGTGCAGGAGCTGAACTGCTGCGTTCTTCAAAGGAGCAAGAAAAGAGAATGAGGGAAAAATGAGCATTTAGAAATACATATAGATATAAATCTAAGCTCCTTAAATGAATATCAAAAGAATATTGATGTAAAAATGCTAAATTTGTCTGCTGCAGCCTCCAGAGTCTGCATGTGTTAGAGCATTTTCTAAACTGATGATGTCATTGTCATCTCTGGGCGCCAATCAAAGTTAATCCTCATTAATCCCCAGGTCCTTGGGTGGGTTGAGACGGAGGAGTGTATGAAACCACTTGGCTCTGATGTGTTAATGTGGGATCACAGAAGATGATAGATAAAATGAGGAGCTAAGGGAGGGGATGAAAACATATTAGAATTCGGTCTGAGTCATTGTGCCGACACAACAAACATGGAGGAGAGTGGGCGTTCTGAGGAGGAAAGAAGTGAGTTGGGACGTTATCTACAAGATACTTCCCTCCAATGGTCCTGTTCTGTGTTTGCTAAGATTCAGGCCACAGTCATGGCTCTGACTGTGGCGACTCGGCACTAAGAACAAAGCGGGAACAGCTCCATGTTTAAATATAAAGTGGGTTTTTTGTTGTTTAAAGTCACAATACAAGAAAAAAAGAACACAAACAGCTGGATGTTTGCCATTCCCATCCTTCTCTTTTGTGCCGCGTTCTTTCAGTTATTCGAGGTAGGCATCACGCCGCTATGACCACGCAATTACGTAGCTGACACAACAATTGCTATCTGGCTGATGCGCTGCCTACCAAGTAAGAGTACGGTTGCTTTGAAATGCAAGCGAGGTCAGGATTTACCGAACCAAACCGTCCCTCGCCAACCTGAACCTGCAGGTGGAAACAGGGCTCTCATCTCATTTTTCCTCTCTTCATTCTCCTTCTCTTTTCTGTTTACTCTCCATTCTTTTATCTCACGTGTCAGGTCCACCATTAATATGTAAATTTAGCAATAAAAATTTTGATTAAAACAAATAGTTCTTAAATGTCAAGAGGAGCCTTATATTCATAAAGCTCCTCTTAGCACAGCAAATTTGTTCAGCATGACACGGCAGCCAGAAAAAAAGCCAAAAGAACATTTTCAGACCACAACGTGCAGCCCTCTGACCTTCCTGATTGAGCTTTAAGCTGAAGGACTTGTCTGGAAAATGCCAAACACAGCCTCATGCTGGGACCCAGAGAGGGGAAAGAGAGAAGGAAGAGGGAAATGAAGAAGAGAGATGGGCAGAGGGAGGTGGATGAGAAGGGTTATTTGTGAGAGATTATTTGAGCTTTGTGCCTGAGTCTTTTTAAGGCACTGTTTCTGACACGCCTCTGGTCATGTGGGGGTTGAAAGTGATGGAGCTCCCTCTCTGGGAAATCCATGTCATGGTGAAACATTAAGCTGAACGTGTCACAGATGAAGCGGAGGACTTATGGGTATTTTCAGTCCTGTGAAAACATCATGAGCTCAGATGAGTCATTTTGTCATTAACTGTCAATGTTCTACTGATAACAGAAAACTGAGCGGCACTAAACGAGTTTCAGTTTTGGTGTCATAACTTCTCTGCAGCGAGAAGTCGAGGTGTGTTTAGTGATAATTTATTGCTGAGCCTGCAGCTTCTAGTTAAATTCCACTCCCATTAACATGCTAACACAAGGTTTCCCGTAGTGAAAAATCCCAAACCTGTGAACGAGAAAACTAAAAATTCACCCAAAAAAATACTCCAAGTTTTAGACTCAAAATTCCACGACTTCTGAAATGTTTTAGAGCAGTGTTTTCCTACTCCAACACATCCGATTCAAATTAATGAACCTCCTCATCCAGTTCTTTGCAGCCTGTTAACGAGCATTCAGTTAATTCAGGTGTTAAAGTAGGGTTACATCTGAAGCATGCAGGGCAGGGGGTCCCGAGGACCCGGACTGGGAAACACTGGTTTAGAGTTTCGGTTGGGATTGTTCTCCCTGTAGAGACCATGTATAAGCAAAGCAGCAAATATTCTGGATCATTTGTTGCAAAGAAAACAGATGTTTCACATGATCACAAGCTGCTTCCAGCACATCAGACGATCTTCCAACAATCTAAAACATGAAAATCTCAGACTGCTTGTGGCTTGACAAACAAACAAAAACTCCCTCAGTAAACTCAGATTTTATGTGACTTGAGGACTTTTTCTCTACAAGCAAATAAATATTAAGGAAGTCCTCCAGTCAGAGCTTCTGCTTATGAGGGAAGTACACCTTGTCTCAATTAAAGGATTTGCATGTCAGGACATCTGGTCCTCTTCCGGTCTGCCCAGCTCTCTGAAGGTCCCACCACAGATCTCCCGCCAGGCTGAGGTCTGGACTTTGACTGGATCATGTCAACACCTCGATTCTCTTCTTTTTCAGCCATTCTGATGTCAATTTGGTGCTAGGCTTTATCATTAAATTGTCATTAAATCCTGACACACACACAGATAAACTTATGAAAAGGAAAGTTATTTCTTTAATTTCAAGGCTATAAATTATTCTGTGTGGTGAAAAATTCAAATAACATTATTTGAAACACATTTTGAAGTAATGAAAAACTTTAAATATCAAGTAAAAAAAACCTAAAAGATACCAGACTAAGATTTTTGGGCTCTAAGTTGGTTTCTTGAATTCAGTCCTTCTGTTTAAAAATTATGTAAAAGCTCAATTTAAACAGTAGAGGTTTTTCATCAGATAACAAGCAACCCTGTAGTGAATTTGGGGGATTTTTGAATAGGAAACTGCCATCAGACTTTGTTTGAATAAACTAGGGTGCATAGTGTCGTCAGCAGGCAGTAATGAAGGATGTATTTCACTTGTAGAACAGATTTATTTTCTTTATTGCTCCGTTTTGTCTTCAGCCACAAAACTAAAGCTTGAAATCAGGAAAGTCAGATTCTGTTATCCTAATCTCCAGAATCCAGCTGCCTCACCAGGTAGCAAAACCTTCAATTTGATACCAATTTTCTGCCTGACAGAAACTGATTTCTAAACTAACCCATCTTCACTAAGTGAAGACGTCTGATTCTCCTGTAGCTGCTCTGTCTGTGATTCATTATCCTCCAAACTGTTCCTGCTACTCGAGTTTTCCAAGCAGAATCTGATTTATTAATGTTAGAAAATCTTGGTGAGAGAACACGCTACAGGAACGATTATTGGCCATTTTTGATGGCTAATAGACTGAAGAAAGAATGTAGAAACAGATCTTTCTTTGTGGTGAACCTAAAGCGTGTTGGAGACAGTTACAGTTGCCAGCTGATGAAGAGGAAAAGCATGAAGACTGACTGCCCTGAGCGCTGCAGCGAGTTCCCAGGTAGCTAAGAGACCTTCGCCCCTGCCCTCTATCTCCATCCTTCATCCATTTTCCACCCGATTCCTGACCTTGAACTCAGGTGACCACTAAACGGATCTGAGAAGTGATTCATTCAATCATCCCTGAACAAAACATTTGAATAATTTGCATAATTTGAACTACTTTGTGGATTTCTTTGTGGAATTTTCAGACAAATATTTTTCAGATTTTTCAGATGATAGCATTCAGTTTAATTTTTAGCCATTTAAACTAAATAAATAAATACAAATAACCATAACTGTACTTCTTGATCGTAAAATGAACTCAAATGCAGCTCTTACAAAAGACGCTATATGATGTATAATCAACAGCAACCAGGGGCTCAGACGGTCTGTTAAAATAAATGTGAACAAGTCTTAGCCAAACATCAGAATAACCTGACATTAAGGGAAGCAAGAGAATTGACAGCAAAAAACAGAAATAGACACAGAGGAGACAGTGAGGATGTGGGAGAAAACAATCATATAAAACAAAACAAATCAAAGGAAAGAAAACTCTCCTGGTGAATCCTCAGTCTCTCCGTTCGGGAGCCGAGTGTGAGATTTGTTGCTGTTTCCATTCTGCCTGCAGGCAGAGAGAAGAGCCCCTCTCTGGATTAACTGGCTGATTTGTTGCCTTTTAGTAAGCAGGGCCGCTGTTTAGTCTAAATTCTTTTGTTCTTAACACAGCAAAATGTCGCAGAAAACTACTTTTTATGCACAAGAAAACAGAGGGAAGAATTAAAACCAGTGTTTGTGGCTGTGAAGCTACTGGGATCAAGTCTGAGTGTTTTGGCTTCTACAGAAGAAATCATGTATCATGATACATGACAGCATCACACAGATGCTGCATCCATGGTGAGAATCTCCCGTTCCACCACATCCCAAAGCTGCTCTACTGGACTGAGATCTGGTGGCTGTGGAGGCCGTTGGAGT
>JBAFTA010000014.1:4520649-4531663 GCA_036919975.1 Melanotaenia parkinsoni | reverse complement strand
TGTGAATTGTAGCCTCAGTTTCCTGTTCTTAGCTGACAGGAGGCACCCGGTGTGTCTTCTGCTGCTGTAGCCCATCTACTTCAAGGCTGGATGTGTTGTGTGTTCAGAGATGCTGTTCTGCAGACCTTGGTTGGAACCAGTGCTGACTAGACTTCCTATTGCTTTTCTGTCATCTCCAACCAGTCTGCCCATTCTCCTCTGACCTCTGACATCAACAAGACATTGTGGTCCAGACAACTGCTGCTCACTGGATATTTTCTCTTCTTCAGACCATTCTCTGGAAACCCTGGAGATGGTCGAGTGTGAAAATCCCAGTAAATACTCAGACCAACAACCGCGCCACGTTCAAAGTCTCTTAAATCCTCTTTGTTCCTCATTCTGATGCTCAGTTTGAACTTCAGCAAGTCATCTTCACCACGTCTACATGACTAGATGCAGTCGCTGCCATGTGATTGGCTGATTTAATATTTGTGTTAACAAGCAATTCAAAAGGTGTACCTGATAAAGTGCCCATTGAGTATAAATCCAATCGACCTGTGAGCTGCAACCAAAGTGAGAAATAAGTGCATAAAGACGAGCTATCCTGGCTTTCTTTCACTTCATTGCCTTTGCCAGAAACTTAAAGGTAAAGAGGAGCCAGATTAAGGCTGAACAGTCCACTGGCAGCATTTCAAGGTAAGATTTAATCAGCACCACAAATTCAAAATCCTTACCTAAAACCTTCCGGTACTCTTTTCTGGAGATAGTGGTTCCCATTTTTTAATCCAGTTTACTTCCAACTTCACTTCAAAGCAGCTCCATCATCTCACATCTTCATCAGAATAACATAGAAAAATTACTTAAGTAAAATCGTCTGTACAAATGCAAAAAACTTAATTTCTATCGATTAGATGCACCTCAGTTTTTCCATAAGCCATTCTGGAAAAATAAAAACAAACTGCCATTTTTCACTAATTAAAGAAAAGAAAACAAAGGCAATTCAGATAGAAAATAAAACGTCCCAAGTGCTGCCTGATGTCATGATCCGACTGTGTATGTGTACATCTGCTGCATCATTAATGGGTCTGATGGACCATTAGTTCTGAACCATCATCCCTCTGCTAAATCATTGATAAGCTGCGGGGCCGTTGCTACATCAGAGGGGGCCCATTAAGAAAGCATTTAAGGTCCTCAAGAGAAGCAGCCTGCAGCCCACTATGATCCAACATCAATAAAAGCTTTTGTTGGTCCACGGGTAGATGTTTGTATGTTTGAGAGCAAGTATGTGCCCACACACAGTCAGGATCCCCAAACCAATTCCTCTACCTCATTATGGGTTGAAAACAAAACCTCAGTCTACCTGTAGACTCATGTTCTGCTTTCCCTGAAAACAGAGAGAGAATCTGACAGTTTCAGGCCTGAAGGTGTTCTGGTGTTCTTTTCAACAGTGTAATGGATTACAGTTCAGAGAGAGGACACTAAACAGGTATTTACAGGGCAGCACAACATGACGTAAGCTTAAAAAGCAGCATCAAAATCCATCACAAACACAGAATCTGACAGATCTGCAGCGTGGAGCCTTCAACTGCAGCGGTCAGAGGTTAGCGGTCACCGCTAAGGAATTAGCTAAATCTGAAACAGTGGTTATGTGAAATTTTATTCTTGCATCTAAATAGATCATTTCTTGAAAAATATCAGAAATATATATTTAAATAAAATGGAACAAAGCTTTCGTAGTTCTGATTAAGTTAGTTTTATCAACATTAAATGTTTTATTGGTGAAAGTTGCTCAAACTTCAGCAAAAAAAGGACAGAAATTCCAGTTTTACTGAACTGAAGGAGATGAACACAGTTAGCTTTCCTACCTGGAAGCACTTTTTTCTACTTTGTTTCAGGAGCACATGGCTTCCAAAAACCACATTTGTTAATGGTTTTAATGCTAAACCACATACTGTATCCATCCCAACAGCATGGCTTCACAGGAAAAGAGTCTGGGTGCTGAACTGGCCTGCCTGCACTCCAGACCAGCCACCAATACAAAACAGAGAGCATTGTGACATGAAAAATCCAGCAATGAAGGTCCAGGACTGTTGAGCAGCTAAAATCCTGCATCAGACCAGAATGGGACATAATTTTAGACCCTTTATTTCAATAACTTCAAACTGTGATCCATAAGCAAACATATAGCTAAGATGTTTGTTTCTCAGTGTTTCTCACTTTGAAACAAACGCCTTAATTATTAGTAATGAGCTCTTAATAAAGATCAAAACAAACACATCACAGACACAGGATGAATCCAGAACTTACTGCGGTTTCATCTGTCTGGTAATCTACCAGTTTAAACTAATGATATTTATATGTAATTAGGCCTAAAACGGTTAAATGTATCACTTATAGGAGCAAACACAGAAATCTCATTTTCTAATCAATTGCCGATGCAGTGGAAGATTTCCTCATTAACAAAATGCTGTAAAATCATAAACAAGAGGTCTGACTATCTGTTTTGCTTTTTTCATTTGGTCTAGTTCAGGAGCTCTCAGACTTGATTCAGAGTGGACTACTTTAGCATATAAAGCAAAGAGAAATGATGAAATGTGCCAATAACAAATGCCCGGAGAGGCTTGAAAAGCAGCCACTGCTCTCAAAGTCTGAATGATTCATTTGCTCAGAAATCACTAACAATACATCAGTTAAACCCACTAACTTTATTTCTTTCTGATTAAACCAAACCTCAATGCATCCCAGCTGGGAGTCCACCATTTGGATGCACTCAGCTGACCACAAAGCATGGAGAGCCTCAGAAATAAGAAGCGGAAACCGACGGCAAAAATCCCCAGCATCCTCTAATGTATTGAGCGTGGCTCCAAAACGCAGCTCAAACTGCAGAGGAGAAATCAATTAAATCAATCCAACTTTTGATTAATGCTGCAGTGCATTTAGATGATGAGGGGGTGAGGTAAGCACAACAGAAAGGCCGCCGGATATTTACCAACAAAACAACCATGAATCTGTCTTTTACCGATGACGAGTTCGCTATTATTTCTCAGGGCAAGCAATCCAGTTGAGGACTGAGACAGGCGGAGGGGAGTGTAAACCGGTGAGAGTGTGTTTGTGTGCATTTTGTGCGTCCTCTCTGGACTGGATCTGCACGGCGGTCAGCATATTTGGTTCGGCCATTTCCTCTAAGCTGCAGTCTATAAAAGTTAATGACCTGCCGAGCTAAGAACGGCCCAGGCACACAAAAATGCATGTAAGCACATGCAAACATGCATGCACATATCCGTGATTATACGAGTAATTGAGCACACGTGTAACATCAATCCCCCTTCAACAACACATCCCAGGCCCGGGAACAAGGTTTTCTCCCTGTCTCCTCAAATTTCACACAAATTTCAGCTATAAGCCTCCTTACGTAACATCGCTCCCAAACTTCCGCTGAGTTGCTGGGGATTTTTGTGTGTATGTGTATGTGTGTGTGCATGAATCATTGGGCCATGAGGATCATTTCACTGGTCAGCAGTCACTGCTGTGGGCGATAGCTGCTGTCCTGAACCTAATTCACTGCACCATCCATAAAGAGATAGCAAAGACACATAAAATGGAAGCATTAGAACAGGCGAGACTGAAAAATGGGGAAAAACTAAACCTAATTTGCACCCATGATGATTAAACTATAGTGTCATTAAATATATATCTCTCAGACCGGTCTTCCTTTGTGCTGTAGAGAAGCAAAGAAACAGAAGGGTTAAAGAGAGCTGAAAGGAAGATAAGAGAAATGAAGAATGGACCATGACCAATATGAAAAGTGACTGATTTATGTCAAAGCTGTGTTTGTATTGTCTTAGCCACAACTTAAAGACTGGAACTGTTGCAGCAAGAGAGCTCCCCCTGGGCAGGCAAAAAAAAGAAAAGCTGTGTTAAACTGACAGATGTCACACAACAATATGATCCGGCTGTAATCTGGACTGCTTGTATTTAAACCGAGACGTCATCATGAGGCGGAGTTCTTCAACGCTCTGAAAATGGATGCAAACACTGCTAGGTAGTTCTGGTTTTCATTCCTCCAAAGTTGTTTTAGCCTTTGTTTCATGTTTATGCCACTAAACCTACCTCCAGCTTTTTCTAGAAGCCCTTAGGCTAAGGAAGACCTTGAAGGCATAAAAAGTTAAACATTCACAGAAAACACACACACACATCTCACAAAGCCAAGTGTGCTCTGGGTGAGTAGATACATTAACATCCATCTCAGTCATTATGTTCAGTGCAATGACTCACCCTGCCTGAAAACCCAGCTCATTCATACTTCTCTAACTGTTCAGTCAATGTCTATAACTATATTTGTCTAAACTGTAATTAAAATAAGACAAATTGTGGATTAGTTCCTTAAAAAAAAAAAATTCAAAATAGTTTTGAATGAACACACTTGGAGAAAATACTTGTTGGATATGTATGATATATATCTACTGGAATGTTTGTAGAGGTATAAATTAAAAGCTTAAGTTTAAGGCTCATACGTTTTTGCTTAGTTAAATATTTTGGGCCAGGCAGTGTATAAAACTGTACTAGAGGAAATGTAACATTCAGGCGTCAGTGTTTTGGCCACAGGTTGCATCTTGCCATTAGTAAGTGAAGCTGTTGGTTTCTCAACTTTATGCCCTTGACAGAAAATAGAGCAGTTCGTATTTTAATGTCATGACATTATGCAATTCTTCATGTCTTCTGGAGAAGAAGCTGTCTGAGACTTTTTGAGATGGTTTTAGTGTTCCTAAACAGCTGACCCCTCCCGGGTGGGTGGGGTCAGCTGTTTAGGAACACCCGGGCAGGTGGGGTCAGCTGCGATGTGTCTGGCCCTTTTCTGGACTCGGGTGCTGTAGATGGAGTCCAGATCTGGTAGACGGAAGCCCACAATCCCCTGAGCTGTCCTCACAACCTGGACTAAGTTCCTCTAGTCCTGTACTGTGCAGCTGCCATACCAGACCGTCACACTGAGACACAGGATGCTCAGTGGCGGCTCTATAAAAGTTCACGAGCAGCAAGGGAGAGAGTCCCGTCTGCTTCAACTTCCTGAGGAGGAAGAGCTGTTGTTGGGCCTTCTTCACCAGGTGTGAAGGGTTCACAGTCCAGGAGAGGTCAGAGGAAATATGGATGCCCAGGAGCTTAATGCTGTCCACACACTCCACTGCCTCTACATGTATGCAGAGAGGCACATGCTCAGTCTTCCTGGACTCCCTTTAATCTATTATTTACCATGAACTCCCTTGTCTTGTTGATGTTAAGAACCAGAATGTGTGTGGAAAACCATTTTGTGGGACACTGAACCTAGTCTTTGTAGTGGGTCTCACCATTATTGGATATGAGGCCCACCACAGAAGTCTGTAAACTTCACAACCCTGTTGGGGTGGATGGCAGAGCAGTTCTGTGTGAGGAGGGTGAAGAAGGCAGGGCTGAGCACACAACCCTGCGGTCTTCCAGTGTTGAGGATCAGAGGTGAAGATGTTGACTTCCCTATCCTCACCACGTGGGGCCTGTTGGTGAGGAAGTCACTGATCCTGGTGCAGAGAGATGCTGACAGAGCCAGGTTGTGGAGCTTCATGGCCAGCATGTCCGGGAGGCTGAGCTGAAGTCCACAAACGGCATCCTAACAGAGGTGTTGGGATGCTGCAGGTGAGTCCGGGCTGTATGAAGTGCTATCGAGACCGTATCCTCCACAGAGCGGTTCTCCCTGTGGGCGAATTGCAGGCAGTCCAGGCCAGCAGGGATGGCGCCCTTGATGAGCTTTAGGAGGATCCGCTCAAACACTTCATGATGACTGGGGTGATAGCGACAGGGCGGTAATCTTTGAGGCAGGTAATGGTTGGTTTTTTGGGGCACAGGCACAATGTGCCCATTTACTCTCCTTGTTTTATTTTATATGAATTTATTTTATGCTAATTTATTTTACTATTATTTTTTTATCCACGTTTTACTTGTTCAGTTTTGTACTTATTACTTATTTTAAACACATTAATTCAGCTGTTGTAATTCAGATTTTATTGTTTTGTTGTCCTAACTCTTACATATACTTTTATACAAGCTGCTCCTGCACTGCATCATAAAGGTTGTAGTGTGGGACCCAGCCATCCATAGTCTGGGTGGGTCCTGTGGTGGCGACCTCTGTGGTCGTGGGTGGTAAAGCCCCCGGTGTGGGCGGATCCCCAAGATACTGTAGTGCTTCTTCATAACAGCATTTAGCCTGATATTGGGGATTGGGGTTTGTCTGTTGGATATGGGATTAGTGTTGGGTAGATAGGTGGGGGGTGTGAGTGTGTGAGAGATAACAATTGGATGTGTGTTTTTGTTTTTAATTTGTTTGAGTTATATGCTTGGGTATGGGAAGGCTTATTTAATTCTGTTTTGTTATTGATATTTAGCTCTTACTGTGTAAAGCACCTTGAGCTGCTCTCATGTATGAAAAGTGCTATATAAATCAAATTTTAATTGATAAATTGAATGATTGAGAACTTGAGGCCGACAGGAACTGCGGAAAGCTGCGACAGGTTGA
Organism: Melanotaenia parkinsoni; assembly: GCA_036919975.1. Taxonomy (NCBI): domain Eukaryota; kingdom Metazoa; phylum Chordata; class Actinopteri; order Atheriniformes; family Melanotaeniidae; genus Melanotaenia; species Melanotaenia parkinsoni. Next base: position 4,525,143 of record JBAFTA010000014.1, on the reverse strand, counting down.
AGATGTCCAGAAAAACGTCTGCCATTTGGTCTGCACATGATGTTAGTGTCCGGCCTGAACCCTTATCTGGACCTCCAGCCTTGTTGAAGTTGATCCTCCTCAGAGTGGAGGTCACCGGATGCAGCTGCTGGGTAAGAGGCTGATGCTGCGCCTCTGGCTGTGGAGGGTGAACAGTACTTCTGCTGCTTGGAGTGCCGAAGTGTACAAAGAAGCTGTTCAAGGTGTCATGGATGACCTGCTGGTCTCTGCGCTAGATCTCAATATTTGTCAGAAAAACTGCAATTACGTTGTTATTCTTCAAAATCCCTCAGACCCAATGCAAGTGTAAAGAGAGAGAGAAAAAAACAAACAAATCGGTGGTGCTACGGCTGCCTCTGAACACTGCTGAGCCATAACCGTAAACATAAGTGCAGTATATAATGAAAATGCAGGTTTTGGCTACATTAAGAGCCAGCTTGACTCATCTCAATTATCATTACACTCAGAACAGCCTCAGCCTGTCCTGGGCTCAGTTTTCTGCCGGCTCTACAAGTTCTCCAGGACCCGGCAGACATGCCAAAGAGTGACACAGCAATCTGCCAGTTCTTGCCCATTTCTCAGCTATGTAGAAGAGAGCCATTTTGTTCTTTCCTACCAAACAGAAGACGTTTCATGGCCTGCAGGCTGAACAGAAACAGAACGGGAGAAGAAATAAACAGAGACAGGCAGAGAAAAAGGAACAGAGTGACATTACAGTAAAAGCAAAGGAACAATTACACGCCGAGGCTCTGTGACTTAGAGAAATACAGATTAACCTTGAGAAGTGGGAAAACAATGACATGAAGTCATTTTGAATGTTATCCTCCCACCACTGTGTCGGCTGCTTCTGCGTCAGAGGACAAAAAGAAAGAAGGCTAGCATCTTGTCTTCTCTGCAGAAACGTCAACATTACTGACAGGCCCTTATCTTCACCATGTAAAACACCATCTCCCCTCCTCTGGTGGTCAATCTGCATCATGATGCGAAGACCAACCTCAACATATTCACTTTCAAATCCACAGTAAAAAAAAATAAAACCACACAGTACAGGGCTGTATCAGATTTCTGTTGAGAGTTTGCATTGATCTACATGCCACTGATGCTTCTCCAGGGCCCAAGTCTCAATCAGCACTGCACACAGGACAGGATACATAAAATCTATGCTTTGCAGTCAATTGTGTAGGAGCACAGCCTGAGAGAAACTGTGTGCACAGGTGGGTCAGAGGAGAGGGGTTCGATACTCAGCAAAGAGCTCAGAGAAAAGCTTTCCTCTGGTCAACTGTAAGATCCCGTGTGCCAGTTAAGACCAGCTCTGTTTCTAACTGCAGGGGACCTCCAGGCAAAAACAAATGTCAGCATCTGCTGGTGCTGGAAATCTTCAGCACAGAGTTTCGCCTATTCAAGCTGGCAGGGTCAAAGGTTATGGTAGTAATGATAAGATGATTTGCTGGACACTCAGAAACAAGGAGGATAAAACCTCCAGATGATTTTAAGAGTTCAACTGTGGCCGATCATTTGCAAACCATCTGTACTATCAGAGATTACAGATGTTTATGCATATCCTATAGCCTAGTAAAAATTGTTGACTTATACCGCTTTAGGCCGTTCGGGTTTTATCTATCACACACAGTGCCATCAGGGAAAGACTTCATTCAAATGTGAAGAATTATCTTCATAGATGAAAGGATAAATTCATACCATCTGCAGAGAAGTGCTCCACAATATATCAAAACATTTCTGATGATCACAACGTCTCCATGCAGAGTATCAATACAAGATAAAACTGCCTGGACAGCTATAACATGGAGGCTACAGACCTTTACCGTGGTAGAACAGATTCATTAATGTGGGACGGCATTCCACCATAAGTTCTGATTTTGTTCATGTTTTCCAGAACTGCCCAGCATGCACGGGTGCAGAAGTATGCAGAGTCTATTGAGCTTAAAGTCATAAGATGGGGTTTCACTTGAGTTCACTGAAGCTGATCGAGGTTACTTCAGAGTTCCTCATGAAGTCAAAAAAGGGAGAGTGAGCCAAGGATGTCACAAAAAGATGTTGAAAAAAGTCTAACTCAAAATTTCCCAGCAGTCTCAAGTGACATCATCTCTTTGGAACTGGACCTTGCTGCAGTTTCATCTCTTTCTACCTCGGATAGCCCACTTTTCTCTCTGGGAAAAGCTCCATTTGTTGTTGGTTGTGAGTGTGAACCCACCATCTGTCTTTTTTTTTTTTTTTTTTGCCCCTCTGTTATTTCCTAAACGCAGTGCTCATTCTTCTCTCGCTGCTCATTTGAAACTAGTAATTATCGGTTGCTTTGTCTGGTGTTTTCGCCGGTAGCGTCGACGTGCGGTCCGACCAACATGGACAACTTTCACTTGAAGCTGCAATTTATTTTGCGGACAGTCCTTCCATTTCCGATTGTTGTTAATCATAAACGGTACTTTGCGACAGCAGGAAGGTGACTAAGTGCTCTGATGTTTTCAGAAAATAGTTTAATGACAGCAGGGATTGTGTTGATAAAATTACACTGCTGAGGTAAAACTGCCAACCACAACAACAACAAGCCTCCACTAAATCCTACAACTGTGACAATCACAGGTCAGTGGATACTGGATGTTTGGATCATTTTAATCCCAATATCACAGCAGAAAAATATAAAAGAAGGCACATTCATGTTAAAGAAAAGTTAAAATGTTAAATGGCATCAAAAAGAAGAGTTTACGGTGCAGATTTTCTAGTTTCACGGCACAGAAATCAGAATATTTGAGATGTCCATCTGTGAAGAGGGGATGCATTTAAGTGTTATGGGACATAACTTTTACACTCTTTGCAGACTTTAAATAAGTTTGAGTCTAATAGGAGTCTACCTCTTGTCTTGCAGCTTGTTGTTGCTGCACAGCTCTGTCCAGTAGCACTAGTCATGTGCTTACGCCTCTTAATCGGAGGCTTAAGCTAAGATTAGCCCACATACACACCAAAGAGTTATACATACACACATGCCCCCCCCGACACACACAAACACAAATGCAGAGCTACATACTGAGAGATCACATACGCCTTGCATAAATAGGGTGACACTGACTTAAATACAGATGACTGCACATGGATGAAGCACACAAACGCGAGATCATTTGTTCTTCTCAGCTGCTACTCTGTGGCTCATGAAAGAGAGAAGATGACGATAAATGACATCTATACCAGGTTTGTCACGAAACATGATAAAAAAAAAAATAATCTCAATAGGTATCCTTCGACAATGATTAAAAGGCTGAATCTAGGCTGCGATTAAATGCACTTTTTTCAGCTGTGTGACAACAGAAGCTTTTCTTTTTGTTTTAAATCAGCAGGAACGTACTGAGGTCATCTAGTAGTTAAAAGATTCCTTAAAACAACACTACACAACTTTTGGACTTGTTTTGATGCCACAGACATTTATTACGTACATTCCTGGAGTCGTTGTTTCCCTGCAGCGTTCAGAGGCTGAGAAAAAACACTTACTACTTTTTTTCCAGCCCGAAGCATCACATTAGAGTTGCATTTTGCTTTTTGCCAGCTACTGGATATCAACACACTGGCATGATGGTCTGGCTGCTGTGTTGTGACGAACAAATTTGATTTGCCGAAAGGGGCTTTGTGGGTATAAGGCTCCTCTTGAAAATCCTTTTTAATCTTATTTATTTTGAATGACAGAATTTACATAATATTATTGGACCTGAGCAGAGGGGACAGAAAAGAAGAGTCAACAGAAATGAAAAGGAGAGAAGAAAGAAAGAGGAGACAGAGATACACCAGACAGAAGGCAATGACCCTTTAATCCAAACAAACACCAGACAACCAACCGCTACATCTGTACAGCAACACAACAGAAAATGTCCTGCAGCTTTTACAGGAAAACAAAGCTGACGAAAAGCTGTGGACACTGGCTGTTCTGAATGCACCCCGTGGCTGATTCATCAGGAAGACGTTAGGTGACGACGCAGGAAAACAGAGAAAGTCCCAAAGCAAGAGATTAGACAAGCACCGACATTGGGCTGACTTTTGTGGGCTGGAGAAATCTAGGAGACGAGACAAGATGCAGGACGGAGGTTGAATTAGCCGTTGCTACGGGGGCGCCAAAGTGCAAACATCTGCCAAAGTTCAGCAGCTACTTTTAAACATCTTCACTGTCAAACTCTTTAAACAGGAAAATCTGCATCTTTTTCTCTGTTTTGCTTCATCTTTTGGCTACTGATGAATAAATCTGTTTTTTCCAGTCATTTGTTAACTTTCATTGCCAAATGAACAGGATGCTTGCTGAACATCCTTCTTAATCTTTACCAGCATTACAATCCAGGTCTGTGATGAATGAAACCAATACGAAAACAGTTTGACTAAACCAGTCAGAAAATCTTGAGTAGATCAAATTAACTATTTAAGTTTATCTGAGCTAAGCGATTCTAAATTATAAGTTACATTATAGTCACACTTTGTCCATTT
>JBAFTA010000014.1:4503949-4520549 GCA_036919975.1 Melanotaenia parkinsoni | reverse complement strand
ATTTAGCCTTTTATTCATTCATACATTTAGTTTTAATTTACCTCACCATGTGCAGTGTGTTAATATCTTCAAGTGTTGGTTTAAAGGGGGTTAATTATAAAATTTTGAAGGGGAAACTCCCAACAGGAGGTTGCAAGTCAGTGTTTCCTCTACCATTATATTAGCAGGCGGCAAAAACCAATGCCAAAACCCTGGGGGAAACTCTGCTGGATAAAATGAAGATTATTTGTTTCGAACATGGCTCTAAACAGAGGAATATTTTCTAATTTATGCTGTAATTTATGTAAAAGTCACGACATCATCTTGGTTTTGAATGTTGCTACAATAAACAATCTCTGATCTCATCGTTCCCAACATCTTGCCGGTGAGTCGTATCTGTAGTCGCAGGCCTACTGCAGCAGTTAAAGACTTTGACCTCTGGATACTCAAACAACTCTGCAGTTATCTTCCCCATTTCATCAACAGCTCTAGAAGACTTTCACTTTCAGTTCAGCTAATACATCATTATTACATCATTTACTATCATATTTTTCATAATGAAGTGAGAAAGAGAACCAGACAGAGAGAAAAAAGGGGCTGTGGTTTGCTGTGAATGTGCAAATGTGGATGTTTTCCTGAATGATGCTTTAATGTGCATAATTGCAGAGAGCCTGGAAGGTCACAGGCTTACACAAAAGCGTGGGCCAGCCCATAAGTTTTGGGCCGGCGGCATCAACAGATGTATGCAGAAATGAGTAAAGCTGAATGCTCTTTAGATTTAATTACCAATGTTGGCTCATTATGTGTAAACATGTCCTAAGCCTGTGATACCACGCTACACAAACTCACACTCTTCAGTCTCCTCCAGTGCTTTAGCAAACACACACACACGCATATGTTAGCAAAAGGCAGCAGAAAAATTTGCAAAATGCTGCATTACTGTCTGGGCAAACATATGGGTGTGTGTGTGTGAGTGTGTGAGAGACACTGGATTCAGGAATGTTTGTTTACTAAACAGAGGGCTTGTAAATGAAGCTAAATGTTTAAATAGCATATGTTCTCAGCTTAAAAACCTGTGTGGGTGTTTAACCTGGCCTCAGCTGAGCGTAGGTGTCCATGCACAAACGCAACGTGTGTTTGCAGGAGTGTGTGTTATGAATGTGATCTCAGGCTGAGCTTGAACAGATGCTTTAACTAAGGAAAGTCTTTAAAAAGGCTACAAGAAAACTGCTGAGCAGCGCTGTCAGTGTTGGCTTCGTCCGCGCGTGTGTATAAATAAAATTTAAGTGAACCGGTCTGTAGAAGAGACAGCATTTAATTCCAGATATCTGGTCGTTTCTTTATTTCCATTATTCCAGTATTATTTCTGTCTCAAACAGCAGATATTCTGTTAAAGGACAGCTGGAAGTCAAAGCTAGCCAGATGATTTTCCTGTGTTTCTAAATTCTCCAATCCGTTTCCATAGAAATGTTTTTTAGGTCTTTTCCACCTGTTTTCTCTGAGAGAAATCCAGACTTAATATTTAGGATGTATATATTCTTTACAGAGCAGAGGGATACAAAAGTTAAGTTTTCTTTACTTTCTTTGAATAGTATTTGTTATGTTGGCATTAAAAATGTAAATAAATTAAAGTTAAAGTTCTGTAAGAGGAGGAGGATGGGAGGATGTCCCATGATAAAGACAACCGTTTTAACTCCTACAGGGAATGTTCCTCCACTAGAAGCCCAAGGCTTGTGTGATGGTGCCTCAGCAGTCTGCCTCCCTCTCCTCCTCCCTTCATCAGTGACTCATTCTTTCAGAGAGCACCTAATCTCAACTCATCCTGCTCATCCAGCCCCCAGCAGCAAACAGCCTGTAGGTGTATCCACAGATTGGAAGAGAAGAAGGCAAATATTTGCAAGAATGAGAGCGTGTGTCAATACAGCCAGCCAGTCACACGCTCCATCAAATCTCCAGCAGAGTATTCGCTCTGTAAGCACAAACAACTACAGCAACCAAGATGAACATACGAGCAGTTATTTTAGCAGCAACTGCTCACACAAACTGCTCGCTATATTTGTGTGTGTGTGTGGGGGGGGGGTGACACTGGCCTGGAAGCAGTATAGCTCAGACGTGGGGTATAGGTTTTTTCCATCACATATCCTCATTTCACCCACACAGAACAGAACATATGCAGTTTGAAGGCCGTCAGCTCCTCGCAGTGCTCCAGATGGCAGGGCACAGAAGGCCAAAATGTCACGGCATTGCTGCTCCTTCGACCGCTCCCTCGTGTTGACGTCCGCTAAGGGACGGATTTCTATGAACACTTACAGAAGGAACCAGTAATGATAACGCTATCTGAGCTAGAGACAGACTGAAAAGAGAAAGAAACAGAAGTCGAGGCAGGAGTAGGAGTGACACAAAAGAGTCAGTGTCTGTGGGCGTGTGGTTCCGAGCATGCTCACAAACATCACATGGCTTGTGAGCCAGATTTGGCATCATTGTCTGAGAGAAGAATCATATAAATATTCAGTCTGAAAAGTGTTTTTTTATGTCAATATGATATCTTAGGTTTGAAGTTCCAAAGTGTATCTGGGTTTTCTGAGGGATATACCAACAGCATTAAAATTCACATTCATATGCAGTATGGACCAGAGATGTCCAGCCCCCCCCCTCCTAATATAAGGGTAGAGCCATAAGAGCCAGCTCTTCTAAGGAAGTCGATTCGGACCTAACAATCCCTAGTATAACGTCCTATTGTAAAACTGAGATAAAGACAACGCCCTTTGTACGTGGTTTATTTCAAGGCGGGAGCAGGTTCATGTTATGAGTTACAGCATGTTTCTTAATTCTTCATCCTGAACTTTGAGCTGCTGTAAACAGTGAAACAGAACAGTCATGTTTGAACCTTTAGCCTTAACCTGTTTTAACTCCTCTCTACAGAAAACATTACCCTGCTGCTCATCTGCAGCTTCCAGTCTGAAACATAACTGAGCCACCAGTTCCTCTTCAACAGCTCGCCTCCCGCCTGCGTCCATCTCCATGTTGAAGCTATAGGACTGAGTGGTGGGGGACCAGTGGGTTGAGGTGGAACCTCAAACTTAAGTTACTGTCAAAGATGCTGCACATTAAAAAAAAAAGAAAAAAAAAAGACATCAGGTGTGGTTTCTCAGCATCGGGTGCTGCAGGACAACAACGGCTCCAGGAAACGTACATATTGAATGTCACAGCGCCATCAAAAACGAGTTAGAAACAGAGTTTTAAGGTTGGAAATGTTTGTAGTGTTGCTTCAAGAACCTGTTTTAGACTGCATGAAGAATCAAGTCAACTCGACTTGGGTGAATCCAACGTGGATCCAGACTTCATGGAAGCAGAAAAATATTTATCATTATAAAAAATATGTATAGTTTCCAACACAAATAATGAGATAAAAAGAAAATATTTTAAATGACTAAAAAAGAAAGAATCTGCCCAGAATGTCAGACGATTTAAAACCAAATTCAAAGCCAATTTATGTTTTACTGTCATAAAAAAAATGCAGATTTTTTATATGTAAAGGACAGATAAAGGAAAAATAAGACACCGAGGAGGGAGTGGGGCAGATATGGAGGGAACTGAAGTGGTAACTGTGCATTGTACGGTTAGATCAGACAGACACTGTGGTTCTCCACCCAGCTCCCCACAGCTACTCCTCTTCCTCTGTGCCTCTGTCACCAAGCCCCAGCTGCACTTACAATGGAGCTGGGACACAGAGCATGTGTCACCCATCTGTCAGACAATATGTCAACACAGCCATAACACCCCTGCTAAATGTGGCTGCGCCCCGTTAAAGCCCTCCAAGTCTAAATATTCTCTTACATCTCTTCCACATCTATCGGTCTTACTTAGAAACTTTCAAATCAGTTTCTGGGCGAGGTGGGGAGGGGGGACACATCCAGCAGCCGACTGCTTAATATCTCCCCAGCATCCAGTCGGGAGTGAAATGGCGCTCAGACTGTGCTAAACACATTTAAATGATAAACTGTCTGCTGCTGCAGATAGAGGGAAGTTTCTGCAGGTATCAAATGATGCAACAAGCACTTCTGATAAAGCACAGCAACGTCTCCAGTCATTCCTTTAAAATCAGCTTTTTCTTCTAATCAATATCAAGCACTGTTTGGAAGGCAGCCCGACAGTGATAAGTGTTCATCACGATACTCCAGACAACCGCTTCCTGTCTCTTAGGAGCCCGTTCACTCCATTCACAAGCACATTCAAACACAAAAAAATGTAACGACAAGAAATATATTAAAAGTAGCTTTTACTGTTTACACTGGGAGGCAGCATCAGAATATTTCCCACTCAGCTGATCGCACACAACCACAGTCTAAAGGCATGCACACACGCGGCACATAAAACATGAAAGGTAGCCTATAGCTGCAAGTTTCTCCCACATTGCAAACAAAGGAAAAAAGTTCACTTCTGCCAGATGTTGGTATGACTGGAAACTGCTGTAACAGAAGAAAAGCTTCGCGTGTCCGAGGCCATCAGATCTGCAACCAACAAAACAGACTAGGGACTGCCAACACACTTCCACACATTCAGAGTAGGCAAGTGTGTCTCCTTCCAATTAACAGGCAGTAAGTTTTAATGGGCTCGTACCTTATTAGTCTCTTGGAGTTTTTATAGGTTTGTAAATAGTGGCAGGCTAAAAGACTTCAGAATATTAGCTGCATCTTGTGTGTGTGTGTGTGTGTGTGTGTATATATATATATTTTTAATGCCAAACCTCACAGAGAGAAGAAAGGAAAAAAGGGTGAAATAGAAAGGTAGAAAGGAGAACAGAGATGAAACATGGTAAGGCTAACAAACGACGCTGCCACAACGATAACAGTGATTACAATAGTGTAAGCAATATCAATGGTACAAAACAAACAGGGGATACGTGAAAAAAAATAAGTAAATACATGGCAAAAAAGATCAGGCACAACTTGACATCCAGCCACACGAAAGAAACAGAAAAAAAAGTACAGACACACAAACAGCAGTAGCAACCAGCAGTTAGCAGACACACCTCAGTGTGCATGCATGTGTGAGCAGCAAATAAACAAGGAAAAAGAAAGCAGAAAAAAGATAATCTGGTTTTTGTGCATATAAAGTGCACCCAATATATCAAACAGGTAAAACTGTGAACATATATACCTCTCCGTGTGTGTCAGTCAGCAGTTAGACAGCAAAACATCAATATTACAACAAACTTGTTTATTCACAATGGCATCTGAGAACAGCAGGTTCTAGATGCAATGAGATGGAGATAGTGTGTGCAGCCATCAAGCCAAATGAGTGCGCACACACTGGCTGAGCTTTTGGAAAACAAGAAAGTGGCTATTTTCTTGTTTGGTTACTGGATTAGCATCTTAAGTTAATTTTATTCATTCAATTTCTACAGTTAACATTAGCTTCACAAAATCATTATATTTGAGCAAAGCAATGTGTAAACAAGGCGTACCAAAGGGTCCAATTACAGTTCTGGGAAGGTGAACGGGAGGCTACAGTGTCGGCTGTTTGTTGTAATATCAGTAAAGGTTCAAATGCAACCAATATTTATTTACAATTCATTTGCTAACTGCTGTTATCTGCAGTCATTTATAGCAATAGCTGATAAAGAAGCATGCCGAGTAAAAGCAAAAAAAAAACTGGCTGGACAACCATGATGATCAACAGCATGGCTGAATGTGTGTGCTTTCTTTTTATTGTACATATAAATTTGATCTTAATTGACCAGTCTCATTAAATTTCATTAAATAAAATTGGGTTTTGTACACATCAATCAGAGAGAGAGTTTGGAGAGCAAGGAGGCTGCAAGAGACAAAGAACACAAGGAACAAAATGGGCCAGTCTTTAACAAAGATAATTAGAGATCTGAGTGTCCGGTGACGGAGCTTATTGAAACTACTTTAGAAGCCCAAAATCCCTGCAGACCGTCACGTTCCCAGTGAAACTAGGCCTGAAAAAGGCAGGGAAGAGTTGTCTACTGCTGAGTCTGATGAGACTCAAGGATCCGTCATAAGTCTGGTTCATCTCGTGCACATATTTATGTTGCTAGTTAATATATGGAACGTGCCGCCATTAAGTTTAAGTGCAGGAAAAACAGATGAACTGATTGCAAAACATGGACATCTGTAAACCATCATTAGCGGGGGCGGCTTCTTACTGCCTCTAACCTCACTCCCAAGTCCAACCATTTCACTTTTGGTTGTTACAATCAGGCAGAGAAGAAGTTTTTGAGTTTTCTGTTTGAGGTAGCTTATGCAACGGTGTCTCTGGCTGCTGCTAGAAAACTCCAGCATGCAGGCTTTAAGGCTCGAGCGGGAAATGTGTTTTCCCTGTGTGTTACATGGTGGGTGATGTTTTTCCAGGACGCCGCAGCTGTAACTCAGGTGACTCTGTGTGCTTTGGCATGCGGCATGGAAACTGGCTTCGACTGAAAAGGCCCCAACTCAACGACAGTAAAGAAAATAAACTGGAAATGACAGGAAGGGAGAAAAAAAGGCATGAAAATGTCATCGGCTGTCTCAGCAGCTTTTGGTAACTTAATCCTCTGACTTGGACAAACCAAAAGCCACCAGTCGTCAATAAATGAAAATAAAAAAATGATATATTTATCCATAAAAGCTGAGGTAATGAGCATGTTCAAGTCCAGGATTTCAGAGTTCTTCACTGGTGCTATAAAAAGTGTGTGTGCTGTGAACCTACTGTTAAAGCTAATTAAACACACATGACATGTCTGTAGGAGCACGTTCAGATACACAGGTCAACAGGAAGATAAGTCATTAATAATGCATTAATGAAGGGGCTGTATCCTTGTTAGCCAGCAGAAACCTGCTAGGATCACAATCTGATTCAGACTCACACACACACACACACACACATACATAGAAAACATGTACATGTGTGTGTCAGTTGGTGTGTGCACGGCCCGTCACGCTTCAGTGCTTTTCATCAGAGGCGGCTTCCAGCTCAGGGCAGGTACAGGGGACAGGACAGCTGGATGAACATGGAGGGCCGCCTCCACGCTGCAGAAGCTTTGCTTTCAAGGGCTTCACAGCCTCCATTTTTATGCAGTGCATGTAAAATTAATCAACCACAATACTAATGATTAATCCAGGAAAGTATCCAGCGACTTTATTACTACTGGTTACTGTTAATCTCTTGCTTTGAGCAGGATCCTGTAATATTCTCATCAAGCTGTTTGACTTTAAAATGAACCTATTCCTACTAACCGAAAGGCTTGAATAGATCAGCTGATTCGTAAAAAGTTTCATTATTTCATGATTGTAGGGACAAATTTCAGTCAAGCAAACCACAATAGTCGGCACAATTATTCGGCCCTCTTTTCTGTCACTTGGCTAAAATTCACTGATTTTAATTTGTTCCGTAAAAAAACTTTCTATGTGGTCATTTTATAGTTAAGTAATGGTAATCGTTATTGCATTGCAGGAAATGAAATAGTTTCTGTAACAGTCTTGTTTTAACCAGTACCTGGTTGTAACTAGTCCTATTAAGAAAAACTAGCGGCACAAGACTGAAGAAACTATATGATGATGCTGCAGGTGAGCTAAACAGTAGATTAGCGAGTTGAAAATGTGTGTTTCACCACAGATTCATGGACAGAGCTTACAAAAGAGTTGGATGTAACCTTTACATGCCATGACAGAGATATACTGCTGAAAACCTGAAAACAAATATGCTTGTCACAGATACTAAACTCTGCAGAGTAAATAGAAAACAACCTACCAATGCTAGCAACATGGTGTTAGCCAACCCCAGACACCTGCTCAATTCATTCTCATTTCTGCTTGAAATACCCCTCCCTGGTTTAATCCGAATGAGAAGATGATTACATAAGAAAAGTATCAGCCATTCAATTATGAATCATGTGTGTGAGAGAAATAGTTACTGACAGGCTGGAGAAGGACTTTTTAATTCAATGTCTTTTACATGACGGGTAGGAGTTCAGTTGATAAGTACGCAAAACTGCTGAGGCTATAAATTATACCATCAGAAAAAGATGTAAAGAAGGTTTTTGGGGTTAGATTAAAAATACTGCACATGTGCATTTGTCTGAATCCAGTGTGGTTTCTTGTTGCATGAGAAAACAAACGTTTGGCGTGACAGTGTGTGAAAAAGTGGAGTCTCATGCTCAGTTTGCAGCCCTGCAGCTAATGCTCATTAACAGAGGCTGAAGGGAAGCGTTCATCTTCATCCTCACTCAACTATGTCAGTGAACATGCCAAACGGCTTTGTTTAGCTCCTCTAATTTGCCTGGTTTGTCTTATTTGTGACCAAAAATAAAACTAAAGATGAGATTTGCTTTATGCAACAGCCTCCTCTGTGATTTAATTGAGTGAAAATGACATGCGGTGAATATGGGGTCCACTGGGAACGATGCACAGATCTCCACAAATACATATTTTACATGTTGCTCAACTCAGCAATAACTAACCGCAAAAGATATTCTAACAGCAAGAAGAGGATTTTTACCCCTTAGAAAATATTTTTAAGCTTTAATGAACTGAGAATACTCACTGCTCACATAAAAAACATCAGTCACCCTTCCTGAATGTAAGCTTCTTCTCTTTCTTGAGGAAAAAAAACCCCCAAAAATTAATGTTCAGTTTACTCTCTAAAGCTGTTTCTCGCCAGTGTATTACAATGTGCTGCAACACACAGGATTTAGAGTAAACAGAATAATTTCCCTTCAAATTCCAGACATAGAAGAGTGATGAAAGAATAAGTTATCTGTCACGAGGATCTGTGGAAGGAGTATAGAGGAGGTCAACGGCAAAGAGTGTAGATCTGGTTACTCTGTGGCTGGAATTTACACGTCCCATTAATACCTCTCAGGCCATCTGCACATAGACATATAGCCTCAATCTGCAGCACCATTTTGAAAAAAGGACATCTCTTTACTAAAAGTTTGAGTTAGGAGAAATACTGAGCCAACTGGGCAACCTGGTTATAATCAGAGAGAATCTATCAAACAGGCTTCTGCTTCCTGACACCCGAAGAATACTGATTACTCCATTAGAAGAAAAGGTCGGGTTCCACGGTCTATTTGCCAACTATGGAAACATAAAACGGATATGAAGAAGTGACAAGCGCTCCCTGGATAACAGGCCCTCTCTTTAAAAATGCTTTAAAAAAAGACATCACCACCTCATTCAAAAAGTGAAGCCGTGAGTGACAGCATCAGTAAATGTCTATCAGGCTTCGTGTTTATTGGAGAATATCTAGATTCTGTATTTTAACCCAGAATATTTGAACGAACAGGAAGCCACCTGTCTCACCACTTACAATAAAAATCGTGTATTTCTGGTTTATTTAGAGCTAAGGCACAAAACATATCGTAACACACACTAAATCACATCACAGAAACTATTTTCTGTGTTTTTAGAGCTGTTGTGAATATGAAGAGGACCTGTTCTTGCGAGAGTCTCGACAAACACCAAACCCAACTTTATTTACTTAACGCTGCGTGTGGAGGGATGCTAGGACCTGCTGTGGGCGTTTTCTCCAGCTTGACGAGGATGGATAAATATTTTAGTGGCTCAGTGTAAGCTCTCTCTGCTACATCATCTATGTGTAATTGTGCGTGCAAAAAGCAGCCTTTCAGCAGATTTTTCTCCAGTAAACCCAAACAGTGAGCCTAAGATCATATAATAGAAGCTGCCTATACACACACACACACACACACACACACACACACCCCGAGTGCAGGCAAAGCCCCCGGAGACAACGCCATGGATGTATTCCCACGAGGCTGCAGCCCCCATTCAGTCACAACCATTACCACATTGTCGGCACACTGAAGAACAATGCGTTTCTTAATTGGATGCTATTCAGTAAGTACTGTAGTACTCCAATTAAAATGGATTTATTAAGGCCGTCACATATAAAAGATAATTTGTCCCCAATTTTTTTTCCATCTAGCAGTTTCAGCATTCAATGGGAAAATGCATTCATATCAAAACCTAGTGTTCCGATCACATTCCAGGAAATCAAGGTGTCGGTTTTGGAAACGTCCCATGTCTGCTGGATATTAAACATTTATTTTAGAATCTCAGCAGAAGCAACAAAAACATTAAAAATGATGACTTCACAATCTTGAGTCAGTTAACAGTTCTGGTTAGACTTGTACCGTTTACATAGACCCTGAAAAAGTTATTCTGATTATGATGCATGTTTACATTCATCACATTTAAACTGAACATATTCTTTTGACATGCACAGAATTGTCTGACTCTCCAGAAACAGCAGAAGAAGAAACAGTGATTTCTGATGTAAACAAACACAAAATTTCAGTTTTTAAATCCTTTAAAATCGAAGTATTTTTTTTTATCACTAAGAATAGTTGTGTTTAGGTCCTGCCATGTCTTCACAAGCTGTAACATAAAGGGTGGGATCATGGTACACTGACGTATAGCTGACGTAACACACAGTAAGGATCGTTTCTAACAGAGTTTCAGAATATGTGTTTTAATGCACGGCGATCAAAACAACAAATGGGCATAACCTGTCTAACCATTACATAACATTACACAAAGCATTTTAATTCTCATGAGGCTTTTAATCCGGCCACCGGTATCCATATGAAATGATGTGGGCGATACTGCCAATTAATGATATCAGATGGCACATCCTTTGAAAGTTACTGACCTCGAAAAAGGTAAAAGTACACTAAGCAGCTCATCTTCACTTATTCACTTTTTATCATCTGTGTGAAGCGATTTATAATAACACTAAGAGACTGACCATCCTGGGTTTAAATCCACCCACAACCAGACAGAAAACACTCCTTTAAGGCAGATGCTATTACTAAATTTGACCCCCAGTTACTAAACAAAGCAATGCTTAACCTACTGACCCACCAAGCACAGCTCTTATGAATGGGTGCGTTATTATCAGCACTTCTGGCCAATTCTTCAATCTACAATGAGGCTAGTAATGTTCAGCATCAGCTGGGAGAAGCCAGCCACCATTAAGAAAACAAGCCCCGGGCCAGCTCTGAGAGACTTGGCTCCAGTAGTGGAGCTGCCCCGTCCTGATCTAGGTCAGTGTTTCAAACCTTTAATTAGGACAACACGTGTAAACGCTTGCACATAAACACAAAACCTTCACAAAGCACTTTTTATACACTTAAACTGGAAAGGCCTGCCTCAGAAAAGGAAAAGGGAGGTGGTGAAACTATTCCCAGTGGGTTGCAGGGTGATGTCAGTTTGCTTCATGAGGTGAATGCACATAAGATGGAGCTGGGCCTCAGGCCTTACTCCTTGTCACCTCTTGGAAAGAGACACACTAGACCACACAGCTGCAAGAAGCGACACATGCTCCACACACTCAAGCACACTAACTTGGTTGAGCTGAGAGTTATAATGACATTCAGGCTTTTTACAGCACCCCCGGGTGCCCTTCTGGGCCATGTGGCATGCAAATGGAGGGCAATTCATTTTATTTCACAGCAGAGCAGATCATCACTACTGCAATGTGTGTCATAGAACAATATCCACTGTTAAATCCACAGCTAGTCCAAATATTCAAGAGAGGGCAAATATTGAGGACACAGGAGTCTGCTGAGGCATTCGGTTGGGCTTGTATGAGCTCTCCTTTCTGGCTTTATTAACAGGCAAGATATCAGCTACCAACCCCGTGCTTCACGGCTTCTGACTGCAGCACCGGTACTGTTAACACAAACCAAACCTCGGACAGTGTGCGGTTCTGGCTTTAGTACTGCAGTGATTATTAAGAACAAAAGGAAGCAACATCTTTGTGGTCTGTGTCTTTATTCAGAGCACTGTTATATCCTATACTGTGAAGAAAAACACACACAACTTCTTTCTGAGGATGAACTAGAAAAGTGCACAGCCTGAAGGCACAGGATGTCTCTTAATGTGTGAGTCAAACTAATGGACTGCTTCCTTCTACTGTGCCCCTGACTTCTCGTGCTCCTTTTACTCATCCCATCTCCAGCACAACCTCGCTTTTCTCCTTTCCCAGATTTACTCCAGACACTCTCGTCTTCTTGCTGCTGACGTCTCTATCTGCCTTTTCCCACCCCGTTCTCTGGTTTTGGTGCCTCAGGACTCGGCGGCACGATGTGTGACACTCATCTTACAACAGCAAGACGCATACACAACAAAAAAACATGGCTGTGGCAGATGGGCTTTTGTTTGGTGTCGACTCTGAAAACACAAGCACAGTCGAATGGTGTGTGCGTGTGTTTGCGAATATGTGAATTTTGTTTTCCATAGGGCCCTGCTTAAGTCCAGCTCACACAGCTGCTTTCCAAGCACAATTCAGAATGACCTATATTTAGGCCTGCATATGCGACAACATGGTCCTAACCCTGCAGAATCCACACACACTTGTGCAACATTCCATGTTTTGGGCTTTTCAAGTAATGCCTTTCCTGACTGTGGTGATGTCATCTTTTTGGGGGGTTGCAGCCAGTCTGTTTCTGGATCAAAAGCCACAATTCCTGCTTCACCTGAGTCTTGAAAAGAAGCTGCAGCAGCAGCAGCTCTCCACACAGAGCAGCAGGCCGGCTGATAAAAGGCTGCCATCGCCCTCCGCGCACTGTAAATCACAGACAATCTGTTCAACACAAAGAGCGAGTGTGGGATTCAGGAAAGTCTGAAAAAGTGTGTTTATGTGCAGCTGACTAAGGAGCATCTGAATTTAATGTGACTTCTTTAAACTGTTTTACTTTGTCCATGAAAACAAGTAACTGACAGAGAAGTGGGATGTCTTTGGATCCATGCTTGTAAGCATCTGAGTGAGAGAGAAAGAAATTGCTTGTGACTGTGTGGAATAAAAAAATAAATAAAATAAAAAAAAGAGAGCACACACTGGTTTTAGACTTGCCTAAACATGTGTGGTGCTTTCCAAGTCTTATCACGCTGTCAGTCCCAACCGTCTTTGTGACACAGCAGAGAAAGTCCCATAACCAGTCAGCCTGCCCATCTGTCAGGCCTGCCAAGCTCCTGAATCAGGTGGAGCTTTTATTTGCACTCCACTGAAGTGCTTCCTTCAAGACCAGCAGTCTGGATGACACGCTCGGCTATTCACTCACCAGACATAACAGAAAGTCGTCAGAGCAGATCTTAACCACTTATATCAAAACATAGCGTGCAGGTCTGGTGCAAGCACTGCAGCGAAACAAAGCCAAATACTGGAGCTGCATAGACCGAACCTGCTACCACTACTCCAGGTTATTCATCATCACTGTAGCAGGAGCAGCATGGACACCTAACTCTTATCAATGTGTGCATCTACAGTCTTCTGCACGGTTTGATCCAGTACAGGAGATGCAACTTCTCTGTGCAGAAATCTCCCCTTGCAGTGAACGTTACTTCCAAGTAGCCCGAATTAGATCTTCAGTCACAAACCAAGACCAGATGTGCGGTGTGCATGACTCACGATGGTGTGTGCCCTGCCCTTTAATCTCTGCAGCAAGTTGCCAAGTGCCACTGGGTCATAGCACACGGAATTAAGCAAGGTAATGTATATTTGGGCAACTGTAGCACGCAAACCACATGGGAGGGTGCCAAATACCGAAACTTTAGAAAAAAGGGTTTTATCGTGCAAGAATGTTGGAATATGGGCAATAAAAGTTGGAATGCAACAGTGCTTATGTGCCTTCCTGTTCATTAAAAACACTACTAGCCCCGTATTTACATGCTTATGAAAACAGACCAGCACTTGTACGGAAAATTATAGTGTTAAAAGGTCAAACTGCCCTAAAAAACGACTAAAACACCAACATAGTTCTTATGTGTCTTTTGTGCATGAGTGTGCGTGCATATGCGCGCGTGACCAACGTTCATGAGGAGCTAATTAGACAGCCAAACGTATCACTGAATGAAACACTTACTTGCCGATGACCTCGCAGAGCTCATACACATCTTCAAAGAGAATGTCGTCGTCCGCCATAGTCCGACCCCGGCTGGGGATCAATTATCCCCCCACCCCACAAAAAAATATATGCGTCCCAAAACTGATTATGTTCCTAATGGGAGAAGAGGAGGAGGAGGAGACGGGGGGCGGAGGCCACGAGCAGCTGACCGTTTGACAGGAATATCTGATAAAGCACCTCTCCTATAGTCAGCTGCAGGGTGGCCAGAGAAGAGTTGGGAAAAGAAAGCTCCCTTATTCCCAGTTGTTGCCTCCTTCGTTGACCCCCCCGCCCCCCACAAAAGAAGAAGAAAAAACCGCTGCGTCGCTGTGGGGGATAGCCAAGCAATCCAGTTTGGGAACCCACCGGATCGGCCCCGCCTTCCCCAAAGCTCCACGGTATCGTAACCCCGTCTCAGAAATGGCAAAGTACCCGTAGCTGTCAGTCCTTAAAACTCCTCCGCCGCTCTGTCCGCTCCTCCCGGCTGTTAAACGGGTCTGAATGCGGAGCTCCGTGCGGATGAAATGCCCAAACACAGCCGAACATCAACACGGGGTTGATCCAGGTGAGCTACGGTGATCTCCACATCCCCAACAGCCGCGGGTTAGTGTTTAAGGGGATGCACGTCCAGTCCTCCAACCGCCGGTGTCAACTCCTCTAAAAGAAAGAAAGAAAAAAAAAAAAAAAAAAAAAAGCCAACAAATTCAGAGACGTCACTCCCGGTCCCTTCCCCCTCGGCTCGGCACTACTTTCCAGCCGTTGGTTTACCTTTTATTCCTCCCACCGTCTCTCTCATACTCGGACATTCAGCTCCACGGAGCTTCCAGAAAACCTAGCTCCTCCTACGGGTGGGAAGGGTTATGAAACTGAAACTGCTCCGCTGTCCTCCATTTTGGCGCCCAGCCGTGACCCAGGGTTCGCCTTTCAGTCTTATGGATTTTGAGCCAATATGGCGGAATGATGGCGCCGAAAGGTTTTGGTAAAACCGCAGTTTCCTATGGGACTTTCTTAATGGAGAGGAACGAAGGAAAGTTTCCATCCCGAAGCTAGGAGGCTAATCAATAAACTATGGTCATAAATGTTTGCAACCACTATTTTGAATCTGCTAGCATCCCTCTAAAAGCACATGGTTTCCACAGTTTCTCAAGATGGAAATAGTTAATCAAGATAGGCCAAGTGATCCCAAACAGGTGGTTGTAGTTATAAAAATGTCCATATGAATTAGTGATGGGATGTTCGTCTCTTTTCAGAGAGCAGGCTCTTTTGGCTCGGCTCCCAAAGAAGAGCCAGTTCTTTTGGCTCCCGAACGACTCTTAATTTAGCATCTTTTTTTAGCCCCATAATTTATTTTAACTTCTCAATAATGAATGAATTGTGTTTTGAAAACCCTTTTGTGTTCTGCATTCTTACGAGAAGCCTTATAATTGCCTCCTTTTGGGCATTTATTCTGATACAAAACCACTTTTTAAACTTTTGTTTGCTATTTCAACAAAACCCTTATATTGCACATATGAGCAAAATACAGCAAACAAATTCACAAAACAGCACAACACACATGCCTCAACTTGAATGGCTGGCCGGTCTCCCCCCTCTGTGAGTAGGGTTTGATGACATGACACACACACTCACTCATGTCTGTCTGCTGTCTGACTCGCAGCGTAGCGCCATCTATCCCCCTTTTTGTTTTCACATAATGATATGATCCTATATCTTCACACGTGATTGGCCGCCTGTCCATGCTGCCAATCCAAACAAAGCAGTGCCATGGGCAAACCTAGGGCTGAGCACTGAAACACGCAGCAAAAACAAACAAACAAACAAACAAACCCTTGAAACACTAACCCGCAGCTCTTCTGATTCACTACCAAGCATCGGCTCTCAGAGCCGACTCTTTCGTGCATGGCACATCACTAATATGAATATCAGGTGATATTTTGAGTTTAGAGCTGTTACAAACAGCATAAGAAATGGATTTAGTCATACATGTAAACCTGATATTGTTTAGATTGAACAAGCAGGTAGAGCAAATTTATACTGTAGAATAAACAAAAGAGAACAAATGCACATAATTTATGTCCATTTATTATTTTTTAGAATTTCTTAAGTTATTCTAAGAGAAAAGTTAATATTTGAATAAAATAGAAGTAAGTCACTCTGTAAGTCGTAGTAAGTCGCTTTGGAGAAGGCGTCTGCCAAATGACTAGAATAGAATAAAATAGAAGTCTCTGAGAGCCAGCACCTAGTGGCCACCAGAGTTATTGCAGTTTCACTTGTGAAAATGAACAAATAGAATATTCTTTCATGCAGTACTGAAAAAAAAAGAAAAAAAAAAAAACTAAAAAAACAAAAACGGTTTTACACATCAGGTTATAACAGAAAAAACATCTGGTCCTTACAAAGTCAAAATGTAGAAGCAGTGTATGAAAATCTAAGCACACTTCATGATTGCACCACACCTTTAAGGTCTGGACTTGGACTGGACCATTACAATACCTTGATTCTTTTTCAGCTGTTTTGTTTTATGCTACTGTGCTTGGGATCATTGAACATCCTCATGGGGTAGTGGCTAAAGGGGAAAGTGGCACACCATTGGATAAATTTTCATCACATAGCCTACTGTACCTATATATATATATATATATATATATATATATATATATATATATATGGACTTCCTCTCTACGTGAGGTCTGCCAAAAATTAGATCGG
>JBAFTA010000014.1:4477484-4491615 GCA_036919975.1 Melanotaenia parkinsoni | reverse complement strand
TTCATGCTTGTGTTGTTCTTACTCTCAAATGTAAGTCGCTTTGGATAAAAGCGTCTGCTAAATGACTGTAGAATAGACATGCACATTGATGTTTTTCTGTTTTTAAATCTAATTTTAACTTTTACTCAGTGTATTGATTTTTCTATTTGATGTATAAAAACACCTGGATCTTTTTCTTGTCCTGTTTATCACTGAGGCAAACTTGGTAATTACAATGTATGTATATATACTATTTCAAATGTAGTTGTTCTTTATACGTGGCAGAGTATTGGTGACTCACTAATGTCCAATTAAGTTGCCCATGCATACATTTAAAAACAGCCTTTATGTGTCCTCTGTAGTGGACACTATGCATCAAAGGGTTAATAATCAGTTCAATATTTCATAAAATCTAGACCTTAATAAAAAGGTGTCATTTGCGCCCCCCTCTTTTCCTCCTTCTCAGCTAAAACATAAACAAACGCAGCTGTTCACCAACAGCCATCGCTGCACAAACGGAGACGATCCACTACAGCAGACACGTTGGTGCAAAACGCAGCTGGACTGTTGCAAGTTTAACAAAATAATGCAGGAAAAGTTCAGGTGTGGAACCCTCTCACCATTAAAAGTGTATTAAAACACCCCCATTCTCCTCAGAGGCCGACGTCCATGCGTTGATATATATGTACAGTTTTCTGACTTCTTCTTCCTTCCTTAAAGGCTTTTATGTCTTCAGTGGGTTAGTGGGTTGAATGAAAGAACAATGAAAGAGGTGTTAAACTGGCCGATACACCCCTGGATGTCCTGGATGCTGGATGTGGACACACTGAGTAAAAGTGAGCTGGTATTCCCAGAGAGAGGACACAACTCTTTGGGTGTGTGTTTGGAAATTGTGTCAGTTCATTCAATGAAATGTTTGGGTGGAAATGAAAAATTCTTTGCACCAGTGCCTTGAAAAAAAAAGGTCCTTTGGAGTTGGCTCAGTTTCATTTTCCCCGTGGTAATTCATTGCCAGACAGGTGAGCTGGAAGAGACGCTGACGGAATGTAATGGACACATTTAAATGGGTTGTTGCTCAATGGCAGACAGGAAGAAGAGGGAAAACGCAATTATTCACTCTCTCCATTCTACCATGAGGACACACATCTGTGGATGATATTCAGTGCGTTCCTGTGGCTCTGTTCACTTACTGCTGCATTATTAACAGAAATAGAGATGGTTCCTCAGTCTTGAAGTGCAATGTAAATGTTCAGTGGGGTTGAGGTTGGGTGGTAGAAAACCCATGACAGTGAGCCCTTCTTAGTTCAAATCTGTGTGTTTGGGCTCATTATCCTGCTGCAGTGTGAACCGTCTCCACACAGATAAAATCCAGAGGGAGGAGCATTTATCTGGAAAAAAATAGTAAGTCTCCTCGGTCAGGGTGAAGTCAATTCACTGCAGGTATCCAAATACAGCCTTGGATGTTCCCACCCTCATGTTTCTCTGTGGGTTTAATCCACTCGGCTGTTAGCTTCCCCCCTGTTCCATTATCCACTGTGAAATGATGGTATGCCTCAGCCCACACATGGACAAGGCTGTGTTCATGTATTCTTAGAAGTGGTGCAGAGACACTCCTTATCCTGTAAAACACAACGAGTCTTCTTTGGATAGATAATTGCAGTCTTGGAGTTAAAATCTTTTTTATATAGCAGATTGTACATATTTAATGAAGCCATATTTTTAAATCTGTGAATGAATAAAGCTCAAGAATATTGATCCAGTGATATGCTAATTTGGGTCCTGATACTGCTCTGGATGCAGCTGCTTTGGTTTCTTTGGAAAGCTTACGTTTAGCCTAGAAAATAACTTTTTGCATACAGTAATGCAAAAAAGAAGTGCATCCTGATACAGTTCTAAATTAAACAAATCAGGAGATAATGATAATGATAATATCTGATCTCAAAATGAAGGAAAGACGTCCTCAGCTGAACAACAACACATGACCTATGACATGTCATTTATTGAACAAAAAGCAACAGTAATATGAAGCAGTGTGCCAAATAATAGGTAGTAATAGTGTAAACAGCACCCAGGTGCTGCTAATCAAATGCAAAAAAATGAACTGATCATTATCAGCTCTAGAGAAGCAACTGTTGCTGCCCATCAATCTGTGAAGGGTTATAAGGTCATTTCCAAACTATCTGGAGTCAATCATTCTACAGAGAAATATTATTTACAAATGGAAAACATTAAATGCATCTGCCAATCTTCCCAGCCGTGGACGTCCCAGCAAGTTCACCGTAAGGTCAGACCATGCAACGCTCAAAGAAACTGCAAGTAACTCAAGAGCGACATTTCAGACTCTCCAGGCCTCAGATTGCATGTTAAAAGTTAAAAGTTCATGACAGTACAATTAGAAAAAGACTGAATAAGTACGGCTTTTTGGGAAGTATACCAAAGTATTCTGGAGTCAAATATACTCAGTCTTGGCTGAGATTGGTCAGCAGGATCCCAAACAGCAGCACCAGACCTTAACCTGAGTGAAGTTCTGTGGTGGGACCTTTAGAAAGCTATGCAGAAACAATGAACGGAAGCAAAGTTGTACAAAACTAAAATTCCTCCACAACCATGTGAGAGACTGAAAGCATCATAAAGAAAACCATTACTCCAACTTATTGTGGCTAAAGAGACTCCTGCAAGCTAATAATAAATAATAATAATAAATTTTATTTGTATAGCACTTTAGATTGCAGGGAATCTCAAAAAGCTGCTGAGTCATGGGATACACTTAGTTTATCCCAACATATGTCTGCATTTTGGTTTAGTTTTTGTTCAGTGAACAATAACATAAAATAATATGTATATGTATATGTTTTGTTTTTTTCATTTTCTATATATACTGTATGTTTAGTTTGTCCTTATACATTAAACCTTAAAACTGGGAGTTGCAGTTAATAAAAAACATTAAAAATATTAAATTAAACAATTAGCAAGCTGGTATGCAACACAATTAAATGTGCTTTGGTTAGCATTTTTGAAGGTGAGCAGTTTGCACTTTTAAAAGAAAAAGTATTTTGTTTAAACTTTTTTTTTTATATTACATGTGTAATAATATCTGTAGAAATAAAAGCTGAATTGCGATTAGCACTAGGGCTGAGGAGTAAATGGGATGAGTAATAGCTTTACATGCCGTCTTCCTTTTAAATCATACATCAGTTCTGCAACATAAATTTAAAAGTGGTCCTGATTGCAGTAGTTCCAGTAAACAGAGGCAACACTTTTCCTCTGACTCTGCATTACACCGATGTAAAAAACAAGCTCATTGTTTTTAATTGGTTTATGGTTGTTGGACTAAATGCGCCATTGTATTTTATAAAAGCAATCACTGGATAATTTGACATTATATAACCAGCTTAGTCTCGCTGTGACAGCATCATATTCTGCCTTTTTTTGTCAGAAGTTCTGGTGTTTCTTATCAATGCAAAATTTTTGTGTCAGATTTCAATATACTTTGTTAACGTGGTGAAACTGTGTGTTCCTTATGCCAGTGGTTCCCAAATTTTATAAGCCACAACCCCTAAGATAAAATATGTTTGTATTTGAATGACCAAATGATCTTGGGACCCCAGTTTGGAAAAGGCTGCCTTAGGTAATGTCCACACGGAGACGAGTTTAGGTGTGTTTCGTCCACATAGGAGCCTGAAAATACAAACTTTTGAAACTCAGCCCCAAAGTGAATAAATCTCAAAACACCACTGTTTCTTTTCCATATTTCCAACTCATACACATCCTTCCCAAACTGAAGACACTATAGCAGGGGTGGCCAATGTCGGTCCTCGAGAGCCACAATCCTGCAGGTTTTCCATGCATCCCTGCACTGACACACCTGACTAAAACTAATGAGTCATTGTGCAGATCCTTATAGGCTGTTGGATCCACTTATTTGAGTCAGGTGTGTTGGTGCAGGGATGCATGGAAAACCTGCAAGACTGTGGCTCTTGAGGACCGATGCTGGCCACCCCTGCACTATAGCCCCACTTCACCCTTAACCCGGAGGTCGAAACCCCACCAACAGCTTCAACAATAAAAGGATTACAGTGTTGCGTTTGTCCTGTTTTTACTCGTCTCTCAACCATCTTCTTCTTTGAATATGTTTACATCACATGAGTTTATGCTCCATGTTTAATTTTCTGTTTTTGGCATTTTGCTGTGGCAGCATCACAACGCCACTTACAGGCCTGGCAGATGTATGTGCGGATGTGGCCTACAGCTGTTTTCACAGATTAAGGCCAGAAACGTTAAAGAGAATTCACCAACAGTTTGGTCTTTTTCTGTAGCTGCTGTTCACACAAGCACATCACAGAGGGAGATTTTCTGCCAGTGAAGCATTCTCAGAGATGGAAATACAAAGAAGAGATGCAGATGAGAGTCTGTTTACAACGCAGAGAAGGAAAAACCTAAAAAAATTCACAATGGTAATCGTCGTCTTTTTTAGGGCTCTTTTATGCTTCCACCTAAAAACTAAATCGAAGTCTTATCATGAAGAAAAAGTCCTTTAATAAAATGTCTCAGGAAATTTGCTGTCTGTTGTTCACAAGTTATCTCCCCAGGGATTTTACCAGGGCACAGGATGCCAGCAGATGAGAATATGTTTAACATTTCAAGACCTCAAATATGATAATACTTACAGCTCCTCTCCAGCTCCAGAATAACGTTAGCAAATAATATTTCTGTAGCTTTTGCATGAAAGGACACCTACAGAGACGACAGAAGCTTTGACGCCTGGGGAATGAGAACAAATTGATGTAACATAAAAGAAAACCCAGTTGAACAGATAAGAGGCCCTGCACCGAACTGATACACGAACTGAAAGAAGCTAATCTGTTAGAAATTTAGCAAACAGATGATGTTGCTTTAGTTATAAGAGTTAAGATCCCCTACCTCACTGAGCGCCTTCACCCTTACGCACCTTCACGCTCTTTAAGATCAGCTGATCAGCTGCCCTTGATGGTGCCGCGAACAAAGCGTAAGCTTTTGCTGTTGTTGGTCCTGACTGTGGAAAGATCTGCCTCTGCATATCTGACAGGCCTCCTTCTTGCCAGATTTTAACTGTTGTCTTAAAACTCATGTTTTACTTGGCTTTTTTACACTCGAGATTTTGACATTTTTGCTTCCCTTCTGGAGATGTTAACCAGGTTTTACTAAAGATTGCATGGAGATCTTTTTTTTTTTTTTACATTATTTTGCAGTCAGGTTCAGAATTATTTTAAAAAGACAAACAGCTGAATCAGTATAACGTCTAAATATAAATAAAGAAACAACCTCTGGTAAAAGGTTTCTGTATATTTTCCATTAACACATACACAGAAGCTGCCTCTAACGCATTTTGACCCAAAAGTAGCCGACTATCAACCCAAAAGCAACAACAAATAGATTAAAAAAAAAAAAAAATCAGATAGTTGCTGACTCTGTTAATGTTCGGTTAAATAATGGTTAAAAAAAATTGTTATTTCACTTTCAATTAGACACATTTAAATTTAAGATCAGGTGTTTCAACCAGTAAACAGAACCAGTTAACCAGCTGTTCTCCTGGTAGAAACACTGGTGTCATCATCTAACTTCATAAGAAGAAAAACTAACGTAGTAATAAAACAGCTGTTGACCTGTTTTCATCGCTTCATTATAACGTTGTAAACAGCTATAGCATGTTCACCGCTATATGTGTTCTCACCGAAGAACAGTGATGTGAAAGCAGTGCAGCTTACCACAGCTTCTACCATCATCATCATCATCATCATCCATGACAGCAGATGAAGAGCCTGCTATGGCAATTATCTATAGACATCTGTTTGTTCCCCCCCAGTTTCTCTTTGCCTCCTCTCCATTTCCTCTCTTTGGTTCTGACAGGTAGCTGATCTACTGGTACAGAACCGGATGGGGTTTAAAGTATCTGATTGGTTTAGCCTGGTGTCAGTAAGGACAAGAGCCAATGGGTTAACGGGTTTCATGGGCCGGTTGTTAGGAAGCCCAGTGTTAGTGGGGTCGCTGAACTACTGAGTTTTATGGACTAGTCAGACCAATAAATAAGCATCGGTCCACAGAGAAAATGCCTGATGGCCAGTTCATCACTTGTCAAAACACATGAGACTAACGATATGCACATTCACATTTATGACCACTTTAAAATCACAAAATAACCTTAAGATCATATTTTTACTTAAAGAAAACCCACGCAGGCATGTAAAACATGCAAACTACACAAGCTGCAGGTTTCCAGCTGGGAACGTCTTGCTGTGAGGCGACAGTGCTAATCACGCCACCGTGCAGCGCTGCGCAAAATGATAGATGACTTCATGTGATAATTACAACTCTGCTGCAGCTTCATTTTTCTTTTTTCCTCTTCACATCAGACCATTAAGCACATTTGGATGTACAAACATTAGCACACAAGGTCTAATTTTTTTTCAGTCTCATGTAATGTAATGCAAATTTCATTAACGCTGCTATTTTTCTTCGAATGAATGAGTAATGATTCATGCAGAAAGGTTAATGGCAGCATCAGTTAAAAAAGTGTCAGTCAGGTGAGAAAGATGCAAACAGACCAGTAATGTGGAAACATTAGAAAGCTGAGTAGTACACAAGAACAGATAACATGAAACGAAGCGGTGTGGTATTCCTTTCACGTTGTGGGTTACTGAGAACAGTAATTGTAATTAGTTTGCACCTAATCAAGAGGGTCTCCAGACTGAGATGT
Organism: Melanotaenia parkinsoni; assembly: GCA_036919975.1. NCBI lineage: Eukaryota > Metazoa > Chordata > Actinopteri > Atheriniformes > Melanotaeniidae > Melanotaenia > Melanotaenia parkinsoni. The sequence goes on along the minus strand of JBAFTA010000014.1, from coordinate 4,484,903 downwards.
GTCCCTGTTATGTCTCCAGGTCTCAAACCAGTGAAGTGCTATCATGCCACTGGGATGTCACTGATCAGGAACAAACTAATGAAGCATTTTTCATGTGTGAATGAATGAATTCAACCTGTTGGGACACACATGCTTTCTCTGGACGCTCTGAAGCCAGCCAGCGTTCGCTAGCTGGAAATAAATTATATTTCTTTATTGTCTTTACACACAACAGCTGTTTTTAAATTTGTAAACAGTCAAGAAGGCAGGTTTTCTTCTTTTTTCTTCTTGATCAGCTGTAATTTCAGGGACACCGCCCCCTAGCGAGCAGCTGCTGTAGCCGTGTGGCATTGTAGACGCTGTTTGGTCTGCTCGAACAAAGAGCAGTGTGAAAGCAAACCAAACCAAACGAAGGTACAATTATTTTTGCAATTCCCCTCATAATTGATCAGGGTCCCCTGGACTATCCTGGTGTGAATGCTCCCTAAGTGTAGTATAATAAGAGGAAGAGCCCTCGATTATTATGCCCCTCTCTGATGGAACCAGTCCCAGTTTGAGTTCAGGATGCAGACAACCTCTTTACCTTTAAGATTAGGCTCAAAATGTTCCTTTTCTGATAAATCTTAGTGCAGGTCTGGCTTGGTGACCCTTAGCCATCCTTTTTGTTCCGCTGCCATAGGCCGAGGCTGCTGGGGGATGTCCCATGATGCACTGGGTTCCTCTCTGCTCTCTTTTTCCTCCCTGTTCTATATAATTATCTTTCTTGTGAACTGGCTTCATTACAAATTGAACTAATGTAATATTTTATAGATTTGTTTAGGGGTGTGGAGGCATCCAGTACAGAAGGGAAGCAGAAACGTTCTTTCATTCATCATGTTCTTCGTCTCCCTGGGGGCTCCAAGTCCCAAGAGCCAGTTTATGCCACAAGGAATTGGCACCCCCAAGCCCCCTGCCTTCACTCACCACCCACTTCACACTGAACTGGCCTCAGATTCCTCCAAGCTAGGGGTGAGTCCATGTGGAGGCGGCCTCATGTGGCTTTCTTGGAGCTGAACCTGACACAGCTCCATAAACCAAGGCTGGGCCACCAAGTGCTCGCCAGCATGCTCCACCCTACATTTCCCCTTTTTCTGAGCATACGAGCACCCAGGACAAACAACTCCCAGGATCTCAGGTGCTCAAACCCCTTCATCAAGTGAAAGTGGTGATTCTACTAAAAAACATGCACACAATACCAGATTTAGAAAAACCTGTCACTATTGATAATCTATTTCACTGGCCCTTCCATCAAATGTATTAATTATTCAAATGAGCAGCCTTTTATGTTAAAATGTAAATTATGAAGCCCAGAGCAGCTGCCTGCTCGGATACTCCACCTTTACTTCCTGCCGACTCTTACATATCTTCTTGTTTTTCTCATGAATTTGAAAGTATTATTTTTCACAGCTTTAACAGCATCAGGGGATACCCCCTTACTGACAAAAAATGTGCCACTTAGAGATAAATTGCAGTCATGAGTTTCAGTTTCTGGATGTAAAATTTCCTTTGAATGCAGAAAAACTCTTCTGTCATCTGTTCTGCATTTTTGCTGCTTTTGCACTGCGGCAGCAGACGTGAATGTGAAGTCTTTTCTTACTAAGTAAATGAGAATGAATATACGTGGCTAAGACAAACAATGGAAACTCATCTTTCCATAAATCAAGTCAGGTTTGTTCATTTAGCTGTTTTTCCTCTAAATTAAACTCTTAATCTTAAACTCTTTGTTTGAGCTGTGATTAAAACTTGAGGTTTGAAAACTGAAAACAATCATTTTTATTCTACTTTATTAATCCTAACTGGGAAATTCTTTCTCTGCATTTAACCCATTCTAGTTGCTAGGAGCAGGGGGCTGCCAGATTTCAGTGTCTGGGGAGCTGTTGGGGGTTAAGGGCCTTGCTCAGGGGCCCACAGTGGTTTATCTTAGTTGCCAGCCCGGGGACTTGAACCCACGGCTACTACGGCTCTACAATAGCTAATCAGCCAATCACATGACAGAAACTCACTGGTTTTAGAGTAGATATGGTCGAGATGACTTGCTCAAGTTCAAAGTGAAGTGCTATTTGAGATCATTTGCCCAGAAAGTATTTTTCCAGCAAACTGTTCTCTTTGGAAAGAAGTGTGAGAGGAGCCTTTAGTTACTTCAAAGTTATGCAGGGTTTCTTTATGACCTTGCAGACTATTCTTACTTATACTATGTGCACTTCATTACATCTGTATAAACAAAAAAAATCAAAATGTTCCAAATCCCATGGTGTTATAAACATAATTTTTAAATTTGTTTTAAAGAATAAAAGTAAAGTGCAGTAGTTTGGAGGTAGAAACTGAGTGAAGTTCTTCTTTAGTTACAGAAACACAAGATTTTACTTTCACACTTTTTTCAAAATTTTTCGTTTGTGATACGACTTTGGACCTCATTCACCATGTTCTGTTCTTTAAAATACAGTAATAAAATTATTGTTTGTCAGATTTTTAAAGTAACTTTTGGGAATTATTACAGCATTATTATTTTAAAACACATAGCAAGATGTTGCAGATCGTGTCATGACGTTATAATTGTCTTCAAGGAAAAAAAATGATATTTTTCAGTCTTTCGTTTGATAAGTTGCAGTCAGGACAGGTTTTTTTATTCTATTCTTGATCTTCCTAATGCGGTGCAACAAACTCCACACGTGTGCAGTAAAGCACCTTCATCAGATCCACTCGGCTCCCAGATCCATCTTCGCAATGTGGTCTTTAATCATAAAATGTACTACAACTGTATATTTTTATTATAATGATTAGTTTTTATTAGAAAATCAAGGCCTGACTGCATGGACCAATCTGCAAACTCTCATGGAGGTTTCATTTCATCAGATGCTCCACTTGCTTGGGCTGGAAGCTGCTGTCCAAGTTCAGGAGTAGTAAATGACCCATTTGCACAAGCTGCTTTTATAAGATTTGAATCTCACTCTATAGCTATTTTAATCAATGCATCACTGTAATAAATGAGGACAATCAGGTCTTATTATTTATTGTTTTCCTTCAAGTCTTTGGCACTCTTTTGTAATTTTCCTCACGTGTCTCAGCCTGGTTGCACATGGCCTGTAAGTCATCAACATTGTTTGGGCATTTTTTGTATGTTTACCTGCAAAGTAAGTCTTTTCAACCAATGTAAGTGGAAAGATACAAACAAATTTGCAGTCTATGAATATGTTTGTGAATCTGACAGAACGTTTTTGTAAAAAAAAGTACAATTAAAGAACAAGTTTAAGAAGATTTGTAAAAAGATATTAGTTGGGCCCATTGAGATGATCTAAGAACTGTATTTAATATTATTAAATATAATATGGCACTGACACATTCAGCTGCTAATGTAGTTTTCTTTTTCTTTTACAAGTGTTTGGTAATAGTGTGATGTTTCAGATCAAACTTATGCTGACATAAAAAAACAAGCAAACAAACAAAACAGAACAAAAAAAAAGAAAAAACGTTCAGGAGCTTTTTTATTCCTGTACACAGACAACAACAGTTGGAGGCTGGTTTGTCACGGAGATGAAAACATAAACAAGTTGGGATTCAGGTCGTCAGTGATCACAGAGCAGCTAAGGAGATTCCCCACACTGGAATATTCAAATGAAGGGCTTCAAAAAGGGGGAAGAAGTAAATAAGGACTGGATTTGGGTGCCGCAGTCGAACTATCTCAAAGCTCTTTATCTCCCCAACTGCCTGGACCACTGCCTCTCTCCATCCTCTGAAGGGAATTAAGCTATTAAAAACCACACACATGCATGCTCACACAGCTGTGGGTACTGGACCCTTAGATATTCACTTTATGCATGCAAACAATTATTTACTCAAACTGTGCAGAGTGAGACACATTTTGAGCTACAACACAGATCATAAATTTTATAGAAGAAATGTGCATTGATCTCATGTCAGTGACTTCTACAGACCTCCGTGGATGTAGTCAGGAGGAAGGAGGAACCACATATAAATCAGTCTGTCATTATTCTGATTATTTACCTGATTAAAGTACAGAAACAAACATGACCACTAAATCCTTACTGTGTGCATGGGCTGAAAATAGAGCACGGGGTTTGTTTTTCATTCTCCATCATTGCGGGTTACTTTTGCTCTGCTGAAGGAAGTGGAGGAGTAATAACGAAGCCCCTGAGGAGCGATTTCAGCGGCCAACAGCTTCCTAAACTTACAAATAAAGAACAACTGATACATGTTGGAAAATGCCAAAGTCAGCACCAGGAAACTGATAACTCTCATATTTATAGAACACATTTCTGCCGTCTTTGAACAAAGATGGGAAGCAAATCTGGCCTTGTCCAAACATAAGAAAGATTCAGCACCTGCAACGATATTCATCACACTGAATAAAATGTAAAGGTTGGCCGTTGCTCTTTAGCCCAACACTTCTAAACAAAATCTTCCTAGACCAAAGTATGTTTTTAAAAAAGACCTCTCTTTATAATACCCCATTCATGCTTCCTGACATCCCTCACTGTAGGACCACAGTGGGATCTTTCATATGGTTGTGCCGATCGTGTATTTGGAGTCAAATACAGCCACAGCTGTCTCTGAGATACATAACAAAGTGTCCTTTAACATCTCAAAGATCTTTATGTGACAAGCTTCTAGTAATACATTATTACATTTGTGACAATTCATTGGTGTATGGAGAAGTGGTGGGACTAAATCGTCTTTGGCTTTTTCCCAAACCTTTTGAGCAAGGACATTTTGTTATGTTGCCATTTTTTGTTTTAATTTCCCTTTTATTTGCCTTTATGTTCAAATAAGCTCTCAAATAATAATAATAAAAACCCCTTTTTTGATCAAAGCAGTTCCAGTACTGGTTCAGGAGAGAGTTTTAGAGCACATTCACATTTTTTCACTGTTTGATCCAGTTTAATCAAACCCTGGTCCACTTCCAGGGACGGTCCCATCCTTTTGAATGTGCATTAAAATTGTAGTATGGACCAGAGAATCTAACGCTGGTCTAGTAAAAAACAGGGGTCTCTGTCGGTTTGCATGTGAACTCTGGTCCAGTGAGCTGACAGTGTAAAAGCAAACAGACCATCCAATGGACCAAAGAGAGGACGTGACGTACGACACAAAGTATAATTCACTAATGCTGGACAGATTCTGGTAAAACTGCATTACAGATGTGGTTGTTGGTTTACTTCTTGGGGAATCAAACAAGAAGGCAGCTACAACTTTTAGAATCCCAGAGTCTTATTTACCCACAACATAGTATAAGCTAAGAGAAGGACCTGGCCAACTGAAGTGATTTACAAACCTTCAATAAAATGATCACAACAAACTCTGGCATACTCAGACACTTTGGATCCAAACAAAAAGTTCAGTCTATTAAAATGTAGTGTCAAGTCACACATCCTTTTCCTCCGTCTTCAGATAGGCTACACTTGAGAAATATTTTCACCACCTCAGCATCACTTGCTCCAATTCCTCAGCACGGCCCAGTCGCAGCATCAGAACCAGAGATTGCACCGATAGACGCTGAAAGAAGCTTATCTAAGTTCAGGTTTACCAGAGATCTACGATGGTACAAGAACATCTCTGCGGGCTTTCCATCATATTGTCGCAGCTGTAATGTGACGACATTAAAAAGACTAAGGTGTGTTAGTTGAGGTGCTGTTAAAGCCTTTATTACAGCTGTCATGCAGACAGTTTCCTCCTTTGGAATCCCATTAAATAGATAAAATCAAGAGTAAATCAAGAGTTCTCTGATTTCTCTTTGTAATATTCTGTTAAGTAGTGTGTCTTGTGTCTGCGCTGGCTCATTTTAGATGATCTTGCTTGTTTTCATGTTCAGTGTTTTAATTTTGCATGTGAAAAAACATTCTTCTATGCAATACCTGATTTAATAATTTATGTTGTGTCAGTTTTATTTGACATAATATTTTCTTCTTGAAAGAACGGAAATCTAGATGCATGCAGCTTCTGTGTAAGTATGAAGATTGTGCTACAAGGGGGGCGCCAACTAAAATCATGCCCAGGGCACCAAACTGGTCAGGGCCGGCACTGCACATTCATAATCCCAGTTCTTTAGCAAGTAGAGATAATTTGTCTCTGCATCTTCTCAGACTTTATTACATTGTTTATCTACCTGACCAACATGTTTTGTTGTCAAGTTACAGATGGCTGTGAAACTGCCTTTCCAGCCTGGTTTGCTTTGCCCTCATGTGAACTCATCCAGTGGCATATTTTCATTTGCAAAGCTATTTTTGCTCTGCTCCCATTATCATATTTAAAAAGGATAAAAATTTATTGTCCTTTTGAACATTTATCACCATACCCAAAACCTGCTCTGAATGGAGAAAAAAATAGTTTTTTAAATATGCGGCTCTCTGTGCTTGGAATAATCTGCTAAACTGCCATAGGGAGCAGGTTTCTGTGATTGATTTTAAGGACATTTTAAATGACCTGGAGGCAAGCAGATCTGCCTACAAATGAAACCTGACTGCTCTGCTCCCAATTTAACTGGTGACTAAGAATTTTATGCTTCTTTAGTTTTTATGTTTGAGTCTGCTCTGTCTGTGCTCAGGATACTCATGCGAAGGAGATTTTAAATGTCTTATTTTCCTGATTAAAATGGCCGAAAGAGCTGCAATGCACTACAATGGAAATTGTGCAGCTTCCTCTGCAGCCACAGAAGGGTTTATACAACTTTTTTGCAGACAGTATTCCCTGAGATCTGATGAAGTTCGATGTGCACAACTGATCTCTTATATTACATGGGAGCAGTTTAATACTTTTAGTCATTTAGACATGGTCAAGACAACTTCCAATCCAATTTTATTTATAAACCACGGTGAACCAAAGTACGACACAGAAAAATACAATCAGGAGGAGGAGGAGGTCTGTCTGATATGCAGAGGCAGGTTGTTCCACGACCTGGAACCAGCAGCAGCAAAGGCCCCATCTCCTCGGAGCTTCCGCTTTATTTGATTGACTTGCTGAAGTTCAAACTAAGCATCAGACTGAGGAAGAAATTGGATTTAAGTGACTCTAAAGGTGGCATGGTTGCTTGTATATGTTGTATTTCAGAAACTGCTAATTAACTGGGATTTTACACACAATCATCTCCAGGGTTTACAGAGAATGGTCTGAAGAGGTGAAAATATCCACTGAGCAGCAGTTGTCTGGACCAGAATGTTGTTGATGTCATAGGTCAGAGGAGAATGGACAGACCGGTTGAAGAAAGGCAACAGGGAGTCAAATAAGCACTGGTTCCAACCAAGGTCTGCAGAACAGCATCTCTGAACACACAACACGCCCAACCTAGAAGCAGATGGGCTACAGCAGCAGAAGACACACCGGGTGCCTCCTGTCAGCTAAGAACAGGAAACTAAGGCTACAATTCACACACACTCACCAACACTGGACAAT
>JBAFTA010000014.1:4444029-4462012 GCA_036919975.1 Melanotaenia parkinsoni | reverse complement strand
GGCAGGAACAGAAAACCACAGCACACAAGGGAAAACTAACTAAACATAACCAGAAACCCAAAAACATGAACATAAAGTCCATAACCGTGACAGAATCAGGCTGAGTTGACAACCACAGTTATAATGCTCAAGCTTGTTATGTGCATGAAATGACAGGTGACGTGACTTCGTCTTGATTATGACCCCTTCTCCTTCTACCTTCCTCATCCACAAATCACTTCCTGTAAAACACCAAACACAAAGCAAGCCCAGCCATTAAACTGCACATATCACTCTTAATTATGGTAATATGTTTATTCATATACAAAATGTGTGTGAATAATCATTTTTTAAAAATCACACCTAATGTTTTTTTAATATTTGTTTTCGGGCCTGAAGCCTGACACCGTTTTCCAGAGGTTAGTTCGTCAATATTTGGCTTCATGTCTTGTGCAGTGGCAATCCTTAAGACAGCGTGAAGATGGTCATCAGTAAGGAGTGATCTGTGCTTGGTGTTGCTTAGGTTTGTGACTGGCTCACACAGGTCAGTGCTCCCAAACATGGACAAGACACGGGCAGCATGAAGTCGGAGCTGTGGCATCAAAGCAGGGGAGATTAGTAAAACTCTTGGATTTCAGCATCCTGGAACTTTGCTCTTAGGTCACTATCCCTTTGGAGATCTATTAATTCCATTTAGAGGACGTGCCGTTCAAACTCATTAATTAACTGGGTCAGTTTTAGCCCAGATGAGTGCATGAAAAGGAGCTTGGAAATGCAGCTGAAAGGGAAGAGGATCAGATTGTTCTGCTCTGTTTGAGATTTCCATAGGAGCAGTTTATGCTGAAAACCAGTGATCAGGTCGGACATCTTTGTGATGACTTGTCTGCGTCCCTGTAGTCTCTGGTTCAGCGAGATTCTCCCTTATGTCGCACAAAATAGCCAAGTGACACAGCCAGCTCGGATCAGATATTTCAGGCATGGGCTTTCCTTTGGTCTTCACAAAAAGATCAATTTCTTCCCTGAGCTCAAATACTCGTTTGAGGACTGTGCCCTTGCTCTGCCATCTCACCTCTGTGTGGTATGGCACATGCTCCTCATCCACCTCCTCCAAACACTGGCGGTGATTCAGGCCACGAGCCCGAATGCAGTTAAGTTTTTATGAAAGTTGTCATTATATTTTCCAGCTCCAGAACTTTTCCACACAGAGCCTCTTGGTGGATAATACAATGATAAACTATCAGAGTTGCAGGACACTTAGTTTTTTGAGTTTCTCCTTCGTTAGTCCAACCAAACCCATTTTTCTCCACACATTGCAGGTGTGCCATCGATAGTCAGCCTCACTAACTTCTCCCAAAGTAAACTGATTTTACTCATGGACCTCTCCAATGCTTCAAAATTGTCCCTTCCTGTCATCCCATGCAGTGATGTTACATCCAAAAGCTCCTCACAGACACTCGTGTCTTTCCTCACGCCGCATATGAAAATAGATAACTGTGCAGTGTCTGTATTATTGGTGCCTTTATCAGCATCATGTTCCTTCACTGGCTCTGCAATGGTGTTTCTTGTCACACTAATGCCTGCATTCAGGACACACCTGCTCACACACCTTGAGCATGCACTGCTTCAAAAATGCACCCTCTGAAAAATGCTTTGCGGCATGGGCGATATCCTAAGCTAGCTTTCACAAACAAACATATTCTGCTGGGATTGCAGAATGTTTTTTTTTTTTTTGCTTTTTTATTATTCTTTTAAGAGTTGACATTTTTTATCGAGGCTAACAGTAGCATATTTAGCTTTGTGTTTAATGTCAAAGTGCTGGCGTGAGTTGTACTCCATTATCGACAGCCTTGTGACACAGAAGACATACTGGTTTTTCTCCTTGAAGCACAAACAGAACTCTCGTTAAATTTTCTGCCCTCAGCATCAGTTTTTCTTTTCTTGGACATTTGGGTTATTTGTATATTTTTAATTTTTATCTCCTGCTTAAAAAAAAACAAACAAACAAAAAAAGACTGCCCTAGTTACACTACCCTCTGGCAGCAGGATGATGATGTCATTATGTGGACTGTGTTCTGCATTGCCGATAGTGTAGTACTTAAAGTTAAAGCATAATGGGAGTAGTTGCTTTGATTAGACATTTATGACAATCTCTAGTGGGCCACATAAATAATTATGGCAGGCCGAATTAGGCCTGTGGGCCTTGAGTTTGACACGTGTCTGAATTCCCTGTTTTTGCCTTTGTTATATTTCTGCGCCCTGTTCCTTACCAAGATCTTACCTCTCACTAACTTCACTTTTTGGCCTCTTTCTTTTGTCTATGAGCTTTGGCAGTGTGACTGATGTTGATCATTACTAAGCTCTGATGGCTCCGTATCAGAGGAAATTCTCCTCGGCGCTCCGTCAACGTCACCAAGAAGCCATTCTGCAGCTAATGATCCATCTCTAGCAACAGGATCTTCAGACTAAAAATAACCAATATACCCCAGTATTATGACAAAATCATTTGAGTTTAAAAGAATATTTTGAAAATTAAAAACAAATACTCTTATTTGCTGTTATGCTGCAAGGTGGTCTGTCATGTCTGCAATATAAAAATAAAGCCAGAGCCACAAAAACTGGAATCAGGGGCTAAATCTACCCAGTAGAACCCCTAACTAATATTTTAAGTAATTCAAAGGCGTTAGGCAAGATATTCCTGCAAGACCTCTTTGACCCAGCCTGGAGTGCATCGTCTCTTTCTCTCTGCATGATAACAATTCTGCAAACATGTTCCATAAATCATGAGGGTGCATGACTGGAAAACCCATTTTTCCTCATTCAGCTAAAGTGAAATGTCTAACAAGAGGCAATAGTGTAATCAATTGAGGATCTTGCAGTAAATCTTGCAGAAGTCCCACCAGCCCAGAACAATAAGTTAGAGACCCTATAGCTCTGTGAGGTGGGAATGGCTCCAATGACCGTAAGGCTCAGTGGAAGCTAGGATGGCTCCATCCCAGACAATGCCAGTCCTGAAGTCCTCCAGTAAGAGTCAGATGAGATGAAAGAGAGTGATGAATCTATTCCATGCAATGTAATGCCTGATGGGATGTAAAGTGCTTACAGATTGACAGTGGCTGAAATGTGGCTGCAGGGAATGAAAAAGCAGTGAAATTTGTCTAAATCTTTACAGCCATTACCAAAAAGTAAATCCGGTTTGGTCAAACTGTAAAAAAAGAAAAAAAATCCAACCTTCATAAATTAAAAAATGATTAATTCATGACGGACATAATGGAATAAACACTTTTGGAAATTCCTTTTTACTAAACTCTTTTAGATGAAAGGATTGATTTTTAACCTCGATGTTTAATAGGAAGCAACTGCTTGCAAACAGTAAGCTTAGATTAGCAAAGATAAGTAAATACTTTTTTTCAAGTCAAATGCTCATTAATCAACACTGCAGAGAGCTAAGTCTGCACAAACACTAAAGCTGTTTTATGGAAAAAGTAAGCATATATTTCCTTTGTAGTCAAATTTTTCCTTTCTGTGCTCCTTTTACTACTTAACATTGCAGGTTTGTTTTTATCAGCGTAGGGGGTGGAGTGGTGGTTAGCACTGTTACCCCACAGGAGGGCCTGGGATTGAATCAGAGCGTTTTTGTTGTGGGATTTTCTCTGTAACTGATCATTCTGAAGTGGTACTGAAGATAAGTGCAAGGCTGTCTTAGGGAAGGCTAAGACAGCAAGATATTTATTTAAAGTCTTTCACCTTAAGGAAAACATCATCTGGTCAGGGAATGATGGAGAGATGTTATGTCTCTCTGCATCCAACTGGAGTTACAGTGGCAATGCAAGAGCCTGTGTAATGCAAAGTCTTCATTTAGCAAATTTAAGCTGAATATTAAGAACAACAACAACAACAACAAAAAGGAGACAAATGGAGGGTTTATGAACTACAATTATTAAGAGTTCCTACATTATAATACAATAGTAAAAAACCTCTTTCCCTCCAACAGTAGAAAATACTATGAAAAAGTAGTTACAACAGTTTGCACCCATGAAAGAGTGTTGCATAGCATTCTTACCCTATTAAGGCCCGACCCATGAAAAAATGGTCAGAAAAGTCCATTTTTTTTACTATGAAATCTTTATTTGGCCCTTTAACAACATGTAACAAAAAAATTTACATTTTTTTGGGAGGGATATCTACCACCATGTGATACACTAAAATATTATAAAATGATTTTCTGCTTCTGGGTATCTATTAGGGGGCAGAAGACAAGTATCAGATTGTGTTCAACAGGATTTTGAGCAAAGTTTATACCATAAATTGAGGCAAAATGTCTCAGAAATTGTATGTAACATATATGTCAGGTCAGGCTCTTATGGGTTAAGACTTAAACTAAAAAGTGGTACCAAACAGAGGGCACTAAGCAGTGCTGTGCATGAACGAATTCAAATTCATGTTTGTTTTTCTGTGAATGTTAAACTGAAACAAATGTACCATTTACCATTTACCCTTTACCCTTTGCAAATAAAAAACTTGAATGTGAACTTGTTCAGGTTACTGTGAGGTCCTGCTACACTACATTGTCCCCGGCGCAACACCTACTTCACGCTGTGTTACCCACGATGCACTGCACACTCAAGCATGACAAACCAGGAACGCTCCGAGGCAACGCTGGCCTGCTCTAAAACGGCAAGGGCAGGTGAAAAGAGAAAAGCTACAGATGAACCGTGAACGTCAGACACTTCGTATTTGCGGGAATATTATGCACTGTCAGAAAATTAAATCAAACATTTCTGTGTAAATTATCTCCACCTTTGGGATGGGCGTAGCGATACTCTGGAGTCGATACCTCGATGTCAGCAAGTCAAAATATCGGATTTGATATTTTGAACATGAGATTCCACTCTGCTGATACAAAACACGCCATTTGTTTTTGGTTTAATGCAGGCTATAGTGCATTATGTTTTAAATGTAGTTGTCAGATTACTTTTACGTATTCTGTTTCTATTTAATAGATGTGAATAATCTTATATTAATCTTCATTTTAGATTTGTACTTATTTTTTATTTACTTCAGTATAATTTATTGTTTTAAAAGCATTTCTTTTAAGCATTGATGTTCTTGAGTTTTATTTATATTCCATATTTCCCTTGCATTAAAGATATTAATGCAGACTATGCAGTCATGAATTTCCTTTAAGGAGCAAGACGTATCGATATCGATACTGGTATCGATGAAAGGGTACCGTAAACTAAGGGTATTGTATCTCCCATCCCTAGTCCTGTGCCAACCTGATCTAACAGAAATACCTGGAATAACCACAAGGTCTCAACATTTATTTACGTGTTTGCGGCTCATAGTTGTTATAAATTATGTGCCGGGACTACGGAAATCAGGGCATGTTAAGTCGATGGTGGAGCTTCGGCATGGCGTCTGCACGACTTTTCTGGTACTGGAACAACAAAATAAAGACAAAAGTTATCTTTTCTAAAAAGGATAACTTCCGCAGAAAGAATAAAACAAAAAAGGTCTTAATATTTTTAACATAATTTCTCAAAATCAACTGTGGTACACAGAAAGTTTTGCTCTCTAATGACGTCACTTTTTTAGGTAGAGATGTGTGGCTTTTTTTTTTTAACCTGTTCATAGAATACTGTACAAAAAGTTACATGCAACATTTATAGAGTTGGCTACAACACGAAAGATGACTGTGTGACTGCACAGCCTGCAGAAATGCCATGCAAACAGACATGCAAACAGAGCGGCTCCACTGATTTATCATTGCTCACTCAGGAATATCTGTTCATTATTTTTCATAAGAAGTCATCCAAACCATTTGTAAGAGCAGCCTGTACACAGATAATTTAGTGAAGTTACAATAAAGATATTTGGTTGTTTCAGAATAAAAAAGTCCTGCATACAACATGACAAAGCCCCAGCGCTGACTCTGCACTGATGTCTGTGGTCCTGACCACGAACACATAAATAAGTGTTGAGTGCTGAAATAACTTCATGGTTATTTGAGGTATTTCTATGAGATCAGGTTGTCTTATGCTTGCGCTTAAAAACACAACAGAAGTTCAGCTTCGCCAACTTATAATTTGAAAAGACATGAGGTTGAAACGTCTGTCCAGTGTGAGAAGATATTTCATAACATTTCTACATTTTGGAGCATTTTTGTTCTTGCTTTAAATCTAGGAAAGATGTGAGCTAGGGTTGTCCAGCTCAGGTCCCCCAGGGCCACTGTCCTGCAGGTTTTCAATGTCTCCATTTAATTGATGACGATGTATGTACAGTATGATGTATGTATAACTGATTTATATATGTACTAACAGTATGATGCTGTTGGGTTGCTTATTATAACAAACATATCCACTATATCCAAACAAATGAGGTGCAGCTAAAGAGTTTGTACATAAATATACATTCATGCACATTTAGTTTGATAATGTGAACCAGACACTTATTCCATTAGAAAGTGTGTATTTATTTATTTATTTATTTATTTTTGCATACTTTGTTGTTTCATCTCACCTTCAGAAGAGGGATTCTGATCAGCAAACACCTGAAAAGAAAAAATAAAATCAAGTATTGGAGTTGGAACATTTAATAAGAGATTGCAGACATTTTCATTGCTGAGTTGTTGAGGTAGTGGGTTTTATGGATGACTAGCAGTTGCAACACAGTCAGAGTTCCTGGTCCACACAAAACAGGCATCAGAATCCAATCCACAGTCTGACGGATTGGGAGGCAAATTGACAGTGTCAGATTTCATACAAGTGCAAGCTGCAGTGGACCGGGAAGCAGGGCTTCAGCCTAATAATGAAACCACAGTGTTCCTAAAGGTGGTGCTCGTTTGTGCATGTGCAGCTGCACGCACATGTGTAACCACCATTGTGAAGCGATGGCACTAATTTGAGGCCTCTGCTCATGCTGCTGATGTGATGCATGCTGCAGTTACACAACCTTTGTGCAGAGTGGAAAGCACGCCACAGTTTTATAGCATGAGATTGGAAAGTGTTCATAGTGACTAAACCATGCTGTGTCAATCTGGGATTGGACGAGCCTCTGGCTATCACAGCTCACATGGGGAGTGATGAAAGCAACATGAGTGCCATATGTCAACCAGCAAAAGCAGCCTGGAGACAACATGACTAACCCCAGCCCAGGATTAATGTGACAGTTTTCCCTTCACAAGTCTTTGTATATGTACCATAACAAACGACAACATCACCAGAGAAAATAATGGTCTGTGGCTAAATGACAGGGTTTCATTTTTTTCTACAGCAGTCTGAATTGCATTGATGGTTGTCACGTGCCCTCTAGTGGTGATGTACATTACTGCAAGCAAATATAATCACATGAGCAAACACTTGAAGGCAGGAAAACATAAAAAAAAAAAAAAAATTAAGAGCTAATAATCTGACCAACATCTTAACATTGTCATGTAGCCATGATTCATATCATTTTTATGAGTCTGATGCTCAAAGGGAAGATTGAATCAAATACTGTGGAGATAAAAAGGGACTTTAGCCAGGCAGAACTAAAGTCCTGACAAAGTCACAGACACACTGAAGAGGCCTGACTGACTGGTCCACAGGAGATAAGCTACAGTGTGTTTTATATAAGAAATGAAACCATCAGAGTATACCAGAACTAAAAGTGAAATATTTGAAGTTTGAAATTTAACTGGAAGCGATATAGTTTCTCTACACTTTAAAACTTCTTGCACTAAATCACAGTTCTCTTAGGGTTTGTCAGAGATCTAAATGTTTTGGTACACGCGTTTTTTTAAAGGGATAAACTACAGTATATTTACTGTGAATCCAGAGTAAATTGCTTTCACATCTCTCTAAGCATGCTTGATGAAATTTTAGAAAACACAACTGGTTTAACAACTCTGGTTATTTACTACATGCTCTCTTATTTTTAATCACACGTTCCATGGCTTACTGAGTCCTACAGATTTCAGAAAAGACAGACCCTGTGTAAGAGAGGGGTGGAGTGAAGTTGTTTCACTCCATGCTGCTTAAATGATCTGTTTGAACAGAGGTGTAAATTAATGGAAGAAAAAGGAGCTGCTTTAATGTGTCACTGTGTTATATTGACCAAATCATGTTATATGCTATAATGAGCTCAGGAAATTATGTCAGCTTCTGAAATAGGCCATAATATGTCTTTTTTAGTATCGTGAATGATCTTGTAATTGCTTCTCTAATCAGTGATGATCGTATCATAGCTTGTAAGGTGTCAAATTTCTCTGACTGGTGTAAGAAATCCCAATTAAACATCAATTATCCAAATCAAAGAACATTATAGTGGATTTATTAGAGTATGTGAAATGTTCATGAGACCATATATTACCTGCAGTACACAGTAGTGAGAACACTCTCCGTTTCAAGGATCAGGGAAGAATTGTGATAACTAACAGAAGTTTGTGCCATATCAAACAACTCAAATATCAAACATTTTATAGTGGTTTAACCAAGTTTTTAGACGTTAAATTCTGCATAGCATGCCAAAATGTGAATCTTTAAAACACAAGCCCCTTGGCCCAGTGGACCTCGTTTAATGGAGGTATGCCCTGTGCAGCTAGCCTATATTTGCAGGAAAAATAAAAATATATTAATTTTAGACAGATTTTTGTCTTAATTATATATTATTTGTCCTTGTAAAACATGTTTTTACACAATCCATATACTGTATTTCACTCCATCACATAAAAACATCCTCTCACTAGCAGAAGTACCCCAATCTTTTCAAATATCCCCCAACTACAAATGTACCGCCGCTGAATGGATGCAGATATATCAAATACCCAATAATACACACAAAACTAGTTTATGACGATTAAAAGATTTATTTCACATTTCTTTCTTTTAAATATCATCAGCTTTTTTTTAGGAATCAAAGACATACAAGAACAGGTCACAGGAATATTTAAGAAGGCTCATGTCCACAGAAGGACAAGAGGAACAGTCTCAGGAAAAACCCAGATGGATCAGATAATGTAGGTTATATCTGTTGATGGTTTGGTGACAGCACTGTAGTCTAGGAAGGACGGACAGAGCATGATGACTTTGTTCACTGACATCAGCCAACCGAAAACAAGAACTTGTTAGTAGATGGGTTAAAATGTGACTAATAACAATTATCCAATCCTTTCTTTTAGAGTTGGCCTGGACTAGCGTAAAAGTAGTGCAGACGGTGGGATGGAGGGGTTGGTGGGTCAGTATGTGAATCAGGGGGCAGCCAGAATGACATAAGGGCACCACAACAAGGGGAGACACAATGAAGCACTGCAATCACAATACTAAACATACACAGACTTGGCTTCACTGGAGAAAAAAGTATTTTGATCACCCCAACAGTCAAGAGTGCTATTAATCACAGTCGATGCTGCGTTTATATACCTGGCTTAACCTGAGTCAAGTTTATAGTGAGGATTAACTCAGGTAATACAGGGGCTAATATAAAACAGTAAGATTCTGGGCATAATATTTAGTTGTTCCCTGTAAATGGGTAATGACGATGCCCTAAACCTGTGACCTGGTTCATCTAACCTGTGTTAGCAGGGAAGGGAGGAGGAAAATGGACAGTGTCAGAGTCACACAGGCACTTGAGAAAAATGACAAAAACACTATGACTTCCATTAAGGCACAACAGATAAACTACACTCACAAACACCAGTCTTTGGGACAAAAACACGATTCTCGCCATGGGGGTACAGAGTTGCAAACACTGTACGATGCTTTCAACATAATGGACGAATTATTAGAAGTTTTCATCTGAAGGTTGGCCTCTTTCTCCAAAATCAGACTTCCAGTAGGACAAAACACAACTTCTACTCTGACAATATAACAGCTAACATTAAAGTGCAGCTAATTGTTTGAATTTACTGCAGGAATTTGCTTGATTTTCATTTTCTCAATTTGTGCATGGAATGTTTTTCTGGGAATAATCTTTTTTTTTTTTGTTTGTTTGTTTTTTTTTTTGGTTTTGTTTTTGTTTTTTCAAAAACAAATCTAATGGCTTCTTACAAAACATTCAGCTACATTCTGTGTGATTAAAACTAATCAAATTTAAATTAAAACAAAACATAAAACATAAACATATAAGACATATTTTGTCAGTTTGCACTGTATCAGCATCAGTTGCTTTCATGGATAGACAAAAAGTCTGGTTTGGGCTTTAAATGCATCATATGGTTTTGTTACAATAGATCAGTGTTAATTAGTGTTAATCTAAAATGTGACTAAAATGGTAAGCACATACAAGTTAAAAATCTGATTATCTTAATACAACAACAAATAATGTGTCATCTATTTTGAAGATAATACATTCAAGTGCTTACATTTAACAAAAGACAACCATTCAGAGCAGCTTAACAACACTACATACCCCAAAATACAGGTTTTAATCAAAAGAATGAGATTAGCATTATTCTTCTTATCCTCATCTTAAAGTATTAGTTTTCAGAAGTTTAAAAAATTGTTAACAAATCATAATTAGTGAGGGGGAAATCTTTCAGTGTAGTGTGGTTAAGTTACTTCATTCTTTCTCCTTTTTGCTGTCTCATTCACTTCCCTTGTTTGCTCAGTTTGAGTATTTATGGCCAGACAAAAATGTAACCAAGCTTGTAAACAGAGGTTTAAGAAAGCATCCCTTCCAAGATGGTCCTACTGACCTAGCATGCAAAATTACATTATGTAGCTTCACATTCTCTATGGTTCAGAAATACAAATGAAAGCAAGAAAACAACCACACTACATTTATGCACAAGTACTGGCTAACTGTGGTTAGCTAGCTGTAGTTGTAGCTAGGTGCTAACTACCCACAGCTAATTAGCTTTAGCTACCTGTCGCTATAGCTAGCTAGCCACATCTAATTAATTTTAGCTAGCTAGCCACATTAGGTTAGCTATAGCTAGTAAGCCAGAGCTAGTTAGCTTTAGTTAGCTACAATTAACTAGGGAGAAATGTCAGCATTTTGATATTTACATCTATTTTTTGTTCATAAAAATAATTAAATAAGAGAAATATAGTTATCCACTGTGTACGGTAAACCTGATAACTAAATTAGCTAAAATTTGGTACACTTGTTGAAAAAAAAAATCTTGAACCAGAATGCGTAAGATTCAAGTAAGCTAATTTATAGATAACATTGTAGATAATGGTTCAATTATTTGACTGAATTTCAACTGTATTTTAAAGTGGTGAAACTTACCAAATTTATAAACTTTAGTCTCGTTTTATTTGTCTTTTGTTTCTCTTTCACATCCAAGCTAATTATTCACCCAAACAAAAAACAAATGTTGAATCTAACACCAAATGGAATTAAATAATAATTGACAGGATTAACAAAATCAAAATACCTGTGACTATTTAAAATTTAGACATGAGTTATGTGTCATAAGGAGAATTGATAGTATCAGTGGGAATATCAAAAGCTGAAATTTTCAAATGTTTTTAAATGATACTTGAACATTAACTCAAAAGCTCAAGGAAAATAGACATCAGGTATCCATTCATTTGCAGCTATTTTTCTTTTCATGGGATTTGTTAATGTAAAGTGAGAATATAACAGAAAAGCCCCTCTTTTTTGATCCTCATCTGTGATTTTAAGCGGACGATGGCACAGGTCTATTTTCCTCTAATGTTACTGTATTTCATCAAACATCTTTGCCAAAATAAATCAGCAACTAAAATAAACAGAGGTCATTAGACACACTGGAAACACACACACACACTTTGTACATACAGTCACGAAGCTCATACACACAAGTAAGCATGATGAGAAAATAAACTCACATGTAATCAAGAAAGTGAGTGTCATTGGCAAAGTGTGGAATAGTAATATATTTTCCCCCTTAAAATTCAGATATATTTCCTTCATTGGTTTCACAATCTGTACATCAGATTGACAATTAGAAAGTTTAATCTTCTCTTCCATTCCAACTACATCTCTCAACTTGCCAGCCCATCACTGCTTTATTTTTTTCATTTTTGCATGAAATGAACAGTCTCTTACATAGCACAGTGTTAAAAAAAGAAAATAAAAAGAAAAATTTAAAAAAGGAAAATTATTTCTAAACACTATGTAGTCTGTTCACAAGTTGTAGCTCAGGGCATAAAGTAGTGAACCTGAAGTGCATGAATATAGTTTCTAGTGAGTTGTGTTCCCTTGAGATGCAGATGAGATGATGAGATGACCAGTGTGGGCAGTTTAACTCAGTGGCAGGAGGCCCTTCTTGTAGGCCACCAGGCCTGCTGCAACAGCAACAGACAGGAAGGTAGAAACTCCCATGAGCTTGAAAAAACCCCCAACTGAAGGTGAATTCCTCTCCCAGAAGGTGGTTTCAAACGGGAGTGCTGGAACTTCCTGCAGGAGGACAGGAGGAAGAATAAAGTACTTTTAATGACTGAATGTGAAAATTTATTAAATAACATACTGAGCAAAGTGACTGATCAAATCTGGGTCTCAATTGAGGATATGCAAAGTGGGCAATGGGGTAAATGGAAATATACCTGTTCAAATCATAATCATAAAAAGAAGGAAAAGTAAAATAAATAAGCTTATTCTTATTTAATCTACTTATCAACTGGATTTTATATAAAAAAAGGCATAATGAGAAGGCAATGGGGTCCAGTATGAAGCCTTAAGGTACCTCATAACTAAATGAGGACACAGCTGAAGAGCTCTATCTAAAATGATGAGGAACTCCTATTTGACAGGTAACACTCAAACTTTTGAAGATCTATATTTTTAATTAATACATACAAGTCCTCCATTTCTGATTCCTCCATTTTTAATTTTTGTAGCAGCTTGTGTTTTGGAAGCAAAACAATCATCTGTCAACATGTCCTGGACTGCGATCAAGGTCAATACCATACGTTCCTCACCTCATTCTCCGGCTCTGACTTCCAGATCTGACTCTGGTGAATTTTACCCATTGCACACATGACCTGGAAGGACACACAGCTTGTGTTACTCAGAATGCCAATTGTCATGCAATACTGACATCTGTATAAAGTAGAAATATCAAATAGCAGTTTATTTGCATAAAAGTATTTGATAATACATGCCTCTAATATAACTTGTGATCTGTAGAAAGAGCTGACAAATCTGTTTATTCACAGATGTTCTGCAGCTGATTCACATGTAATATGCTGTATTTCTATTCTTAATGTGTTCTCTGAATAATCAGGTTTGTTTTGCTGTGTCATTTACACAGTTAGCTGTAGGATGCTGTTGAGCTCATGTAGTGTTAATACCCTTCGAGTGTGTGAACTGAGTGCACAAAGCAGTGGCTCAGAAAGATTTTGCAGAGAACTTTAGCTGTTTCCTCACACTTCTTCCTACTCCTGCTAGTGTTTTTCAATGAACCTGAAAGCTTTGCTTTCTGCAGAACCTCTTCTACAATTTGCATGCTGTGCTCCAGCTGTTTCTAAAGGTTCAGTAGGAGCTCTGAGGTGGAGCAGAGCACTGACCTCTCTGGCTGCTCTCTCTCCAGCTTGTACTGCCCCCTCCATGTATCCACTCCATTCTGTGGCCGTCTCTGTGCCTGCAAAGTACAACCTGCCCACCGGCTCCCTCAGCACTCTGAAGACAGGAATAGACAAAACATAAGACTTTTAATCCATTGACAGCGTGCTCTACAGTTTTGGTAGAGCCATTTTTTTTCAATGACTATGATGAATTTATTAAAAAACTTTTGGAAATAAACCTGAATGACCCTTCCATACCATGCAGTTTAGGTAATGTAATGCAAAATATATATTATTATTATATATTATTAACTATTTCCTCAACAATTTGTTTAAAAACAGTCTTTATATTGTCCAAAGAAAAATAAAAAAATGCCTTGCTTTTTTCTTAGTGTGAACTTTAAAGGGTTAAAACTGTTTTTCTTTCACAGATTATTTGTTTATTTATTTCATATTTGCTCACATTATAAACAGACATGTTTGTGCTACTATTCATTATATTTTCTTGTCTGTTACTCAGCCTATGCTTGATGTAAAGTAGTTTTGTGCACAAACTGTGTTCTTTCAAGAAAACTGTTTGCTTCAAACACATAAAGAAACATTGGTTAGATAATTAAATAATGAAAAAGCTTCAACTTGTACAATAGCTTTAACACCTTCCTGAAGTGTTGCCTTGTGGGCAGTTTGCATGGTTTGTTTAAAAGTATGGCCTTCATTGGTACAAAATCATAGCAGATAATTCAAAACCTCTATGTTATGGAGATGAATAAAATTCTTCATGCTTATAAATTTAATTACGCAATTTAGCTCAATTTGAGCCGTTAACCGTGATTCTGTGACATGGGAAGCAATTAAGCATTAAGCCCAGGAATGTTAAACCAAGCATAAAAAAAGCCCAAAGCATAAACTGCATAGACATTGATGGGCACAAGTTTCATCATGTTAATGTTTTCTTTCAGGAAAAAATGCGCCAACAAGAGCAGGAATCTGATAAAACAGCATGGGTTTGCATAAAGACACAGACTCTGTATGAAACCTGCTCCAGGAAGACATTTAAAACCAACACCAACCACTGAGCATTCACTGGACTGTGTGTGACTCACCTGCCATACTGGGTGAGGATTCCTGGGGGGAAATAGGCTGTGTAGCAGCCTCCAGAGTACTCCTCCTCACACCAGTTCTTCTCCTCATAGTGCACTGGCTGAAACACACAAGTGGGAACACAAATGATGAAACTACTGAAGGAATTTAGCTGTTTATGTTTATTTGTATCCAGACTTACATGCAGAGCCTCCTCTGAGCCCAGCACTCTGGAATAAATCTCGCAGATTTTCTTTAACCTACATACAACATACAAGAGCTTGGATTAAACTCACTGTGCAGGTTTACAAATTGTATTTGTGTATATATGCTGTGTTCATGTTTTCTAACCTCTCTTCTTTGGTCAGGTCACACAGCTTTCTGGTCTTGCGAGCAAGAATGAATCTGAAGAAGAAAAACTGTTGCTTTACACACTTCATGCCTTAAAAGTGCTATTGTTAGGATAAGCAGAATATATCCTTTTAGTACAAGAATACAGCTATGAACTCACCCCATGATGGCAGGCACACTCCCATCAGGCTTTGTGTCATCCAGCGTCAGTCCAATGGGAGCTCCCTCCTCCTCGATCACCATGCTGCCACAATAACCTGGTGACACAACCAAACATTAAAACAAACACGACAGCCTGCATCGCTCTGTCCATCTCACCGTCTGCTTCTTACCCTTTTTCCTCCAGAAGTTCTCTTTGTAGTAGACCATGCACTTGATGACGGAGCCCATGGGGACACGGTTGATCAGCTGGTTCCTCAGCGGGGGCAGCTCAGGGTTAAAGTGCATCTTCAGGTTCATGGCGGGGGGAGTAGCCACGACCACATACCTGGCCTAAAACAAAAGCAAAGACAAAAACAGGTCAACCAACAGCATAAAACCAGATCCTGGAGAGAACAGCGTAAGCAGGTGGCTAACCTACCAGTAGGTGACAGCAGAGGAGCATATTAGCATATTTCTCCTTTTCTCTGATTAAGTTACATCCACACAGCCAAGCAACAACTTGTGGTGTAAAGGGCAGCTGTAGCTCGGGAAGAACCGGAAGGTCAGTGGATCGATTCCAGGCTTTCCCTGACTACATGTTGAAGTGCAAGACACTTAACCTCCCTCCCGATGTGCCTATCGAGGTACAAGTGTGTTTGTGTGTGTGAATGGGTGAATGGGTGAATGTGACAGGTAGTTTAAAGTACTTTGAGTGGTTAAGCTGAATGGAAAAGCACTATATAACTACAAGTCCAGTTTATGTATTATGTTTATGTATTATCAGATGTTTTGTGGAAAAAGAGAAAAGAAAATCCATAGTTTTGCCATAGAAATCCAATTTTAATCTAACAGAATCTAATCTGCCTGAAATCATCTAATTTTAACGGGATTTAAAAAATAACTTCAGAAAATTTGGTGAGAACAGTACAAAAGGAACAGCACATCAGACGGAACAGAATTAAACAATTTAAAATATTTTTAAAACCCTTTATTAAACTGAAAATAATACAAACCACCAGTTTTTAGAAAAATGCATCCTCAGTTTGAGTTTAATACGGGTATCGGTAAAGTTTGCATACTTTACAAAGAAAAAACTTAATAAATAATAAATTAATTAATATAATAAAGTGTAATAAAGTGAAATATCTCTCAACTAAGTAGGTTTATTGTCTCCAAGTAACATGGTAGTCTATAAAGAGAGCATCAGAGGCTAAGTCTTGCATAAAAACAAGTTCACCTTTAATTTGTAGGTTAATTAAAGAGCGAATAAGAATGAAATATCAATGACGTGTTGATAATAAATACTGTGGCTCGATCTTGATGACAAAGTAAAATATTCACTGCAGATTTAGGTTTTCATGTAGTTTAACAGTTTAACAAAGGAGATGAAAACATCAAAGTTTTCAAGTTTAATATTGATATAATAACAATGGTATTGTGACGGTTTGGGCAATCGTACTTATGCAGTAAATACTGTGACAGCTCTAATAGTTTGACTAGAAAACATGTAAATTCCTATTTATCTACGGAAGCTGACAGCAGCCATTCCTGCAATAATTTATTTATGATGTTATCAAGATCACAAGTTAATTATCCCGTTATCCTAAGATAATAAAGTCTGTTTTCATACAATAACAAGTTACATTTTCTCTTCATTTTAAGAAATGAGCCCTTTCTTAGGATGGTGAGATAAGCCGTTACAAGCTTGTTTTCCTGAAACTGTGTAACTAGTAACTAATTTAACTAGTAATTGTTGCAAGTGGTCAGAATCCATGTCAGTAAGCTGAGGCAAATGTGTTATTCTGTTTGTTTAACTTAAAGAAAACTATTGTAAGAAGCAAAGAAAAACCTCTTTTTTGAAAACAAGATAAATTATTTTGAAATCTCAAGGTAATGAGTTACCCATCACCTCGAAGTAACTCAAAAAAGTTCAGTCAAAGCAGCTCCAGGCTTCTGTATATATTCATATTTCCATTTCCATTTATTTTCATATTTATATTTATTTTAAAATGTATTTTTATTTTATACGCCAGCAGCTTTTGCCCTTTGGAAAAAAATATTAATTTAAATAAATTTATTTTATTGGAATTAATAAAGTTTTTTTAAGTGATTCCTCTGAATCTGCATCACAAATCAGCCATCATCTGGTCTTGTTGCTAAATTTTAGCATCACTTTCTTTGTGCTAATGGAAAAAATTGATGCAAGGTCTTTTTATTTTCTTTTCTTTTACTTCTTGCTGGCAGAGAACCTTTTTCTCCCCACAGACTCAGACCGTGTAAAAACTTAACTGTTCTACTGCTGTGACCTCTTCTGATTTCATCAGGGCAGCTTGGGCTGGAGCTTTAAACGGTGAAGTACCTGAGAAGCTCAGGAAGGAGGCACTGTCCCAAATCCATCACTGCTCCATCAGCTCTCGTCTCAGGTTGACTCAGTACGAGGTCTCACACAAGTTGCATTTTTCAAAAACAAAGCTCATCTGTCTCCTTGTAATAGGTGCAGAGGGCTCGTTTGCGCGTCTATTTTGGTTCTGTCCAGCATTATACAGCTTCCTGTCTGCAACCTTTACAAGTTTTTCAGATGCACATTGTAGATATATTCAGCCCTACAGCCGGGCCATCTTTGCATGCTCTCTACAAACTTCTGAGCTACAACGATACCTGCAAACTGCCCTACAGTAAAGAATGGTGTAGCTAAGAAGCTCATAGTTCTGAGCTGGAAGTCTACAACCCCACTTAGCTCATAGTGTTGTTATATATTACGTATTTAGACCAACTAAATCTGTACAAACTTGGCTAAAACAACAGATTCAAGACTTTTCTGGACACCCTTTTTAGCAGCTCATAACTTTATGTGACTTGTGCTGTGGTCTGGACCAGCGGGGCTTCTACAACCCCTGGCAAAAAGTATGGAATCACCAGTCTTGGAAGAGCGCTCATGCAGTTGTTTTGTTGTGTAGAAC
>JBAFTA010000014.1:4420785-4434256 GCA_036919975.1 Melanotaenia parkinsoni | reverse complement strand
ACTGTGCTGAAGAATAAAGCTGATCAGACTACATTTTTACTTTTCAGATCCTTTGAATTGTTCAAACTCTTTTTTTTCTTTTCCACTTTATTTATATTTATGTTTCCTTGGTTCAGTAATTCCTCCAACTTCCCATTTTGCTGATGATAAATAGACATGAAGGCCGCCTGAGGACGTCTACAGTGTTGTATCCTCCATTCTTTATTTTAGAAGCCAAATAAGTCAAAAAGAGAAAGGGAACTGAAATAAAATCTTAACCACATGTGCAAATTTGAAGCAACTTGCATGCATTTAAAAAGCACCGAGGCTGTTTTTTTTTGTCATTTCCACCTTTAAAACATCCAACAAACTGTCAAAATGAAGCATCTTCAGCTGTTTGCATGAGACATACTTGGGGGAGGATAAGCCAGTAAATACAGATGTTTTTGACCTTTTGCTAAAATCATTCTCAGCAGCTGTGGTCCAACCAGATTCCTGAAAGTCACCTTTAATTTCCATTACCGCAGTGACTTCTCCAGTTGAGATCTTGTCAAGAACGGGTGTAGAAATGTTTAATATGGTGCATCCCTTGCTGGGAACAGTGCGAGCTCACAACCAATATTCAGAAAGTTTAATCTTCTGACTGACCGTGAAATGATGGACTTCACTTTTAGAAAACCTTGCTCCAAAATTAACAATGGAAACAGCAGCTTCACTCGACTCCACGCGGGATATTTTTAGTCAAAAGACCAAAAGTTGAAGTGAAACCAGTCGAGACACTCCATTGGGTACATTAGAAAATAAAAAAAATAAGTTATTCTATCTTTCATGTCTTTCTTACTTAATAGATCTGACTTCAGTTTATATTATGAGATGAGTCAGGATTACGTGGAAATATACATGTATGTACATTAAAAATAAGTTCTAGAGCTTGAAAAGTTACTCTAATCATGACATAAAATACTTAATATTTCACTCCCAAATACCTGGGATTAAATGTTTTGTGATTTTATACATCCTTGTCATCTGTACGTTGGAATGAATGTAATAGAATAAGTAAATATGTCAAACATGTTAATGAAATTAAATGTAAATTAATTCTATTCTATTCTATTCTATTCTACAGTCATTTAGCAGACGCTTTTATCCAAAGCGACTTACATTTGAGAGTAAATAAATAAATGTAAATGAACGTAAATTAAATCAAATAATATGTATGAAGTTAATAGAATTGATTTATAAATATATTAAACTAAAGATTTTAAATAAAGTGTATTTAAAAACTATAAACATATAATACAACTACAGATATATATTATATAAATATATATAATAAAAATAAAATAAAATATATAAATGAATAAAAATAAATATGTAGCGAAGGCTAAATATAATTGAAGTCTTGTACTTCTTTGCATTAAAACAAAGCAGGAAATTAGGAGTTTTCATTATTTAAAGGTTATTATGCTGATATTTTACTGGTTCAGCACCACTGGAGACAAGACGGTGCTTCATGTGAACCCCTGAACTAAAACATAAATGATACCCCTGGTTTATAGTTACTTAGCTGAAAACGCATCCCACAGTGCTGAAAAAAGTGCTTTAGAGGAACTTGAAAACCAGATGGTTTCCTTTGCAAACGTGCAGGACGTCAGGAGAACTGTGGGAGCAACGGGACAATCCCATGCTCTCTCAGTCTCCCATAAGCAGGAAGAGTATTTAATCAAAGTGTGTCCCCCGCATCTCTGATAATGATAGCTCATCAATAAATCCAGTTCTGAGAGCTGCAGGCGCGTCAGGCCGTAGTTTGCTGATAAGGGAAACCAGCTCTGGCTTTTTGGATTACAATCTGCTACAGTAAAGCTGATTAGCTTCGCAGCTTGCTTGAAAGCTAACCCTAATTACAGAAAGGCCCGGGACACATGATGGTTTACTATTACTCCTGCTCTTGTCATGTAAGGAAATGCAGACATTGTTGTATACATTAAATCTCAGCCTTTGCACTTTATATTCCTTTACAAACTTCAAGCAGGAACAGGAAACAGGAAATCAGTTGGGAGTTTTTCTTACTTCTTTGTTAATCCAAAGCTACTTACAATCAAAACAACGTTGTAATACTCCAAACAGTAACATATGCCTTTGAAAGTCCATCAGATGAATGAGGGTAATGGGTTGATTTATTCTGAGCTGCAGGAATTAGAGCTTTCCATGAGCTGCAGGGCAAACAGCCCCACAAAAGTCAAGCCAGCAACCATAAGATGTTTTCTTCTCAGTGCCTCGATTAACAAGTTGATTTGTTTCGAGAGTGCATTTTATAGTTGCATGCATCTGATTCACAATGTGAGCACCGACGTTAAAACTAAAGCACTGAACTCAACTTTAAAGTATCCAAGGTAGCTCAGAAGACTGACTGTTCAAAGTTTATGTTTACGAGCAAGTTACAAGCTACAAACGAAAAGTAATACAATTTGTGTTTTGTGGATTATTTTAATGCTTCTTGGAAATAAATAGTATACAGTTAGAAAGCCTGTTTATTTCCCCTTTAAATGGAGTTACATTTGTAAAGAAAATGCATTTGAGGGATGAACAGCAGAGCCGAGTATGTGGACTGTGCCCATGAAAAACTTGCCAAATCATCTCTCCCAATGTCAAACAGCTTTTCCTGCAATTGATTTGAGTTGTTTGTTGAATTTGATGGTTGAAATCTGAAGAAACAGGCTCTTCATTTCATTTGTACTCCCAAATTCTGGAGGTAGCCTCTGAGCTGGACATATACATGTATGATGATGTAGTTGCAGCCGACAGTTTGCAGACTCGCAGGTTTTAATCCATCTGTTTGCAAAGTGGCTATGAATGATCAGTAATTTTTAAATTCATGACAGGTGTAGGAACCTCCACCAAAAACCACATAAACACCGACATCTGAGACTGAAACAGGTGGAAATGCATTTAAACCTGAAAACCGTTCATTGCTCAGCAGCTTGTAACGATCTAAGTTATTATTCAGTGTTTCTGCATCGTAACAACTCTTCCCTTCTCTTGTGAGCTTATCTCAGTGTGGGCGTTTCTTTTCAGCATGTTTTAGATGTTTTGTTTTTAACACAGTTTACTAGTGAGAAACCTGAAAGTGTGATGGAATTAGTAACTGGGTTCCTCCAAGGTGGTGTCAAAGCTGCGGTGACATCACATGTTCATTCTCTATAACAGGAATCCCCGACTCCGGTCCTCAAGGCCCACTGTTCTGCAGACATTCAGTGTTTCCCTGCTGCAACACACCTGACTCAAATACATCATAGCGGACTTGTGCAGAGCTCTTTAGAGATCCATTTAATTTGAATCAGGTGTGTTGCAGCTGGGAAACGTCTAATACCTGCAGGATAGTGGGCCTTGAGGACCAGGGATGGGGATCACTGTTCTATGCAACTGAGTGTGATACTCCTTCACATTCTCAGACAATAACAATGAAGTATCACCTGCATGGTCCTTTAAGTAAAGACATCCTTTACATTTTAGATCTTCACCTGTTTTTGCACGGTCAGCTGTGGGAGAAACACAACTTACTCCTCACCTCTACACACATCTGCACAGACAGTCCAACAATGATAGAGCAGCTTTTGATGAGGGATGCTGCCATGGAAACCATACAGGAAGCTACGAGTGCTGTGCACATGTGATGTCTTTCAGTGGATCTTGAGATAGTCGCCAAGGAGACACTAGCATCGAATGCACTTAGAGCTGACAAGTGGCTTGGCAGTAACACTCAGATGTATTTTCTGACTCCTGTCTGCACCCAACGTCATGCTTGTGACATTTCACAGCAACAGTGAAGTAGGTCAGTAGTCCATCAGCACCACTGACACAGTAGTAGATGAAACTACGCTTCGCCGCAGATCAGTCATTAATAAATGACTAAATAATTCTGTATTATGAAGCATGATGTCAACCATAACCCGATCAGAGCACATACAGGTAACACTTATTTTTAAGAGGTTCTAGCAGTAGTAGGCAGTAAAATTATAGACTGCCCTTAGAGGAAATTTATTTTCTGAAACACCTCTTCTATAATTTTTCTGGCTTTATATTTTTTAACCTAATAAAAGTCTTTAAATGGAATCAAAACAAAGCAAAAAAGAAGCTCCCTCATAACCAACATTTCTACAGAGACTCCAGAGACTCCAGAGACTCTAAAGCTCAGCACACAGTAAACTCTGCAAACTTTGGCTGCCTTACAAATGAAAAATGACCAGTATGGGAACAAAAGGAATGAACACGTGCTTGTCATTGTACTTTGTACACCAGAAGGGAAAATACCGCTTTTATCTAATTTCATAAAATCATTGTTACTAACATTATGTTGAACTATATTAAGTATTTGTCAAAGTCATATTTTCTCCTCTTACAATGAAGGCATTTGATTCATTTAACCTAAAGCACTTTCTGGCCTGCATGCACCACTATAATGATAAGAGGCTGCAAAAGTCAGAGGACTTTCTATCAAATTAGAGTGAGAAGATTGATAAGATACAGATATGCTTCCAACACCAGTGCAACACTGATAATACAGGACAAGCAGCAAAGTGTACTGTGTCATCAGTTTTGGGCTACCATGCACAAAACTTTTAATTACTCCCATAATTTCAGCACCAGTGTTGGTAAAATACGACTCTAATAACTCCAAACTTTCTAGCACATCAGGATTTCTGGTTAAGTTATCATATAAACACAGTTTTTTGTTAGCCTTAGTCATATTTTAAAGTTTTAAAGGCAATTATACACAGTTAATCTGCAATATAAGGAGAGTACAGGTTGACAAATATCACAATTTAGCCAAAATATGACTCAATTATGCTATGAGGCTTATAATATGTAGAAATGCGGTGCACAAGTTCCAGATATCATTTTGAAACATCAAATCTTTATTAAAGATCGTAAATCTTGGCTTTTATTTGAAGAAAATGCAGCACATAATTATGTTCTATTGCATGTGAAGAGCTGCAGGATATCCCTCATCAAAGTCAACAGTCACTGTCTGCAGAATAAAGAACTCTCTGTTCTTTGTTCTGCTTCTGGTGTTAAGTTGACCCCAGGGTGGACTAGTACTAGTAGTACTGGTACTGCATTGTGGCTGATTCCTACCCATATTGCGCACTGACAGGATAGTCAACATGCTACACAGACTTTAAATACACCACACAAGTTGAGTCATTTCTAGGGTGACCATTACCCAGACGTGTCCTCTAAATTTCTATCAAATTAAAAAATGTGTTTGGTGAACATTTTTTATAGTATTGTAGCCTCGAATATGTATTCATTGGATTTGTGTTTTACTTAGAGACAGGCTCTATGAGGGGCTCTATGTTAGTTTAGTTTGTGTGTGTGAGAGAGAAAGTGGTGTATGTGTGTGTGTGCTTTGATTTATTTTGTGATAAACTCGGGTGTGTGATTGCTTGTGTTTTTAAGATGCAAAAACTGTTGTTTTTATTATTTTTTATAGCACGTTGTGCTGCTGTTATGCTTGAAAAGTGCTTTAAAAATAAAGTTTGATTAGATTTTATTATTGTTATACACTCACAGCCATTGTCGTGTTTTAACAAGAAACAGTTATACATCATTTATAGTTATTTTCAAAATAACTATAAGACTTTGTTGAACATGGCAGAGTCCACGGTCTTAGCGTTAGCTGCTAATGTGAGAGGTAATAAGCTGCTAAACAGTTTGTAGGTGAATTTAATGCAATGGTGAATGAAATTAGAATTTAGCATTATCTCAGCGAGAGAAGATAATTTTGGACAAAAGCAAACCTTTCAGTTGCGTATATGGTAAGATCACGCCGACCATCAGTAAGTCACACAAGCATACGTAGTGTCACTGGAAAAGGGAACCATTAAAAACAAAACTGATCTCCCAGTTTTATGAATTGATATTGGATTGATTCAATTTGAATCAATTCCCGATAGTATTTATTTTTCTAGCCAAGCCTGAAACTTTTTTCATTTGTGCTACGTGTGATCTTCATTTATCTTCACAAGTAACACACACACATACTGATACTTACACATTTTAACATCCTGAAAGTGTTTGTTTGCTGTATAAATAAACTTAACCTTGACCTTTTGTAAAGTAAGCCCTAAACATGAAGCCCTGTCTGTGGGAATCTGTTGTTTGTCTCAGAGCAGCAGCTATGTTCTGCCCGGTGTGATCTGGAAAAAATTGATTCTGGAAACATTTCGTTTTCATGCTGAAATCCACGTCAATGAAATGTAGCGTGACATTT
The DNA here is from genome assembly GCA_036919975.1 of Melanotaenia parkinsoni. Lineage (NCBI taxonomy): Eukaryota > Metazoa > Chordata > Actinopteri > Atheriniformes > Melanotaeniidae > Melanotaenia > Melanotaenia parkinsoni. Next base: position 4,428,003 of record JBAFTA010000014.1, on the reverse strand, counting down.
ATATATGGCTCTACTAAAACAGTGATGAGGATGACTTTCTTAAATCCCGGGTTGTTCACTGTGTTAAGTGAGCGCTGGTCTTTGGCAAGAAAAACTTATGTTTGTTTATAACGTTTGTCTCTCTGTGTCTCTGGGAGCTGGTGGATTATTTAGTCACAACTCACAAAAAAACTGAACATTTTTCTATTTTCTTGCGTCGTGCTGCGAGCCCCTGTGTGCACACACACGGAGGGCAGTGATTTTCACCTCATCATACAAGTTCCATAGAAAATGAATGGAGAAGAAGGGACTCCCATGTGTCCAGCCCATAATTTGAGAGGTGTTTGCAACACGAGTTGAATAAGACCAAAGCGGTTGGAGCTGTGGGTGGAGTCTGCACCAGAGCGCTGCAGCTCCATTTGCAACTGAAAACAACACAAGCGTAAACTGAGGCGGAGCAAATAATCGGATCATTTCATTTTTATTATTGCTGAAAACCCAGATCGTAACTGAGATTAAAATTCGATTAATCGCCCAGCCTTATTATGGGTATCTCACACGGCTCAAAGACTTAAATCTTTTATCTCAGGTTTGATACTCATGTTAAAATGTTGTCAGCTGGCTTTTATTATGTATGCATTAGCCCACCCACCCAGTGTCACCACCACCAGTAAATGATAATGGTTATCATTACTATCACCACTATAATTAGACATGTACTAAAGGTTATCATCGTCATTGTACTCATATGCTGACAACAGACTTGCCAGAACCTGTTTCGACTAGTAAGGGTAATAACTGTGATGATAATGAAAGAGTGGTGGAGGTCAATATGCAGCCTCTGATCTGAGAACAACTTTCCAGAAAGAGCAGTGAAAGTGTTTTAGGTTTGTAAGTTTGTGCATGTGTTTGCACAAATAGCCCTGGGACAGCAGCTCAAAGTCCACCTCTGAAGATCTGATTGAAACACAGCCTGCATGGAGATAAGCTCTCCAGCCACCCAACACAGAGACAAGGCTGCCAGCCACACTACTTCAGTCTAGTCCAGTGATTTACAACCAGGGGTAGCTTGACCAGGGTACAGCAGCAACGGCAAATCAAATCAGGTGGAAGAACACAACTGTGTTAAGGACAGCGGTGCACCCACACTAATGAGATATAGAGCAAAGAATAACAAGAACAAAGAAAGATGACCTCTGTATCTCTGTTTGCCTTTCAACCACTCAGAGAAGAGAAAAACCGCATTACAGAAACCCCTCAGGCAAAGATTAGCATCTCCAGTTGCTAATGCTTCAGAGCTAAGGCTGGCTGGCTCACTGCTTGACAGACATATAGGAAGTCCCAGCAAAGACATTATATCTGCTTTTCTTCTGAACATGGTCATCTCTGAGCAAATGCTCTTTATCCGTCTTTAGTGTAGAACATAAATGGGCCTTTCATGGCTGATTGTGTTTTCTCAGTCATGTTTTAAATGCTGGGGACGTTTTAAAGTTATTAGTTTTCAGATGAACTGCAGCTCTAAAATTTCCTGATATATTCCATGTATGTATGTAATCCTCCATTGCAATCACTTTGGATATCTTGCTGCAGCTGATGAATTCTGAGCTTCTTCATAAACTTTTCTTCTGATGTGATGCTTGCTCCACAGTATTGTGGATAAAAGGTAAATAAACATGGTGCAGTATTTGCTGTGAAGTACATGCATGAACTGAACTGCAACGAAAGTCTGAAACAAATTTCTGCAGTCTTCAGTAAATCTTTCTGTTTGTGTGTAAAAAAAGTGTATTTAGTCATTTCATGGCCTTAGCTGGGTTCCCTACTTCTGTTCATCTTTAGTTTATGTCTTTTTTTCACGAAATTATTTTTAATTTTTGTTTTACAACAATTAATCTTGATAGTTTGCATTTGGGCCCTACCTGCAAACCCCCAAACCCGAAAGTCCAATGATATGCAATATGTCAGATTAAATTTAAACATAATTTGTAGCTGTGTATTATATTAAATACATGTGATTTTGCTCTTTGCATTTATAGCAAAATATGCATATTAGTGTTGCATGTAAACAAATTTCCAAATTACGGTCGACATAAGAATCGTCCTTGTAACTGGGACGATCATTTCCTTGTGCATTAACAAGATGCTGTCAAGTGTCAAACATTTAAACTTTATTTCCTTGGAGGGCATTGATTGTACGTAAACTCATTTTTTAATTTGATTATCTAATTTGCTTAAATTATACTTGCTAACGTGAAACCTGCGTCACCACTTGGGTTCTGGCTTTAATACAATAATAAGAGCTTTTCAGTTTATACAGTAAATTGAACTCTTGAACTTTATATTATTGGAGCATAGCCAGGATGCCTGTGCTATCAATGCAAGACACAACTGGAAAATGTTTGAATCTGCACACAAATGTCAGCAGCCATGTCTTGAAGTAGGAACCAAGTAAAAAACACTCACATTGACATAATGCACCAGGTTCTCCTTCTCATTGACTTTGTAGGTCTTTATGCCGTACTCTTTGGCCAACCGTAGGATGCGGTTCTGAGTTGGTCCGATGTACGCCCCGCCCAGATCGACCCACTTTGTCTCCTTGTTCTGGAAAAAAATAGATAAATATTACAGATAATGTTAAAAACTGCTTCAGGTGGAAAGGTGGAAAGCAATCCTGCCTGTTCTGCTACATTTTTGTGATAAAAAAAGAATCAGCCCTGTTGTTTTGGTTCAGTTTGTTGGGATGATTCTTCAGGTGAGATGAGTCAAATACAGACAACACAAGATGGAGTTTTCTCGTAAAGGTTTGTTCCTTAGCTGTAGAGTCTGTAGATCTTTGCATACCTTAAAATGCATCCGAGCCAGAACAAAGGACTACGTGGCTTATAAAACTCCATCAGGAATGTCCAGCTCTGGTTCTCAGGGGCCACAGTCCTGCAGGTTTTAGATGTTTCCCTACTCCAGCACACCTGATTCAAATCAATTCCTCAACAGCTTGTTGTCAAGTTCTGCCCAAACAATGTTGACCCAATAATCTGATTCAGGTGCTGCAGTAGGAAACATCCAAAACCTGCAGGACAGCAGTCTTCAAGGACCAACTCTGGACACAAACCGATTATATTTATTTATTCATTCATTGTAAATGAAACATTTTTAAACAAATCATGAAGATAAAAAAAGAGACGTGAGCATTCAAGAAACTGCTACTACTAATAATGTATTATTATTACTACTACTACTACTACTAATAATGTATTATTATTATTATTATTACCTAATTTATTCATCTATTTGCACCAATTGCTGTATTGCCAAACAGGAACAAATACAAACACTCATATGTTTTCAGTGCCTGAAGTTATGTCACTCCAAGTATGTTTTTCCTGCTGTTTCCTATAAAATGTCTTTAAATTGTATGATGGCAGGGTTATAAACATGTTTCAAACATTAAGATAATTACTGCTATTGTTGAATGAATGATTAAAGCGCTTTTTCTTTCATAATAGTATCTGCAGTGACGGTGTCGTCCAGGTCTTACCCGCACAGTGAAGGTACGGCCACCGACCCGATCCCTGGCCTCCAGCACTACAGGATTCAGCCCGCTGGCTTTCAGCAGCTTCGCCGCGCTCAAACCTGCAAAACACACAGCAATCAGACAGGTGAGACCCCTACAGTATAAAGTTTGTGTGCCATTATAAGCAGGATGATTTAGACTATCCGGGTCAGAAACGTTTATAGGTTTGACTGTTTGTTTACACAGTTCTGTTTTTAGTGCTCTTTATTCCTCACATGACTCCAGAGATCTGTGGAAAACAAAAAACAAGGGCTGTGCATGGAGCGAGACGCACAGAGGGTGAGACTGCTGCAGGCCTGAGAAGCAGAGACCAAATCTTCCACAAAGAATCACAGAGCAGCTGACCTGCTGATCATGTGAGGAGACGACGAGGGCAAAGCCAACAGCAGAGCACCAGTTTCACATGCTGCCTTGTTCTTGGCCTGACCAACCAGAGAGTGTATCAGCCTCTGACCTCAGGCAAACCTGGTCATAACTTTAATTCAATCAGACATAACATACATGAACCTGAGCATGTACACATGTGCAGAGGGTTACGAAAGCGTATGGCTCAACAGCACCCGACTCTCTAGATGCACAGAGGCCACAAAGAGAGTATGTATCTATGTTTTATAGAGCATATTAGTCACTGCTTTTACTGCTTCAGCTTCCACTTTTCTAGTTTTGCTCTTAAATAACAAAGACTGATCAAACTAGCTGCAGGATTGATTTACAACTTTGCCATAATTTGGGAGCTAATGTCTGCAACTACTTTCCTAACTTTGTACCCTAATGATCCATAAAAAATATGCTTGGGAAAAAAAAACGTTTTAAATAACCAAAATTTTTATTATTTTCAGCATAAAACAACAAAAGCTGATTGAGTATACAACTTCCTTTTGTGGGAATAAAGGCTTCTCTAAGCCCGATATTCACCCAAAATTCACAATATTTAAAACTTTATTGACATTATTGTAATTTTGTTGCTGTAGATTCATGTCTGCGGGGCATAGAGTGAGAGGGCTTTGTTTCACCAGATTAGTTATTATTTAGGCTAACGTATACAGCTATCAGTGTCCTCTTTGTCCTCTTTCTCTTGACTGGCTCTAAGTAAATAAAGTAGGCAGATATAAACATGTTTTTATCTGTAAATGGATCCGCTGGCCTCAGGTGCAGCGATGACTGCACTACAGGTAACATTGTGTACGTGTGTACTGTCTTCTTCTGTGGTCCTTTTAAGGGGTTAATTATCCCAAATGATGCTCTAGCGCCTACCAAACGAAGCCGGTATTGCAGATTTACAGCTCAGAGGGTTCTCACTTCACACAGTTATTTGTCCATTTAGAGACACCACAGTAAAAATGGTGGAACAATTATGGAAGCTGCCATGTATGTGGGCCCATCGCAAGTCGATATAAATGTCTCATTCTAAGAGAATAAAAACATAGGTATTTTACAAGTGTTATTAGATACTTATAGCAACACAGTTTTTAATGGTATTTTATTTTTTCTGTCACTGACCTTTGATTTAGTTGCACATTGCACCTTTCAGGACACGTGTTGTGACTCACACACTACCTCCTGCTTAAAACAAATCCATACTTTTTATAATTACTGGGTTCTGTACATCTCAAATATCCACAGAAAATATAAAATATGCTGACAAAATTTAAGCTTTTGGTCTTATGAGTCCAGTATTCAAGCACAGGAGTAATATAGGCTTAGTGAAACAAGTATATCCAAATATAACAATCTTTTAAATTCTGAGGTCTTTATAAACAGATGGGGACAAACGGCCTCTTTAATTTTGTTCTGCATTACTTTAATCAGAGTTTGTCTTTACAGAGATAATGCTGACATATTGTACTATGATCTATAGAGATTTAGAGCTGATTGTTACAGTTTTCCAATGGGTTATTCTTTTCCATCCTGAAAGTGTTTGATTTTGTTGTTTTAGTCAAGCCTGAAACTTTTTATTTATTTATTTTTTTATGTGCTGTTTTAATTTATTCTCCACCAATAACACACATGCTGGTATTTACACATCTTAACAAATCTCACAAGTGTTGCCTTTACTATGACACCAAAAGTATTCAAATAGATCTTGTAGTTGCAGCGATATGCTCATTTCATTATGGGTATGCAGTTTATGAGCAAAGGTTTGCATCTCTGATCATCTTCTGAGTCAAAGCCTAAGACGGCTTTGACATTAGAGCATGCACAGAGTGAAGATTTGACCAGTTTGTGATTAAATTATTGTAAGCATTCAGCAGTAGTTCACATCCCAGCCATGTTATCTGTGGATCTTCCATCTTTCCACACATTTTAAGTCCAGATTTCTTATTTATTACAAATTTATCCTGAATAAATAATTTCTATTTTCTAAAGTCCTGTAAACATACTGAATAACACCTTCAAAACACCCTGCAAATTGATGGGAGTTACATCACAAACTCGGTTCATTGTATAATATAAAACTATCACATGAATATGTTAAAGGTAAAACTAGAAGCAAACGAATGTCTAACATCTCTTTGTAAGATGGAAATTTCCTTTAAATAAAACTAGACAAAAATGTGCACGTGTCTGTAACACAGTTCTAACCACAAGGGCTTCGGTAAGCAGAGCACAAAAGCAGGAGGTAACTTCCAACAGACGACAACACCATCTCATTGCTGCCCTCTCAGCAGGCATCTACGTCTGTGCAAATATTTTCTTGTCTTTTGACCCAAATTCCCTTCTTTCCTCGCCATCTTCACTCCCCTTAACTCTCTACTCCCAAATCCTGCTAAGCCTTGTTGAAACTAGCGAGGTTTATGGGAGTTTAAACATAGTTTGTTCTGTATTTGCCAAGCACGGCCTCTCCTCCCTGTACAAACACACCCAGCTTGCCAGGCTTTGGAGAAGGCATTAGCTCTGACCAGAGAAAGCCCACAAATCTTCCACCATTAAATTGATGCTATTACTTGCATGCAGCTCAAAAGGTCAGCCCCTGTCTACGAAAACAAAGAGCATCTGTCTGTTTATGCCGACAGCAATTACTGCACAAACATAGCTTCCTGTTGGGATAATACTTTGATCAGATAGCTTGTTTGCCCTAATTGAGGCCTCACCTTTTCCTTTGGTTTCAAAAAGGCCTTTTCTGAAATGCAATAGATCTGGCCTGCAACTGAACCTTTTCCTGTTTAACTCTATGTCATAACAAAGAAAAGACATGCTAAGACTGTTCCTGACAGAAGGATGGAGGCGCAGATTGAGATTCAACCAACAGCAGGAGCAAAAAAATAAAAATTTAGACTGTATGAATAACGTTGAGTAATGGAAGTAAAAACCCATCCTGCACCTTTTTCCTGCGGCTTTATGAATTTGTCCAGAGAATGAGCTTGCAGATTTCTGCAAACTGCAGATCTTAAAGAAAAGCTGATTTCACAACTATCCACAGGAACTGGCTTCACAGGAAACATTTATGAGGGCTGAAGTACTTTGTGTTATCAAAGGATCTTTGTTGGCCTGGCTTCCTTTAATGAGTAAAGATCAAACTTTAGTCATATTATTACGCAACATACTAGCAAGACATAATTACATCAATTTTAAATGTACAAAAGGCAGCACTATTATGGAGCTAGAATAGGGACATCTGATTTGTAACTTGTATTTCTGATTTGTAACTTGTATTTCCATATTTGTAACTT
>JBAFTA010000014.1:4388573-4420685 GCA_036919975.1 Melanotaenia parkinsoni | reverse complement strand
AAAATAAAATAAAATAAAATAAAATAAAATAAAATAAAATAAAATAAAATAAAATAAAATAAAATAAAATAAAACAAAAATCTTGAACTTGGCTGATACAGGCTGAGATTTCCAGGGAAGTTTTAGTTTAATGCAATTCAAGCAGGGGAATTTCATGTTTAAATAAAACAGAAAGTAATCTGACTTTATTTTACAGTTAATTTAAAAGCTAATCAGGACTGATTTTTAAGTTTCCATTGTTTTAATACAATATTTAACTAACATGACGTTCACAGGACTCATGTGCCCTCGTCAGGCCCAGAAAGTTACAGAAAGTCATTTTAGGATTTTTTTTTCTTTATAGAATTTAATGGGACTGCCTGGATTAACTGATATGAGTCTGAACAAATCTTTAACATTGCAGATTTAATTCCATCAGTACATCTGGCACTGGATCAAAGGAACAAAAAAAAACTATTTTAAAATCCAGTAGAATCAAACCAATTGTTCCACAAGTTTGCACAACATTAATACAGTGATGTACACACCAGTAGTTTTTCTTTGCAAAATGACTAAAAGTGTTTATAATGCACCATGAAATCAAATATATGTAAGAAGAAGCACTGAACACAACTCTGAAAACACACCAGGTAAGACATCAGGAATACCTGGATGCTAACACAGCTAGCACAAGCAACAACACACAATAAAGCACAGATACCATTGAGACCGAATCCAGGAACACAGTGAGTTAAATCAGCCTACGAATCACATGGATCAAAAGACTGGAAAACATGTCACTGAGGAACTTTGAGAATCTGGCAAAGGAGTGTTGAAATCTGGGGGGCTGGGGTAGCTAATGATGTTATGCTCGAGCCCGTCTGCTTGACTTTGTATCGGTCTGATGAAGCATGCACTGTTTTCAAAAGTCACGTGACCACACCAGCCAAGGCCTCGTTATGTCAGACTCAAGCTGTTTCACAGGGATTGTGAAGGATCGGGTCTTGTCAATCTCACAAAGCTTTAGAGGTTGTCTCAATCCCCTCATCTTACAACTTCATGAACACACTGACACACTTCACTATACCAGCTGCACGAGCAGCTGATTTAGCTGCAAAAGTTTCTGCTATAGATGAGTTTATTGATTTAAGTTATGCCATAATCTTATGTTACCAAAACCTACCAGCCCCCTTTCATCATTTACATTAATGACAGAAGGAAACCGTCCCGCTCTGGCTTGGGTTGTTGCCTAATCTGAGGCAATAAGACGTCTCATTCCAGAGAAACATCTGGAGAGTCCTTCACATAATCCATTTGGAAAAGGGAGAACACATGCTAAACATACTTAGCAGGTGACCGATTCAAACATCTACCTATTAGATTAATTAAAACACCTAAAACCTGCCTGTAGTTAACAGTTCAGGCCTCTGTCAAAGTCCACGTGTGACATGAGACCAGGACCTGGACCCTGAGTAAAACAGAAAGTGTTGCACAGGCAGGATGAAGAAAGAGCTAAATGGAAACCAACAAAAACAAATCTAAGAGAAAAACTCAAGATTTGACCAACCAGCTGCAGCTAGCATGAAACAGAAACAAGAAACACGATGATCTGGCTCTGTACAAAGGAAAGCTGGAGCATCCTAAGGGATGAACAGTAAATGAGAAGCAGGTGTGACGGAGGAGAAGCAGGAAATGGAAGTTAATTAGAACAGAAATGGAACAGACTAAGCAAAAATTAGACATTAACCCAACAAGAACTAATCCAACAACAGAACTAAAGCTCAAAGATCATAACTTTTGAGTTGTGGCTATGAAATGATTAACACTCAAAAAGCCTTTCATCTGCATGCAGATGCATGTTTAAGGTAATCTCTCTTTCTGGCGGTAAGCTATGCAACACACTGGCTGGGCCAATGGTAACACAAATCTCATAAAGCAGGAATCTCAAACTCCAGTCCTCGAGGGCCACCATCTGCAGGTTTTACATGTTTCCCCCATCTTTTGAGGATAAAAAAAATGGATGGTGCATATTTTTGCCATGGACTAACCCCTAACCCTAACCCTGAGATAAAGTGGCATTAGGACAAGTCTTTAACCAACATCCTTTCTATCCCTGATGCTACACATAGATTGGAGATTGCCGTGGTTTTTCTCCTTGAACCGTCCTTGTCACTCATGGTACCGGACCCCAGGATAAGAACCACTACATTACAAGAAAATGCTGCACACCCAAAAGAGATGCTTTCAGGGTACCATCTGTGTTCAAAACAAGGCAATGTCGGACGTGGAAATGGATCGAACAAAAAGCTTGAACCCTAGAAAGGTTCTGTTGTTGTGATCTAACATAGGTTAATTATTAGTTTTCTGATGAAGGGTTTTGGAAAGGTTTCATATCCTGGAGTTAATAGGCATTCAAAATGCTTTCTTAAGCTAAAATAGTTGTATTTCAAACTAAATTAGCCATTTTTTTCTCAGCCAGAGTATGAGTCAAGATTTAATTTCTGACTGCAGCAAAGAGCCTGTTTAATTACACGTGCAGCACCTGAATGCTATTTTATCCAAGGAAGAAACAAAGGTCAGCCACTCGCAGTTGGAAGCCATGAAGAATTGAAAAGAGAAGATGGATCCGTCTTCCTCCTCGAGTCCCTCTGAGCCTGATCTCCTGCTGTTAAAGGCTCTCTGCTTCGCACATCATGATAACTGCCAATAAAAGAAGTTGATATTTATCAAACAGATGCAGCAGCCACCTTGAAGTGTGGTCCTCCTCATCTCTGGCACAGCTGCTGTTCATTAAGCAGAGCAACTACCTCCATCGTTCACGGATATTTAAAGGTGTTAATTGTAGTGTACGTTATGCTAAAAGGTTCACACGCTCAAGAAAAACAAGTTAAAATTTGTGCAGGTACGTTAAATTGTTATTTACACACAGCGACAACCGGCTGGGAAGCAGAAGTAGTCGCTTATTGCTCCTCAGAGTTGGTTTAATTTTTAATTACAGGGCATATCATGAGCTTTTTGATTAATTTACATTACATGCAGATTTATTGACACAACATATGAGTAAAAACTGAATGCATAAAGGAAGTGCTGATGCTTTAATGTGGGTTAATTTGTTCTCTCTGCTGCTGTTTCATCTCTTTTAATCTCAGTCATCTCTCTATTCATTCCCTCCACTGCAGCACCTTGAGGCTCTAGCTGACCTAATTGTCTGGCGTTTCGACGATGTTTGAGAAAAAAGGAAGATAAATCCGACTGCATTAATTATATTTTTAACTGGCCATAGACTCTAATTAATTTTCAAATTATTATTATGTAATTGTAAGGTACTGAAGCTCAACGAGAGTGAGTTTCTGAAGCTTTTTGGACAAATCCTAAGAGGCACAAACACATTTCTTTTCATCCTCTAACCTCTGTACTGGAAATAAAGCAAGAGGGAGACGGTAGCCTTGACAACAATAATTGTTAAAATGGAGCCACTTGGCAAGGAATGAACTGTATATATACTTTGTGTGTGTGTTTGAATGTCTGCCATCTTTCACAATCTACATGAACATGAATATGCTCAAAGTCCTACAAACCTCACACACACACGACAACACACATCACAGTTCTAGCATTTCTTAGGCAAGGCAAGTTTATTTATATATATAGACAAACAACAGGCTTTACATAAAACATTAAAACATTAAAAGCATTACAGCGGGAAATAGAAATACAAGGAATTAAATAAAAAGCTAAAATAAAAGAGATAAAATGCAAGAAATAACAACTGTTTTGATAGAAGGCCACAAATAGAAATGAGAGCATTTTCTTTAAGGTCCGTGTCAGGTGGTGGGACACATTTTCACATTTCTTCTCTTTAAATTCTTCTGAACACAAATATGTTTGAGAAGAGAAAGACAACTCTGCATGCAGTACTTTGCAAAAGTTGCCCCTCATGTTTTATTCTAAGGAGCCAGATGTGCCCTGTGATGGACTGGGCAGAGGTTCAAATGGACAAGACTGATCTCTTTGAGGGAGTTTAAGTTGATTCTACGGGCTGGAGAAGAAAATTCTCTTGGTCACTGTGACTGTTTTAGCAGCAACAAGGTGATTCCCAAAGAGTTGTTAGCTGAAAACTTGGCGTATCTCAGAATGGGGTGCAGAAACTGGACAAGAAGAAGACAAATAAAGAGTCAGGCCTAAAAAACTATCTACAGCAGACGAACGGAATCTGAAAATGATGTCCTGGAGAAAACTAGTAGACCTCCGTCAGTCTCGAGGGACTATGGAGCTGTGCTGTGGCCGGTGTCTCGTCTGGTGGTACAACTTCGGGTGTGGCTGGTCAGCCTGATCCGGGAGTGGCAGTCACTTCCGCATTTGGTGCAGAGGGAGACTGTAGATGGTCTACTGGTCTGGTTTGCAGCATTCCGTCTCTGCCTCTTGGTCTCAGACAGTTCTGCAAGCGCGGCGTCGAACTTGGTGAGACCTGCTCTGACTGTCGCCCTCCAAGCCAACCGGTCTGAGGCGGTGGCTTCCCAGGTGTTGAGGTTTACTCCCAGGATCTTCAGGTCTCGCCTACAGATGTCTTTGTCGTGAAGTTGGGGTCTGCCTGTTGAGCGGTGCTCTTGGGCCAGTTCTCCATACAGGAGGTCTTTTGGGATCCGCCCGTCTTCCATTCGCACCACATGACCAAGCCAGCGCAAGTGTCGCTGCTTCAGCAGGGTAAACGTCCCGCTCTCTCGAGGACAGCTGTGTTTCTCACCTTGTCCTGCCAGGTGATGCCCAGGATGCGTCGGAGGCAGCGCATGTGGAAGCATTAAGTTTCTGCCCCTGTCAAGTGCGCAGGGCCCAGGACTTGCTGCCGTACAGGAGTGTGCTCACGACGCTGTAGACCTGGATCTTGGTGTACTCCGTCAGTTTGTTGTTGGACCACACTCTCTTGGTCAGTCTGGCCATGGTGGCGGATGCCTTGCTGATGCACTTGTTCAGCTCAGAGTCGAGAGAGAGGGAGTCGGAGATGGTCAATCAAGCTGTTTCATCCAGCAAAGACCTGAACCAGAACCTAAGAGGTGCATCTGGACCTTCAGCTGATCCATCTACTGTTGGCCGATTAATCGTCAGAAGTGGTCTCCATGGAAACATGGCTGCCAAGAAGCCATTTTTAAGGGACGGAAATGGGGAGAAAAGGCTGACGTATGTCACATGACACAAGATCTAGTCTGAAAATCAGTAGCAACAGGTCTGATGGAGGATGGATCCTCCCCAGAACCTGGATCTTAATATTGTTGAAGCAGTATGGGATCATCTGGACAGACAACAGAGCAAAAGGCTGAAACATCCAAGGAAGAGCTTTGGAAAGTCCTTCAAGGTGCCTGGAGAACTGTTCCTGAAGACTACTTAAAGAAATGACAGACAGCTTGCCCATGTCTACATAAAGTGTTTGCAGCTGCAGAAGCCCAAAGTCTTCCTTCATGATCTGATTTACTGATTATTTATTTGAATAAAAAAAAAACAACTTCTCTTAATGATGTAAATCCTCTGGCAGCTTATCAAACTACACTACCAAGCCACACTAAATCCTGACCACAGAACATCGTACTTCTGTCAGTAATGACAGCTTAGATATTTCCCTCTTTAACCAGCATGGATCTAATCATGTGGCTGTTGCAACACTGCTGTCCTTGAAAGGTCATTTCCTGTTTTTTGCCTTCTCCTCTCTGCTGGTCCCTGTCTTCTGCTGTCTGACTCTCCCCCAGTGTTCCCCAAGATTAATCATGTAATTCTCATCAGTAGCCTGCAGTGAAAGATGAGAATCAATGCAGAGTTTCAGCTCTAGAAATACCAGAGATTCACATCAACATCACATCAACAGATACTTGCAGACCATGTTCATGAACACAGCTCTGCACATGAAAGGATGAAAAGGTCGCGTTTTAAAGTAAGAATATAAATGTGTAATACAATATTTATGGCATCCAGGATATAGTTAAAATTTACTGACAACATTACTCTCTATAACGGATGTTTAATATTATACTAAAGCCCCTTTTCCACCTACGGATCCAGGTTGGTACAGCAAGATTTTTAATATCTTTTTTTTTTTGTTGTTTTGTTTTTTTTAATTTCTACAGAAAAAACTGGAAAGACTGCTATAACATTTTGTCTGAGCTGCTTACTTTTTTGGGACCCTTCTGTCCCAGTCTTACTGAGCTGAGCCTAAAGGTTGGCGCTGGACACACTGCAATCCATTGATTGGTCAAAAGAATCATCACTTCCTGTGTTGTTTAAAGCCACATGCCAGAATCTGCATTTGTTTTGAGGGGCTCAAAACAAATGCAGGCAACATGCAGGGTTTATGATAGCAGCAGCAACCGTGGCAGCAGGCATAAAGCAAACAGCAAGGAAGTGTGCAGCTTAAATAGACGAGACTGGACACGTATGTCTGATATGTAGCATCAAAGATCACATGGGATGAAGCTCGAGTTGTCTACCTAGTTTACAGGTCGCTTCATAACCAAACAACTACAAGTACATTTTAGAAAAAGATGTTTATTAACAAATTCTTGGCACTTAACTGTTTTGATGTCTTTCAGGGTTTGGACCACACCACAGGCTGAAACTGCCCCGTCAAAGTCTTGAATCACATCCATGTAAACATAGATGGTGGCAAAAATTTGGTTGTGATTCAATTACATCGAAGCTGCTTTTGACACAGTCGACAGTAACATCCTGTTAGGCTGACTGGAAAATCGGGTGGGACACTCTGAATTAGTTTGATTCCTAAATGAAGGACGGCGACTATTTACTGTAGATCCATTCAAGCAAAGATAGCTTGTGAAGTTCCCCAAGGGATCCTTAACGTTCAGCCCCAAATTACCAGAAAAACTTAAGTCTCCTTCAAACCTTTGTTCTTTTATGAATTATTATCATGTGTCTGAACATCAGGCCAAAAGATCAAGTTACGTAAATTTCCAACCACTTTCTGGAGCCGTCGTTGCCCAGCAGCGTCCCGAGGCTGAGAAATCACAGTATACACACTTTACACACTATACACACTATACACACTATACACATTATACACACTATACACACTATACACACTATACACATTATACACACTATACACACTATACACATTATACACACTTTATACACTATACAACTTTCTCATCATGTCTCTCATGTATTTTTAAATGTATGTTTGTATTTTAATCTGTGTATTTATTCCTAGTCATCTATTTAAAATTAAACTGCACTGTGTTTTTTTTCCAGTCTTTTTATTTCAGTTTTTTTCCAGATTTTTTACACTATATTTATTTTATTTTATCTTTTACTGTAAATAAATTCAGGTGTTCAGGGTGTTAATAAGATTAATTAGAGTTCCTTAAAAATGTGTTTTTTAACCTAATAAAATGTTCATGTATAAAGATGTCAGTACTCAGGAGGATAAAATGGTAGAGCACAAAGGGTTAAACCAGGAAGTTTTTCTTTTCGAGTCTGTGTTCTTGAATGTGTACACCTGTGATGATACTAATGGTGTCTGTTAGTATAATATGTAACTCGCTGTATTTTCCTGTCTGTTTCTGATCATTTACAGAAATCTGGGTTGGCTTATGTCTGAAATTTGCTTTATAAATAAACTTGTCTTTATAAAAACGGCAGTATTTGGACAGAAGAGTCTGCTTGCTGCTGGGCTGCTAATCTTTTAGTGACATTTTATTTCTTGGTGTGTGCATGTGTGTGTGCTCTTTAGCAAAACTGTTATTTGCCCTGGAACACAAACAAAAAAAATCCAATAGTGGCTGATTGACAAGCGCACCACTTGAATCAAGACTTTGCAAAAGGCTCCATTGATTTGCGTGGGGAGACATTTACAAACCAATCACATTTCCCAGCGTCATGTTACAGACTGCAAAAAGGCGAATTACTAATTTAAACGAACATTTCAAGATCATAAGGTCAAATAAGCAAAAAGAAAAGTTTATTTGAAGAGTACAATAACACTTTTAAAAGAGTTGTGTGAAAGATGCTGAATCAGAAAATGTTGACTGATTATGAATATTGTTGTTATTCTGACTGTCTAATGTTATAAAAACCAGGATTTATTTTATTTAAACCTTTATTTTACCAGAGATACCAACTAACTGAGGTAAGTTCTTATTTTAAAATGGTGCTCTGGCCAAGATGGCGACAAAAAAAAAAATAGATGTAAAGATTTTAAAAAAGAAAACATCAATCAATAAAAATAATAAAGCACCAATTAGATAACGTTCAAGGTAGCATGATTACACAGTAAAGGACTCATCTAACAGAGGAGCTAAATTCAGGTTGCGTTACCAGCTTGTGTGAGTTCAGGTGATTTTAGCCCGTTCCAGGTGATCAGAACCTTCCCGTTTCTTATCCCTTATCTTAGGTTCGGATTGACTGACCGAAGATCATGACTGCCAGTTAACTTTAATGTAATATATTTACATGTGTAGGTAGGAAGAGAGATAAAGATCTGAGATTTATAACAAATCTTAAAGCAGAAAATCCAGCTTAATGAGAAGTTTAGTTGGGACATTCATATACAAAAGGGCACCATAATGGACAACTGGTAAAAAGAAGATAAAACCAATCTTTTCCCAGCTGGGAGTGAAAAACTTATATTTATAGCAGGAATCTGACTTCAAGAGAGGAAGGCGTTACATCTTAATGAGCCTTGAAATGTGAAATCAACTTGAAAGCTGCTTGTGTCGTAGTCATGACGACCCACCGCACCACAACTGGATCTAAAATTACAGTAAAACACTAAAGAGACTAAAAAAGTTCAGCGGAAATTAAACCAGCACTCAAAAATTTGCTATTTTTATGCTTTTCTTCTTTAAGTTTTAGACCTTTATGCGTTTCAACACATTAACACTGCCTCATTTCTTACACTTCTGACAATAGCATGTTTTGTTGCTGCTTTTTAACAGTAATGATTAAATGAGAAGGTATTTCCTGCAGAAATGATTTACTTGTTTGCATGTTAGATCCGAATATTTAAACTAAATAAACGTCACGTCTGCCTACGCTCCTGATGTGTTTTTATAAATCTCTGAGCATCATAAATGATAATCTTTTGATTGAAAATCATTCTGCCACAACTGGAAACGGTTATTATCTGTTTACTTAACGTAATGACCTTCAGGAAATTACTGGTCCCAACAAATGAAAAGTCTAGCAGCACATAATCCACCATAAAAGAGCTAACAATCATATTTCCCTCTTCTGCTGCTGTGCAGAGCAAACACATGAGATATATGTGCATGAGAGTACGGTGGCGTTGGCTGGTTAGCTGGTTTCTCCTATTTGTACCTGCCTTAAGTTTAAATTGAAGCTTTAGCTTCATATGTATTTTGCAATCTTGGTGAGCATCGGTTTCTGTACTCTGATACAGATAAACACTAAGCAAAAAATAAAAAAAAGATTCAGTGGAAACATTTCCCCCGGAGCACCTGCTTCCAGTATTTTCTTTATACTATCACAGATACATGTTGAGGATTTTTCCAGCTGTGCAAACATCCATCAGCTACACGTACCTTTCACGCAATCAGTGTCATCATTCATAAGAATAACCTGCTGAGATTACGACCACACATTTCTCATGGCTTTACCTGCCACATGCAAGACAAACACAGAGACACAAGCACGGGGAAAGTACAAATGGAAACACACGAGGTGTCGGTCCAATGTTTGTATCTGGCAGATCATCCAAAAGCTCCTCGTGTTTACACAGCTGGATGGAGAAAGCAGTAATGTGGTACTGCAGCCATGTTGATAGAAGTTAGATGTGCAGCTCCAAGGTAAGAGTCCATGTCACTGTAGGAACATTCAGATTTGATGACAGCTAACCCAAATCACAGAAAAGCATCACAGAACTACATAAAAGGGGAAAAAAATGTTTTTGAGTCACAAAAGTTCTGCAGCTTTTGTAGCTTTGAAAGATAAAGGAAAAAGGCAGACAGGGAGAGCAACTTCACCCTCCTCTTCTACATCTGTGGGTAAAATATGCCAGCTAGCTCACTTGGAAGCCAGTGTTTTGATATAAATGGGGTGGACATCAAAATACAGCCATTCCTATTTTTACCAGATTAAAATGTAGTTTTGATCGTCATCTCTCTTCTTCTTTCTCAGAGTTATGATGCTTATTTATTATTATTCTCCAGTACCTTTAACACCCCACCACCTCACACACACACACACACACACACACCTGCAGGATTAACCAACCATGATGAAGTTTCTTGGATACTCAAGCCCAAATACGGCCTAAATGTGGCCTTGACTTACAGCCTCGACTAAATGTGATTGTGGCTGTCAAAACTCAGCCGCATGACCACCATTGTAGTGGGTCTGATAGTAGAGTGGGTTGTCCAATAAGCAGAAGATTGGCGGTTCGATTCCCACTCCCCCAGTCGTTGTGTCCTCCAGGGTTTGGTGGTGGTTGGAGAGGCTGCCACATTTGCGTCAGTCCGCCTCAGGACAGCTGTGGCTACAAATGTACCAACTATCACAAGGAATGAGTGAGGAGTGAATGAATAATGGATACCATGTAAAGCGTTTTGGGTGCCTTGAAAAGCGCTTTATAAATCTAATGCCTTATTGTTATTATCCTTATTTTCATAAGGAAGGCTTCCTGAATTTGAACCACTTCTGGCCCACAAATTGCTTGCCTTATTCCACAGTAGTAAAACCTGACATCTGGACCACATGATGCTCACAGGAGACGTACCAGGCTCATCCATTTGCCAGTGTTGTAGCTAAGCCATAAGTGCCAAAAGTAGCCCAGTTTCACCCCAACACGTCTGCTTTGGCTGCATCTACAACCACAAAAATGTAAAAAAATAAAAAGCATCACATAACATCTATTCTACATTTATTTTTAGGCTTCTTACAAATGTAATGGTTTCAATAATATTTTTATGTTCTACCTCTTTTTGTTTTTTCGCGGGCTAATAAGCCACTATTTAAGTTCCCTTTTGTCTCATTTTGTTTGAGTTAATTTTGTTTTAGCACCAGTTATTTTGAGGAAAGTTTGGTTGCTTTGACCTCCTTTACGGACTCATTTTCTTGTTATTTTTTGTATACACTAGGCTTTAACATAGTAATCTCTGAAAATTGACTCGTTTTTGGAGCCAGCCCCCAAGTGGCCATCCAAGGAATTGCACTTTTATATTGCTTCTGTGTTGGATTAATTTTCCAGCTTTCTGAGGCCTGGTACACGCATAACGATTTTTGGACTGTTTTTGTCCCCATTTTGCTTCTTCCCGACCTCGGACGGCAAACACCTGATCATTGTGAGATTTCCCTGTCCATTTATCATGTGGTAATCCGATAATCCGCTCCGAAACGGGTCGTAGCCGACAATTGGGAATATTGAACATGTTCAATATTTCAGAGCCAATTTCTGAGGAACGCCGACGACTCGTGTATTGTGACTGTGTGGATGGTGACGTGGTACGGAATGAGCTGGCTGGGGAACAAGGAAGTAAATAAAGTCTGTGTTCACGCCGTCTATTTGTCTGTTAACAATAGTCCCAAGACCACCATCATTCCCTCAGCCAATATATCCTCTTCCATGCAGGATGTTGTGTTTTCCGGTAGTTGCTATGGTTCTTCTACGTTTTAATGTTTGCCCGGTTCGGAGGACTAGATTCTAGAGAAGTTGAGTGCGAGGTCTCGACCAGATAAAAAATGTCATAAAATTAAAAGAATCGTTATGTGTGTAACAGGCCTTAGTAATGACACACACAGATTCAAGTGACATCAGAGACAGTGGGGTGTGCCAAATAATTTGTCCGGAAATTATAGCTCATCTCATGCAAATCCCAGGTATGTGCATGTGTGTGCTTGTGTGTGTGCTGGCAGTTTTGTCAGTGAGAGAGCTGTTGCTCTTTGTTGCCACTCAGATCACTCGCTACAAAAATAATGAAGCATGAAAGGCACATTGGCCCTGAAATGCATACAAGTACATGCACACTTCAATTTTACTTTCAGACTGCTTAGCAAAGAATAACATTTACTACCTGAAAAAAATGAACAATTAAGGAAAAAAAGTGGCAGCTGTTACTCATAATCATAATAAATAAGCAAACAAGACTCCCACTTTCTACATAGACATGACAAACAAGCAGCTCCTTTGATTCTTTGTGAAGACCTCTTACTGCTATACTTGAATCTTTACTATATAAACAAGCAAAACAAACCATCAGCTAATATTTGGGCTGCAGATAAGTGCCATGCTTCTATGCTTTGTGCAGGCCATGGATGCCAGCACATATTGGCGCCACCTTGACAAGCCTTGATGAACCAGAATGAGCCACTGGCAGATTTCCCGGCTCTAAAACTCTAGAGAAAAGCAACCCTCCCCTAAAACTGCACCTCCCCAACATAAACAGGCTTCTTCGGTCTGTGCGGTGAGTGTGCTCAGTCCTTTCAGGCTTAGTTAATGAAAACACAGCAAGGCCAGTTTAAAGGAAAGGTTTGCTGCTATACAGCTGTGATTTCTGCCGCTGTCAGCTGGCAGGTCTTAAAGTCACATAAAAACTCAGAAAACACAAGTTTACATGAACCAAAGAAGGAATCGCTGGTTTCACACAAAAAGCTTTTTTTCTCATCTTTGTTTTAACCCTTGCAAACACAACAGACTAGTCAGTTCATGTCAGAACTTGTCTGGTTCTTGTGCATCAACCTGCAAGCTTAGCAGTGTTTTGCATCCTAAATTTAGACCTATATATTTAAACAAGCTGCTGTCTTTGATATGTGCATTTTTTAAATAAAGTAGTTTTGCAGAGATAAGCAACACGTTGTGCTAAACCTCCAACCAGAGTAGCAGAAGAGGATCCAATGACATGACAGAATACAGAGCGTCAGTCAAACTTCTAATGAATCTAAACAAATGGCATGAAATTCTGCTCCTGATCATTTATCTGCTTAATTTGCCAGTTTCCATTAGACATTAGCTACTTGACTATGAAATGCCATTTTGCTTGGTTTTAAATAAAAAATAAGTTGTTGAATCAACTGTTATTATAATGAAATGAGCAAAAACAGTCTGAATATGAAATAAATCAAGTAAATGTGAATAAATCTGTGGGATTTTGTTTTTAAATTGACATTAATATTTAGTGGGATCATTAAATTGTTTTATGTGCTTGGTGCAGATCAATAATGTCATACTTTTCCAACAGGATGTTTCTTCATATGTGGTTGTTGAAATAATAATAAAAACTAACTGATAACTGCAGTATACACTGAGAGCCTCTTGCATTTTTTATTTAATCTTTTAAATATTTGACTTTTTTGTTATTATCTATATAAGTATTTACTGAAATTAATTTAAATAATTGAGCATTGATGCAGATGCCGTTCAATACAGTTGGATTGATCCATGAAAAATAAAAAAGAACCTTGAAATATCATCCAGAAAAAGGTTTTTTACGGTTGCTTTTGGTAGCAAACTTAGTTATGTTCATTAAAAGTGACAAAACACAAATAAGTGAAAATGTGCAGAGATCCGGTGACTTGTTGGCGCTCACAAAGCTGTCAACAAAACTCTTGCATGGGCACACAGGAATTCAGGAATCAGGAATAATGATTCCTTGACACCGATAAGTCAAAAAATAAATAAATAAACAAATAAAATAAATAAATTTTGACTCCACACAAACATGTAGTTAATAGCTCATGCTAACAGAAAGAAAGCTTGTTTTTTAAAAAAAACTCCAGTCTGTAGCTTGTTGTCCTTTGTTGCTGCAGGTTGTTGCCCTGCAGACGCAGCTCAGGGCTGAAAAAGCAACTTTGCACAGAATTCAGTTAATGAGAAATGAGCCTCACACATTTATTAATCTATTTTATATTTATCTGTTTTTTATATTTATCTTTTAGGTCTGAACTAACCGCAAATGTGAGAAATGTGTGACTGTTGGTCATTCTACGGCTTCCTTTTAAAACACAATTGTAGAGTTGCACCTCAGTTTCATTGTATGTCTGCACAATGACAATAAAGTTTCTGTTCTATTCTATTCTGTTCTATTCCCCATGTATTACCTTTGAACTCCACATGTTTTGTCACTTCTATCTTCCTTCCAGTTTCATGTTTCCCTCAAGTTCCTTATTTACTCGCCTTATAAACACATTTCCTTTTCTCCCTTCCCCAATTCTCAGGCATTCTTATCTCTTTGCCTCCTCTTCCTCCTTTCTTAATTTACAGCAATACACTGAATTCCCAGATTTGCAGCTGCTGAAACAAAACAGTATAAAGATTCCCTTCTTCTCTCCCCCATCATTTCTGCTCCGCTGACCTTTCCTCTTCTGCCTTGGCATCCTCTGGGCTGCTGGTTTGATAACAGGCTGTCACAAGCGTTTAATGTTTTCTCAGAAAAAGCTGGCTGCCCTTCGAGGGGCCGCAGTCTTGCTGGCAGGAAAATGACAATTGCATTTGCAAGCAAACAGGGTGTGCAGAGAGAGGTGTGAAGGAGATGTGTCCTTTGACTGGACAGTGATTGTTATATGTGGCTCTCGTTGGAGGCCTTAAAAGGGCAGCGGTATAAACAAATGGCGTAATTACAAGATCCTAATGTGACACCTAACAGAGGAGCAGAGCAGAGGAAGAGCCAGCGGGGGCTCCTGATGTTAAATTAACATTTCCTCTGCAGAATTGGTTTTCCCTGTTTGACTGCGATCTGACCTGACACTGACCTAAATTCTTTTCACAGACAGACGGACGAGCAGTCGATAGAGCTGTAGCTGACGGAGAGGGCAGCGGTCAGGCGGAGGGAATACAGAGGCTGGAGGTTCAATCCCGGTCAGAAAAGCACAACAACAAGCTGACGGCCGTTTTAAACCCTCCCACCTGAACGCCTGACTGCTCATCTGCAGTGTTGGAGCAGTTCGAAAGCTGCAGAAACACAAGAGACAGCCAATTCTCTTCTTTGCAGGAGTTTTTTGTATCAACATGTAATCCTGAGACTTCTCTGGAGCTATATTGACCGTTTCAATAAAGCATTTATCTGTTTGGAACCACAGTACAATGCAAAAAACTGACTATCCTAATATCTTTTTACATGTTTTGCCTTCAAGCCAGTTTTTTTGTTTGTTTAACACTGATCTATGATCATTCAGGTATAAAAATGGTTTGTAACTCAAGGGATGAACCATTGTTCCGTGTCGACATAGAAAACTTCAAAACTCTTGGCTCTTTGTCAGAGATAAACATAATATGTTTCAGCTTCTTTAGTTGCATATATGAAAAAAACAGCAAAGATCAAAAAGTTTGACAGACAGAAAACAGGATTTTAGCAGCAGATTAAAGAGCTGGAAACTTGGCGTACCTCAGCATGATGTCCAGAAAGGACACGTGGAGGACAAAAGAGTCGGACTAAAAAAAATTTCTAGGGCAGATAAACGGGATCCGAAAGGGATGTCCTGAAGAAATAGAAACAAAACCAGCAAAGCCCTGAACCAGGACCTGAGAGATGCATCTGGACCTTAGTTGATTCATCTACTGTTGGCTGAAGCCTTATTGATGTCAAGCTCTGCACAAGTTTGTTAATTATTTTAATCAGATGTGTTGCAGCAGAGAAACTTCTAAAACCTGCAGGACACCAGCCCTCAAGGACCAGAGTTTCAAATCCCTGCCTCATGGAGGGATGGATCCTCCTCAGGACCTGGACCTCAACATTATTGAAGCAGTGTGGGATCATCTGGACAGAGAACAGAACAAAAGGCAGAAACATCCAAAGAAGAGCTTTGGTAAGTCTTTAAAGGAGCCTGAGAACTTTTCTTAAAGAAATAGCTTGTCTAGGAGGGTTCATACTGTGCTGAAGAATCAGGGTGCTCAGACCAAATATTAAATTTAAAGCTCCTTATTGGACAAACTCTGGTTTTACCTCATGCATTCCCATAAATGTATGAACATCTCAATTAATCATGCCACTTATTTCCTGTTTCCCTAATGACATATATTTAGAATTTGAGTTATCGCTCAAGACTTTTGCACTGGAGTGTATGAACCAATCCTTCCCGGGAAATAGAGTTACATAACAGAAGTCTAATAGAGCCACAGAACCTTCAGAACCAGAGGTAACTATTTTCCACTTTCCTCTTCCATGTTCTTCAGTCATGCATCCTTATTCAGCTTACATGGATCATCATGAGGACTGTTTGCAGCCCTTACATCATCAGCTGCTGTTTGTAAAATAAATTATGCAGGATCAGATCCTCACACGTTGGACTCATCCTCAGCATCACAGCTCGTCTCCAACTGGCTCACAAGCAAACACAAAGAAACAGAAGCCTATAAATGTTACTTGTCAGCCTTACAGATGCAACCAGTAATGATTTATGGCTCCCCTCGCTTCCTCTTATGCAATACAAAGTATGCTCTGGATGATTAGCTGTTACTTAACACACACTGCTGCGGTGATACAGCGGTGTGCCAGGGCAGAGGCAACCTCACGGAAGAGACGAGAAGCTGGGTTGGAAAAACAGAGAGGAGAGAGGAAAATGCGCATTCTGCCAAATAAAAAGTCTCTTTAATTCCATGCTGATCGCAGCTTCGCGACCATATCCGAGCGTCTCTTGAGCAACAGTTGTCTGGTCACCTCACACAACGCGCATCAGCTCCGCTTCAGGCGCTGCGCGGCGGCTTGGATCCAGTTTTGTCTCCCCAGTTTGGCTTAAAATTAAGTAGTTTTGAAGTGGCTCCTACCTGATATGCCCGCGCCGACCACTATAACATCGTAGGTGTTGTTGGGTGCAGTCATGGTGCTGTCTGCTATGCCTTTACGCTGCTCTGACCGTGTCCGCTCGCCGCTGAACGCAGGGCGCACGGAGGAGCGCATCTGTATTAAAAGCGCCGGGCAGGCCCACTCCCTCCTGGCTCCACCCACTCATAGTAAAGCGGGTGCTGCTCTGTGGATATGGTGGATTATTAGAAAGTGTCATTGACCTGCAGAGACATACCTTTCACCTCTTTACATTTCCACATTCTAAAGAACCTGACGGCGGTAATAAGATTGTTTTAAGCCCAAAGACTTCATTGATAAAAAAAAAGTTTATTCATACTATCATCAGATGATTACAGCTGTCGTAAAAAAACAAAACAAAACAAAAAAACACATCTTTTGGCAGCCATACTCCTCAGAAGCACGTTGTCTCACACAGAGGTGGTTACAAACTGAGGGTTTTATTTTTATATTTCACCTTCTGACACAGTGGCCCACATGTAAAGCTCTCTGTCTGTGGACGGTGACTCACAGGCTTTGCAACATACATGTGCATACAGTGTAAAATCCTCCTGACTGGCTTCACTTTGTATTCTGTAGTTACTGTTTCCCTCTTGTGGTTGGTTACGGGTGCTGATGTTTGCACGAGTTGTGCAACGTTTAGGCCTCATTCTGCAGCAGGAGGGGGATGCGTGGCTTGAACATGCTGTTTTAGGCATATTTCAGGTAATTGCTGCTAATTATAACAACTCTGACAAGGTTTAGGGTGTGGATTGAATTACTATAATCTCTCAATTTGAATTTAACCAAGAAATACAAATTTCCTTTATTATTTTCTTTATATTTTCTAATTAATAAATATTTGATTGAATCGGAAAATCTGTCTCAGCCATAAACGTTCTGTGAGATGTGATTCACAAACATATATTCAATGCTTTTTTTTTTTTTTTTTTTTTAGATTGGCTTTACATTAAGGGATTATCTGAGCATGATTGTGGTTAATCCTAATCCCCATTTATGGAATAAGCTACTAAAGGCCCACGCTAGCACATCCCTGTCCTTTCAGGGACTAGGGCAGCCTGGACGAGACTGTGGAGAAGGGGGGAGGAGAGGGCATGGAGTGAGGTGACCACAGGTACTGAGAGTTATGTAATCTGAATAAACTGAAGCAACAAATTCCTCTCTTTATTTCTTCCTTATAGCCCTTTTTTAAGTTTTACCAGCTAATTTTTTTCATGTAATAAATTTCTTTAGATTTAAATTTGTGTTCATTTCTGTATCAGTCCCTAAAATTCTATCAGCTTCAAGAAAAACCTGCCAACAGGTCAGCAACACATCAACATAAAAACAATAAACAGCTGAACTAATTTTCTGTTTGATGCATGAATATTAACAACCAACCAGTCAGCCCGGCACAGAGCAAACTAAGAGGTTGCTTTGGGTCCCCATGCCACCAGCCCCCTTCCCAAGTTTGAAAATATCAATATCTTGATAAAAAAAAAAAATATAGCCTTAATAATATCGCCGTATGTTTTACATAATGTAAGTAAAAATGGTAACAAACAGAAAAACTTGATTTAATTCTATTTAAAGTTTTTTTTAAACACCATACTTGAAAAATGTGTGGTAAGGACACAAATAACACTCGTTTAATCTGTTTCCTCTGCAGCTGACGTGTGGCACATGCACAGTTTCTTGTGCAGCAGAGCACTTTAGAAACTTAGAGGTTCACTAACTTAAGAAGTCAAGCACAAGTTAGCAACAATTTTAAGCTATGTTGTAGTGGAAGACTGCATGTTTTGCAAACTTGTGTGTGTCTTGTCTGTTTTCTGTTCCTCTCAAATGCAGGTTCTGTACAATCATACTTTCCTCTGTCTGTTAAAAAGTACAAATGAATACTAGAGCTTTTCTTAAATTTGCTTCTATATTAAGTTTAAAAACCACAAAGTGATATTGGTATGATTTATGGCAGCTACATAATGCTAATGAATGGGCACTTAGTGTTAAAATGTGTACAAAATGCATCGTTTAAAATTGAAATGGAGGCTTCTAGTTCAGTTTAGACTGCAAGTCATTTTATAGTCTGTTCCATGCTGATGGGGTAGTCAAAGTGTAAAAATTACAAGAACGGCTACAAGCTTTTGTCCTTCCTCACACTAAGAGAGAAACAGGATCATTTTCTGAACCAGAAAATTCAACCTGAGTTTAGATGCCAGCTTTTCAAACTGAGGTACTTGCAAGCTGAAGATGTTCCTGTTAAAGTTGTGATCTGTGGTGTGCCTGATGGAGGTTCACCTAAGGTAGAAAACAACATGAATGTAGCTCCAGTTTAAGCTCTCTCTGGAATAATTCTCAGTGTTTTATCATAAATACATGTAGTTAAATGGAGGACTTACGTCTGAATCTTCAGGCTTCGGCTTCAGCCACTTCTATAAGTGCTTCTCCCATTCTTTCATGTTAAAAGGTTTACCAGTACCTTTAAAGTTAGGTTTCTGTCTGTGTTCTGTCTTCTACAGCAGACCTACAGATGACTCCCGACAGCTGATTTAGTTCAAATCAATCAGCCAATTCTTGATGACTCTACATGTTTGACTCACAATCCAACCGAACCAGACAGAAATAAAAAAAACAAACAAATCCATCTCAGTTAGAAAACTATTTTTTTCTTCATGCTGTCCCTTGACCATGTGACAAATTATAACAATAATCTGAGAGCTGTATCATAAAAGCAAACAGAAAAATAACTAAATGTATAAATAAAGTTATAGTATATGGTGTTTTAATACGATTCTACCATCTAGTCATTTGTAAAAACCTTCAAATGTTAAAAAAATATGAATAAAACTGTTGTTTACTTGAAATGTTTGCCTCATTGAATGCACCGTTTAGAGGAAATGGTGCATTGGATGAAAGTCATTTATTTATTTGGCATGCACAGAAATCCATTGACCTCAAAGGGAAACGTGTTTGGTGCCAGGCTTTAGCAAAGCTGCTAATTTCCGCCTGCTTTTCTCTGGACAGGTAGTTGATATAATAAAATAAAATAAAAAATAAAAAGAGAGAGTTACCATTCATGTTCCTTCTACTATTTTGGAACATTAGTGTAGCTTTTATGCCTTCAAAAAGGCACATTTAGTTGCCTTTATTCACAGTTATTAGGCCTCAGGGCCCAGATTACATTGAGGGTCAGAAATTTACTCCTAGTGCTCCTTTTTCTGACCAATGTCATTTTTATTGTGCTGTCATTAAGTCTGTGTTCCTCTTCTTTTACACAGCAGATGTTCCTGGGCTGACGTTGCTTGTTAATGTCTCCACACTGTCCACTCACGCCCCAACTGGCCAAGGCAGATAGCTTTCCTTCCTGGTTCTGGTTGTTTTAAAGCCCAGCTTCAGTCAGCAGTGATAAAAAAACAGATCAAGTCAGAAATCTTGGTTTCGTTTTGGACTCTGAGCTGAACTTTAACAGCCATATTAAAGCAGTAACCAAAGCAGCTCTTTACCAGCTGAATAATATATACAAGGCCAAAATATATTTTAAACTCAGACAAAAGCGGTCTCTGTGACTTTTTCCAGCCGTCAGCGATGGCTGACAGAGGCTGTTTCCAGCACCATTTATGGGATTCTGTGGAGCTCGTGGAAGACTGCAGCTCCCTGGGCACAATCTTGGACGGCTGTCTGAGGAGGTCAGGAGGAAAAAGCATCAGAGACGATATTTAATCAGGAAAATAAGTGTCCTGTTTCACGGTTTTATTTCTTGTGTTTGGGTTTTGTCTGTTTTGGTTTGGCATATTTTGATCTTGGTTTATAGTTTGATGTTGGTCGTGTTTAGGTTCTGTTATGATTATGGGTTAGGTTTTTGGGGGTTTTGTGGTGTTGTAGTTCTGTCGTGATTTTGGTTATATTTCTGTTTTTGGTCATGTTTAGTTTCTGTTTAGATCATGGTTTGGGTTTTTGGCTTTGTCATGTTTAGTTCGGTTTTCCCTCATGTGCGGTGTTTTCTGTCCCTGGCTCATTAGCTCACCTGGTTTGATTTTGATTCACTTCACTTGTTCTCAATTTGTTCCTCTGTGTACACATACAGTACC
The DNA here is from genome assembly GCA_036919975.1 of Melanotaenia parkinsoni. NCBI lineage: Eukaryota > Metazoa > Chordata > Actinopteri > Atheriniformes > Melanotaeniidae > Melanotaenia > Melanotaenia parkinsoni. The sequence goes on along the minus strand of JBAFTA010000014.1, from coordinate 4,399,888 downwards.
CCATGGTTTCAGTTCTTCCCTGTCAGATCCTTTTGGTTTAATCCTGTCGTGTGCGGAGTTTAAGGAACTAAACCTTGTCACCTGCACTGTTCTGCCTCCTGCCTTGACTGCCTGCAGTTCGGTCCTCACCTCCGCCGCCATTCATGTCACTATGCGGTGAATAAAACCTTGTCATAATTCCTTCATTGAGAAAATGCTTGGTTTACCTGCTGCTATCGGTCCATTACCCTGTAAAACTGAGTGTGTTTCAACTCCATCTTCTCCAAAATCATTGGCCAGCCTCTCTGTTTTGACCCCTCACACATCTTACCTGAGTGTGTTTGGGCTGCTTGCATCAGGACACTGAGATGTCCAGGTTGCAGGATGCACTTTGTCCCTGCAGCTGTCCAGCTCTTACACTCTTAAAAAGTCCTTCCAGCTCCAGCATACTGCTGCTTGTCTCTAAACAGAAAACACCTTTCTTATTGACAGCATGTAGCATTTTAGTGTTAAGCACTTGTCAGTGGCCTTGGTAGACAATTTGTCTTGTGTTTTGATTGTCTTTTTGAATTTTGCATTGTTTTTGTTGTTTTGTGTTTTGTTTTGTTTTGTTTGTTGCTCTCTGTGCTTTTTAAATGGTCCCTTGGGGACAAAAAAAGAGTTTTTAACTGAGCTAAACCTTCTAGCTCTCTTGCTGTGGTGCTGCAGGTAACAATCGGGTCAGATGTAGGTGTGTGCTGCAGGTGGTCAGCAGAGGGCAGCAGCACCCTGAGATGATTTACTGGCAGTTGCCACCCTGCAGATGTTCATGCTATAAGTGGTTTTAAGTTGGTATTTTTTCCTGCTTATCTCCACTTTCCTCTGTGCATAAGTGATGGCTTAATTTAATGTGACATCATACTCCTTACATCTAAAAAAAAAATAAAATAAAACAATCATCTTTCAAAAAAGCTTCATCAACCATAAAAACAAAACATTTAGAAAATTCTTTGGGATTTTTTTTTCTCTCCCAGTTTTCCCTCATTAAACTCTTTTTTAGTAATCTTTCATCTTGTGTGTCTGATTTGGTCTAGTTTTTATTACAGGCAGCAAAACACAACATTCATGCATCAGTAGCTTTAAGGGCATTAAGTGAAGTTAATGAGGCTGCAGCAGTTTGACTTCCTGTGGATATCTTCCAGAGTTTTAACCTTTTTAACATGGAATTCCCTCCGGTTATCTAAGCCTAATTTTAATTTCAGATTAAGTCTGGTAGATACTTTTTGCACAGAAAAAAGACAATAAATAAATAATTAGGTTCAGATTTGAATAAAAATGGCAAATAACTGAACTCAAATAGCCGATGATGGCGGAGTCAGACCTCCAAGCAAAGTCTTATCCATCATGTCCCAAAGAGTCTCAGGGTTCAGGTCTGGGCTTTGTGTGAAAATGATGTTATCTCTGAGCTACAGTTACCGAGTGAATCCTGCTGCTGCGGTCTTAGAGAAAGTTAACTGATGTTTTCCAACTCAGTTTTTGGTGGCAAATTGTTGTTCTGGTTGGGAGAGATGGATGCAGCACTTCATCCATCACTTTTTGTATCATGATGCGCCCATCACTCCGGAACAGCATAAATCTGCCTCAGAGGTAAATTTTTATGCCTCGTAGTAAATTCAAGCCTTTCTTTAAATTGTTAGTATTTCTGTGAAGTTGTTTCCTTGAGGCAACACACCTGTTAACCTCTGATACCTTCAGTTCTCTTCACATTGTGTTTAATTTAGCTTTAGTGGTGATTTTCTTTGATTTAATTTTTCTAAATGTTTTGGTGACATCTGACTTTAATCATTCATGATGCTCATCCCGCTGTGTTCCTCCCTTAAGGATGAAGGCTCATTTGTCTGTCTATCTTCCAAGGTCTTCCACTGATAGTGGGGCAGTGATAAAAGGGGAGAAACCCTACTTTATCATGAATAAGTACCTTTGTTTTGATTTCTTTCCTCTGTTCTTTCCGTTGGTTTCTTTCAGCAGCTGGTATTTAGTCATGTGACTTTTGCAGCCTCTAAATGAAGTCAAAGAAACACAGGAAAGATGAGAGATGTTTTCAGTGTATTATCAAAGTTTAAATGTGAGTTCTTCCACTTGATTTCTTTAAATTGACAAGCTTTAATACAGCCACGCAGATGTAATCATAGAAATCTTGGATGTCTAACTTCTTAGTGTTTGATGAAAATAGTTGGAATTAAGACTATTTATGTTTAATCTTGTTTCTGCTTCTATAAGTACATATTTTGGAGTTTTATAGCATTGTTGCTACTTGTGTTTAACTCTATCATGCCTAGATTCTTATTTGGAGGCCAGGCTATGTCATCTTCCTCATAAAGATTGTTAGAACATCTTGGTAGATGACGCAAACACATTAGCTCAAGTCAAAATTAGCAACCACAGTCTTTGGTGGGCTAAAACAAAAGAGCAGGTTTAATCTACCCATAAGACATCAGAAACTTACAGAGAAGGACCCGAGTAAACTTATTTCAACTGTTCATCAAGTAATCACTGCAAACTAGCAAGTTTTAACTCAACAAAAGGCTTACAAGCCACTTGTCTTTAGCTTGCTCTTCATTTTTTATGACTTCATGAGGAATCCTGAAGTAGCCTTGATCAGTTTCACAGTTTTAGGGATTGGAACAACCAAAAACAGCTCAAACGAAAGGTGTTTTCACTCTGATCGATAATAAGCTAGGTTGATCACCACTTCCTGTTAGGCATGACTAATGAGGTGGATAAACAACTAACAACTTTTATCTCTTCGGTTTTGGGGAAGATCTGCATTAACATCTGCAGAGAGAAATCTAACCTGCTGTGTCCATCCAACCTCAGTCAACCCTAAACGACTAAAAATGTTTCCTATAGGAAAGACCGGCCCTGGTTACATTTATACCATATCCAGGTTGAACCAGAGGATTTCTCATCATTTTCGGCTGCCTTTTTCAAAGCTGGCCGATTCAAAAGATGAAAATGAGCATTTAGGGATAAGTCTGGCTCGTGCACAGGTTATTTTCCTGATGATGGAGCACCTTCCACCAAAATGAAATAAAACAGCGAGCAGAACTTGTTTCACTGTTCTCTTGGGCAGGTGATTATTGTCTTAAGACAGACCTAAAAATCTATGAATCTACACTTTTAGTATTTCGGCATAATTGTGATGATTATTTCTCAGTAAAGTGTGTGCTGACAGCAGGATCACAGACCTCGCAGCTCTGAAGGCAAAAGGCACTGAATAGTCATATTGTGAGGCGTCCAGCACATGGCTGTGCTCCATGTCTGGGATTATAATGGAATAATAAACACACAGACGTGAGTTTTTCTATAATGAAGAGGCACCTTTACTGCACTCCAATAAAATGCCTCTTTTCTATGATTTTTAATAAATGCTCAGATGGTTCTGATTAGCATCAGGAATGAATAAGTGTGCAATGTCTGCTTATGTGAAGGGTTTATAAAAAGAGCACATCTGTCTGCCAGGTTTGCCTCACACCTGCAAATATGAGACCGAGATGAAAAAATGTACTTGATGAATCATATATATATTTATATATGTTTTGCTTCTTTAATGAGAAAGTTTAGACATTGCCAACGTCTCCTTTGTGTTTTTCTGCTTGCACAGCTTGAAAGTGGAGCAGTTAGCATCAGCTTGACAGTCGTTATCTTGTCGCTCTGTCACTCTGATTCCCTGGTGAATTATGCCACAATAAGCCTCCTTCCACATTGTTTCGTGCACATTTTGTGTGAGAATGTTGATGAAGGGCGGCCACAGCGAGAGGAGACAGTAGACAGAGGCAGATTAATCTCCAGAGTTGAAGGGAAAAGGATTTTATTAGATTCACGTGTGAAGCAGCAGGCCGTGCTGTCAGCTGTAGTCAGGATTGAAATGACTGCAGAACGTGTATTTTACAGAGTGTGTGGAATCATTTCAGCTTTAAACACAAGCAGCGATATTTGTACAGAGAGCATACACTCCATGGGTGTGGATGAAAACCATGGAGTCTGTAGGTCCTCGAGCTCTGCACTCCTTTCTGTGTCCAGCACAAACATTTCTCACATGTTTGGAGAGTGTGTCTTCATGGATGATTCTTTAGAGTCCAACCACCTAACCATCCTGCAAGCCTCCACCTTTTTCGTACTCTCTGATAAAATACGGTGTTAACAGACAGTGACCTTTTCTTGAAAGCGTCAAACACAAGACAAGCTATAGCTTCATATTTTATTAACTTTATGGAAGCAAAGAAAAGCCAGAGTATTTTTGCCTTATTTTTAATTAATAGCTACAAATTCAGACTATTAGTGGATTTTTAGTACATTAAACCACATTTCTAATATCATTATTGGATGGTCATTTAACATATTTACACAATGTCTATGTGAAGTAGTGGTGGTGGTACTTCTAACCCCCCCCTTTCATCCATATGCAAATGCAAATGGGTACAGTAAACAAACGTTTATGAAAATTTCTTCCAGGGTGAAGATGTTTGGATGACCCAGATTATGCGTGTGGTAATCTTGTTAATGCGGTAATACTGATATTTGGCAGATATCGCCCCCTAACAACGGCTCATTCGTCATCAGTTTTGCATCCTGTCTCTTCTGAGCTCTCTCCAGCCAGTAAAAGTCAGTCTGATTCTTGCCTTATTTCACCCACGAGTGTAATCAAAATCAAAATGGCCAGTCTGTTCATATCCAGTTGCTGGCCTATCAGAAGCACTGAGTTTTAAGGTTGAAAACTCATGTAGTGTTTCTTTATAGATCATGGACTGGATTCACACATGCTTTACACATGCTAGAATACACAGGAAATAAGTGTGTGTGCAATGAAGCATCACCAGTTTTAACTGCCCGCTGATGAAAGCCTTAATGTTCACTTTCACTTTCTTACAGCTATTTAAAGGCTAAATAAAGATCCTAAAATTACACACAGTGTAGCTCTGATGCCACTTAATTCACTGAAAGACTTTACTTAAGTTTAGATCAAAGAGTTTCCAAAAATCTTTCCTCGGCGGTCGCTGTCCTGCAGGTTTGGGATGTTTCCTGCTGTGGTGGAGTAATTGGTCAACATGACTGGACAGGACTTGATGAAAAGATGTTGAGGAGAGCCATTTTTTAGAATCAGATGTGTTGGCGTTAGCAAGCATCCGAACCTGCAGGACTGTGGCCCTCCAGGACTGACTGGACACCCCCGGTTTGTATAATACAAGTTCAGGTACTACACTAATGAAAAATGCAAAACAGAGAAAGAGCTTTAACTTCTACAACAATAGATTTCACATCAGGATGTAAGAGGAGTGGAAGCAGGACTCTTGTTGTTTCGCTTAGTTTTGCTGTACAGGCTGCAGTTTTCATGTGTCAAGAGCATTGTTTCTACATCTTATTCTCATTTGCTTGTTTTTGTTTTAGCTACCAAAATGACTGGGTTGGGGTCAGAAAGAGATCTTTGTTTGGTAGAAAATGAAAAAATATCCCTATGTTACAATGCAATGTCAGGGGGGTCCTGAAAAAGTTTAAATATGTAAGGAGCTCGAAGTGAAACAGGGCCAACATACACAACAACACACCACTAAAGAAAAAAAGCCCAACTGTTTGTTCTTAAAATAAAACTAAAACAAACCCATAAAACTCCACAGAGCAGGTTTAAGTTCAGATAAAAATTACTTTTTTAAAAGTTTTTCTTTGCTTCCATAAATTCCTTTATTTATTCCTCAAAATCTGAAACGTAACCACTGAATTCCTTCCATCCAAAGAGTTTTAATTATATCAAAGCCACAGCTGGAACAATGAGATGTTTTAAATCTAGATGACAGCGCCGAATTCAGCAGCGCAACGACTCACACAGGCAGAATGAAATGCAGGAGAGTTGTAGGTTCTGTATTCAGGCTTCACAGACGTTTGCAGAGCAACCATAGCACTGTTTTAACAGTGGACATGTCATGAGCAATGATACACGACAGTTTCATCCAACGAGCTGATTGACAAAAGGCTGCAGAGTTACAATAATGCCGACTGTAACGTCACAAATAGAATACACTTTTAACAGTTTCTAGATAGTCTGCACCACGCCACCGCCCGGAGGCTGGTCACATCTTCATCCTCGCTCATCTTTCATCCTCAGGGGTCCTCTTTCATGGGCGCATTTATTGTGCGCTTGACGAGCTCTGCTGTCAGCATTGGTTGTGTTTTACACAGCTAGATGAAAGTCTGCAGGGAGTGTGTAAAATGTTATTGGGGTAGAAAGCACGGTGCAGGTGCTCCTCTATACGTCCACCATATGAGCCTGGGCTCATGTCGACCCCCTCGTTCCCGTCAAGGCCTCAGGCTTTCCCATGCTGCTTCCTAATGAGGCGTGTTGTTTTGTTGTCAAATGCATGCTGGCTGCTGCAGATACATGTAATGAGCTCTCACACTTGGTGAGCGTCTGTGTTATGGATTACAGAGACCTGTAATGAGTGCAGTGTGTCTCTGCAGTGAGGAGGGTCTCAATCTGGCCCATGGGAGTGGCAGTTTGTGGTGTATGGACTTGTGAGCTGGAGCAATGTGCTGTGCATGGTTTGCACTGATTGAATGTACATAATGGAGAAGGTATAGTATGTTCTATTGGAGTCCCGAGGGCTGAAGACCATGTGATGGTGATCTGATTCCTCAAAACTTTCACTCCCAAGTTAACGACAAGCATCTCTGGGGCAATTTTCTGATCCAATAATCAACCAAATACTCAGAGCAGCTTTAGAATGAGGTCCAAGGCCAAGAAAAATGCTGGATCTTGAGAGTCTTGAGGGTCTGGGAGGGAGTTGTTGCCTGTTCAGCTGCACTCCTCACAATTGCAGGCTAGGATGTATCTGTAAGTGGCTGTAATGCGAGTCCCACCAGCGCAGCGCAGCCTCACCGCCTTCAGCTTGGAGGTGTGTGGCCGGCAGCAGGAGCAGGAGCTCTTGAATGGCTGTTTGAGCACTGAGCTGAAGGAGATGAGGGGGTCGGAGCGGGTGGTGTGGCTGCAATGGCCCTCACAGCGCGCCAGCAGCACCATCTACAAAAACAGCATGCAGAAAAAAGAAGATACAGATAAGTCAATCACACAGGGTTTTATCAGCTTCAGTTCCTGTAAGGGATGACAGGAAGGGTCACGGAGTACAATAAGGCAGAGTTTGTGTCTAGCCGGACAGTGAGAGGCACCTCCTAAGCCTCCCAGCTTCCCAGCCTCGGCCTTGCACCTGCAAACTAAGAGATAGCAAACAAAAGCAGACACACATTCCTACACCTGCTACACCTCAGGGTCAAACCGCCTTTTTTCCTGAACTGTTCGGTGGAAATAAGACCAAAAGCATCAAGCGCCTTCCCAAGCTGGACCAGTCAGATCAAACACACACATGCATACAAAGCAGCAACCTGATTAGAGTCGCGGCCGTCCGACCATCCGGCATTCCTCTGTGGGCCACTGCATTCCTGTCGCCTCCCTAAACAGACTCCTGTGTCATGTCCTTCTGTCAGCTGCTGTGTGTCGCCACCCGTGTACCCACTTTGATAAAAGCCTGTCTGGGGCCATGGCAGGGTGACACATGCACACACACACGTCAGGAGTGTTGTCGCCACTTTAAGACCATTTGTCTTTGTCCAGGCTGGGGATCAGGCTATCAAACACTCCTCCTGCACTTGCTCTCTCTTTGTCGCCACCATTCCTGCTTCATTCATGAGCAGCTACGTTATAAATACAGATGAAGTGGACGGCCATTCATGTATCTACAAAGCATGAGATCAGAAGCATTCATGTAATCTAAAGACATAATACTCTTTCTATTTGAGGTAAAAGGATATCATCTGTGGTTGTACAAAACAAAGTACTAACTAAGTAAATATTGTGAATATAGAGAAATAAAATGTTTTTTTCTTCAATTTACTAACCTTTATTTTTACAAGTTGTATCATTGAGACACGCAGTCTCATTTACAAGAGAGGCCTGTTTACCTGCATGTCTTTTGGACAAATGTCTAAATTTGTAGGAAAGGACTCAGAGAAAGATTGTGTTGTGTTTTTGTGAGTTCCCTGCGTTCTAAAGACTAATGCATCCCGTTTTGTTAAAAAATGTGGAAATAAGAAAATGAGAAAATAAGAAATAAGAAAATAAATATCAGTATGAGTTCACCTTGGAGTGAAATGTGTCCCTGAGATCAGCTCACATCAGTTCAGCAGGCCTAGATTCAGTCGGTAAGGAAGCTGAAGAGGCTGCTGTCATTAAATATTCAGTATAACAGCCAGTGTAGGGTTTTTAAAAGTAAAGATATAGATGAAAAATATTTAATAGTATAAACAGACAAGAACATAAATCTCTCTCATTTGTTCAGCCTGATGGTGACAAAATATTTTAATATGTAGGTGTTGACAAAAATATGCAATTATTGTAGGATTTATATATTTATTTGTGCATTTTACTGGAAATTTCAGTTTGAGTCACAAAGTATTCCATAAAAATGTAACTACCACTTGCTTTCCTCTCAGCTTTGCTGCTTTAAAAGTGATTTTCCAAACACAAGTATCGGTATCTGATCGGTATCACCGATACTTGCTTGTATTTTACTTGGTATCGGACTGGAAAGAAAATGAGTGGTATCGCACATCACTACAGCTAACGCTAAGACCATGGACTCCGCCATGTTCCAAAAACAGCAAACGTTATGGAAGACAACAGGAAATGATGTCACCATACATGTACGTACTGCGAAACAATTCTGATAATTGGACTGGAAAATGTAGGCAACAATTTTTCAAATATCGTATTTCAGAAATGCATCTAGACACATCAGATCAGATTACAATGGTAATCTGATTACTGGCAGATATCTTGTTTTGTTGATCATGTAAACAGGGTCAGTGTCTCATAAAAATAGTTATCTGACAATGTGTTTAATATTCAGGAAAAATTGGTTTTATATAAATATATGTAAATCAATCAATATCAAATTGGATTTAATTGAAATAATAATAAAATCAAACTAAAGGAATCGATTCAGGACATTAGTGTGATACCCAGCCCTAGAACTAGAGGAGGTTTGCATGTTATAAAATGGAATGGAAATTGTCTGATACTTCTTACTTCTTACTGCTGCTCCGCTTGCTTTGTTTAACCTCCAATTTATTTAGTTTTTCCAAAATTCTACGAAAGACAATACGAAAATGTCATTTTATCGGGTAAAACAATAAAAGAAAGAAAGAAATTAGATATTTCAAGCACTTTTCTGTGAGTGAACTTTTTAGTGAGAATCGTTTGAAGACTTTATAAGCATGCTAAGGCAACACACTACGGAGAGCCCCAGGGGACACACGGAGATTTTTACTTTATATTGCGTTCCCCCACAGTATTTTTTGTGTTCCCTTTTAATAGATAACATTTTAATTTTTAATGGTTTGTCAGGGAACATGTACAGTAAAACATTAGTCTCAAACCAGACTGAGTAGAGATGCACTGCACCAGATTATAGCTTTCAAGCTAGTTTCCATCTGAGGTCCCTGTGGCAGGCAAGAGAATAAAGGCTTTGGTATGGAAGGTAGAAAGTTTAACCCAACAATGGCTTTTAAGCAGCATTTCATAGCCATTAAAAAGAAAGGAGTTTATTTTAGAAATCATATAAATTGCTCTTTATATACTAAACACAAACATAAAGCAAAACACATGCATCTAATGGACCCAATCATGAATCCATCAATGAAATACAAAAGCTATTAAATATAGTGTTTAATCACCTTGTGTTGCATACTGATTCAGATTCAACCGGATCTATCCTGTTTTCTGGAGTGCAAAACAAAAACACACAATATAGATTAAAGAACAAGAAATTATAACCACAGATTCATCCTACATCTCAGCTTCCTAAGTTAAGACCAGACAATATTTAAGAGCATAAGTGGAATAATTGTAAAATGTTTTGGATCAGGAAATTTCTGCAACGCTCACGTCGAGCATTCATTTTTGGGAAATGTGAGGACTGGGGGTTTTGGCTCTGTAAAGGGTGTTGCCTTGGGCTCTGCAGTTAAATCTACTTTTACAACCCACAATGAAAATGGTTTTAAATCCCTTTGTGAATTTCGTAAAGTTAGGCTCTCATTATTAACAACACACTCAAAGTTATGCTAGGCTCAGTTTAGATCTGAAATATTCTGGTTTCTAGGGTTTTCAGTAGTTTCCTCATTAATAAACATTCATATGTGTTTTACGGATTGAAGCTGATGGATGTGACACACAAACCACTTCAGACCACTACAGGAAGTCCTGATTTCCAGCTCTGAGCTGAAAGTGCATCAAATATTGTTTATTTCAGAGTACTACCCCTGCTGTTGCTGGTGTTATTTGTAATTTATTCTCTGGTTAATGGACTAGTCTTGGTGATGTTTTAGGTTAACAGATGAGTGCAGAGTCCAGTTCAGTTAGCAGCTGCAGACTTAAGTTTCTGTGTAGCTTTTACGACTGAATTAATTTGATTCTAGTGATAAAATCATTCGCTAAAGATTTTGTAATATCTGCAAATACAGAGTCTTAGTTGCATTTTTTTAATCTCTGTACACATCTGCCTTTTTTTGTATTTGAGTGTTTTGTTCGTTATATTTTGTTACATGCAGGACATGTTTACATGTACATATGTATACATGTGCTGCCATCTCTTTGTTCGTATACTTATCCTGTGTGACTGAATGGTATTTGACTGTGTTTTAATTGAGTTATAGTGTTTGTGTTTTATCTAAAATTAAAAAAAGAAAGTCCTATTAACAGCATTAGCACCAGCATAATCTTGGCTGAATCTGCCATCAGGTCCAGCAAGATTCCACAGGTTCCATAATTCAAAGTAAATAAATAAATGAATCAGATTATCAAGAGGAGCCTTATATCCATAAACTTCCTCTTAGCAGAGCAAATATGTTCAACAAAACATAGCAACCAGACTATCATCATTCGGCTAATTAAGATGCCGGACAGGACAAGTTAAAAAAAAAAGAAATCTGACATCACCAGAGAAACAAAGGTGCTAACGTCACAATCTGCCTCTGCAAGCCAATAACACCGGTTATCCCAGGGTTCTGCAACCTTTACAGTCCACAGAGCCATTTTCCCCTCAGCCCAGCTAAATAAAACTCGTTTAGAGCTGCAAATGTTATGAGACTTTCTGAAAAGACAACTTAAAATGTTTGCTAAATATCTACAATAGGAAATTTGTCATTTTTATTTCTAGTTTTTAAAATAAAGAAAACTTTCTTCTATGAGATGTAGATATTTGCGGGAAATTATGTTAAAAAATAGTTTCCAAACTAATGTAAAGATATATATA
>JBAFTA010000014.1:4351043-4365479 GCA_036919975.1 Melanotaenia parkinsoni | reverse complement strand
TAGATAGATAGATAGATAGATAGATAGATAGATAGATAGATAGATAGATAGATAGATAGATAGATAGATAGATGATAAACATGGTACTGTACACGTTATTAGTTTGAAGTGAACCTGTGCCAGAGGAGAAGCCGTGCTGTCGTGACTACGGCCTCTCTGAAGTTGTGTATGAAATACAAAGACCTTACATAATCATTTAGATTGTAAAATTGGGGCTTTCCACTAAAAATTCCACTAAAACAATCAATTAAAAACATATTTAGAGTGAACTGTGGTCCAAAAGCTGCTGCTTTGGGGAAAAGTTCAGAGAAAAACATGTGAACAGGTGTGCTGTGATGTGTTTGTGTGTGTGTGTAAGGTTCCAGGTTCAAGATTTGTTGTCATGAGAAAAGAAAGGCAGCTAGCCAGTAAACAGAAACATTTCCCTTTCTTGTTCTCAGATATCTGTTTAGACTTCATAGATTAGCCATGACTCCATCAGACTTCCATTAAGAACATGACGCACACCAACATGCATGCACGCACACACATCCATGTGTGTGTGCAACATGTTCAGGTCCTCCTCACTCCAGAGACGTTTATGAATTTCCTGTATATCGGTTTTTACTGTGCGGCGGTCCCGAGCAGAACAGCAGTAAAGTGGAACGAGGGCAGAACAGGAGAGGTGGATTCTGTACAACAGGCCTCCATGTTGTGTTTGTGTTGAGTGGAGACGGAGAGACAACAGGAAGCAGTTACACAAACCACATCAACACATCGCATGCTGAGAGGAGACATCTTCGGGGAGGGTGATTCATGACAGCATTTGGTGCAAACTTTGATTCACGTGGCAGTAAACGTGGTTAAGTTTGGTAAAATGATTTCATTATCTTCTTTCTCTTCCTGCAAACTGCTGGAAAACATACAGTTTCTTACACTGACAGTTTGAGATATAATATGTTAACTTTTTTGGTTCAATCATTTACTTAAAATTTCAAATAAGTCATATTAATCATTGCATCTGCACATGGTAGGTTATTTCACACCAATATAAATTCTTGGTTTTTAGCTTGATATTTTACATTAAATGCACGATTTTCACTCATTCACACCTTCAGATAACAAGAAGTATCACCAGTGTTTCCAAAGCACGTGTCATATGCACCCTCCGGTTGAGAAGCTGAGGAAGACATGAAATAAATCCTTCTTACAAATTGTTGGTTTTGGACTTTTCATGGAGTTGTTGGCAACAACAGCCTCATACTTTACATTAAATTGGAAATTCATAATCCCATTTGGTCTAATTGTGGGAGATGATCTGTCATATGGTGCAATCAGATGTCAGAGACCAACAATGACGACGCAGCTCATTCAGTTTGCTGTTGCTGGGCAACAGAGCATGACGGGGCAGAAAATGGGTGTGAAAAGAAAGCGACTGACAGGAGGAAAAGAAGGGCTCGGATGAGGAGAGGGGAGCTGTGAAAATTCCACCCTCATTCACAGCGTGCTTCTGAAGGCAAAAAAAAGGCCAAGCATGCACTCGGGAAGCTCCCTGCCACCACTAACCGCATCCAACGTCACCCATTGTGTTTTGGTGGTGTGTCATTGAGGAGGCTAATATTTTAGTATGTGTGAAAGCAGACAGAGAGGACCTGATAATGCCCCGGCTGATGTAATGCTCTTTTTTTGTACTCAGTGTGAAGGGGGCAAAGCGGTGTGAATGTGTGTGGTTACAGAGAGGTGATTGGGTGGTTGATTACCTAACGTTTGACTAACCTCTTACTATAATTTGCAGTGCAGGCTCTGATTACAGTGGTGCCTCAGCCTGAACCACTTGTGCCTTTTTATATATTACTGCTGCCACACAAAGAAAGCAGCACACATCATAAGGTTGCCATTGCTTGTAAATTAGACTTCTGTGGAGTTCACTCTTGCTATGTTTCTCTTCTGTATGTTTTGACTTATATATACGAATAAATCCTAAGATGAGTCTGTGGCAGGGATTTAGTGACCACTTGCTTGTGCTGTTATGTCCCTGTTTACTGACAGTGAAAGCTACTGTATACTAGCATGCTAGGCAGTGATGCAGAACCTTCAGTTTCATGGACAAGATTTGATGGTGTCCAAAAGAACACTGAAAATATGAGACAGAATTTCCAAATGCTGCTGTCCAAAGATGTTTTTTGATTCTTCCAGACCTGAACCAAAAGAACTGGATCTATCCAACAGCTTGTCCTCAAGTTCTTCACAAGCCTTCCAATAACTCAATCATTTGAACTCAGGTGGGTGAAAGCAGGAAAACGTCTAGGACCTGGAGCAGTAGAGGTTTACTGGGCACAGACAGGTGAGTGAAGGCTCACAGGTGAACCCAAGACTTACTAGAGAAATCATAGCCCTTTTCACACTGCCTGTTTGAGGTAAGACTGAAAATGAAATGCTAAACTAGCAGAAGATGTAGCCACAGAGCCGTAATACAAGATGCTGCTGTGAACACTCGTGCTGCTGGCTCTCAGCTGATTCGGGCTCTTGGTGTCAGAAAACATTTTGATTTTGTCAATATGAACCTGCATTGGTGAGCGTCAGCAGCATAAAAGGGTGTCTTTTTTGCATTGATTTAACAGGCCCACTATGTAAAAGCAGCATGTTTTCACCCAGCTGGTGTCCCCCAGGAGGAGCTGGAAGAAGTTGATGGGGATGAGGAGGTCTCTGTTTTGTTACTACAACCCTGAAATGGACTATGTAATTTGGAGATAAGCATCTCAGACACGTGAGATCAATGAAAGAAAAAAGGAAATAAACTCTTGTGTTAATTTCCCCTGCCAAAATCTCCACCCTTAAATTTTTCTCTGATGATAAACATATGAGGTCCATGTGGCCTCTGGCTTCTAGTCTTAGCCCAACTATACTCTGTGTTTGTAGAGAAAACTCAACATGTCAAACACATCATTTACTCCAGCAGCAATTTGCACCTTATCAACTTATCTCTCGGTGCACAGACTGTAACACCCTGTTGTATAAACGTTGACCAGAACAGAAATATGGTTTGCTTTAACACCTTGTTCTTTCAGTCTTGTCTGGATTCACAATAACACCTGTGAATGCACACAAACACATCAAAAGCATGTGTTCTCAGAGTTTCTCTCCCCTAAAGCCCCCATTTTCCAGTTAAATGGACTGAGGGGGGCCTCTGCTGTTAAACTATCTGTACACAAGAAAACAAGCTTTCAAATGATTCACACTCATCTTATCCCCTGTGGCTTACATCATGACACACAACGAAAAAACACAGACTGCTTAGCCGATGCTCTTTAATGGAGGAATGAGTGATGCATGAATGAGTGTTTGTGTTGAAGAATTACTGTCCTTGAGGAAGAATTGCTTTTAATTGTCTATGCTGAGACGGTGGTGGTTGGGTCCTCAATGTTGGAACTGAAGCTGAATACATCCTGCAGAAGTGTGGAGTAGTTGATGTTTTTCAGTTCAGCTCCTCCGTTGTCAAACCTCAGATTCACCTCAAACTGGAGACAAAAAGGGACGTGTGTCACTGCAAAACTCTGAAAACATGAATTTAAAGCTCCTCTTTTAATTTTGCAAACTCATTTAATTGATTTATTATTATTTTATTATTTTATTTTTTATTTTATTTGTGATAAAGAACTTTATGAGTCTGTAAATCTCCATTGGGACAATTTTAATATTGTATTAAAAACACAAAAGATAACAGAAACATTAGTAAAGTAAAACAAATACCAAAAATGCATCCAAGGAGACGTTTGTTAGTCTGAGCCTGTCAGCATGACATTCCTGCCATGTTTAACACCATCAAAGATACAAAAGGTTCACAGGCCATTTTTTTTTTTTGTTTTAAGGGTTTACCTTCAAGCTTTTTTGGAGTGAGGAGAAGCTGAGCAAACACTGAGCAACCAGTTTGGGCTTACACTCCAGTGAGACAAAAAGCAGCTGGAAACCATAGCAGGGTAGAACTGACAGTGAAGTAAGCATTGTGCCGGTGCGGACACATGCACACACAACCAAACACAGATTCAGTCCAATCTGGTTCCAGCCACGCAGAGCTTCTCTCTGTTGTCATGCTCCAGTGCACACCTCTCCTGCTCAGCTGTCTCTGCTTAGGTCTGGCTGTGCTGCTGAGGCGTTCCAAATCAGCATTACATAGTAAGGAAACAAGTGCAGAGAAGGAGGAACGAAGGAGCTGCAGTGCTTCCATAATTTTTTATCGCCTCTGTCTTTGTGCGCCACTTTTTATCAAGTTGTGCTCACAATAAATTGTCCTCTTGCCCATTTGAGTGTTCCTTTCCACTCACTTAATTCTTACTTTGGCTGACTTATTCTCTGAGTCATCACAGGCTGGGCTAAAATGCAGATTGATTTTCAATTACATCTTTTTAAAAATCTGCGCACACACTGTGAAACTACTTACTGTGTCCTCCTGATTGACCCTCATTTGAAAAGTTTTTCCATTTTCTCTATGAATTGCGGAACTCCCTCTCACTTACCCTTAGGACGTCCTCGGGCATGACTGGTGGTGCAGGGTGTTCTAACCAGTTAAGGCCAGCAATAAACGCATGATAGTCGATGTAGTCTCCATCACAAAACCTACAGCAGACATAAATTCAGGTAAGACACAGATACATCCTCTTAAAGTCTCCAGAAAAGGCCTTTAACTTACCGACTGTGTCGTACTACGAGTGCACGGTTTTAATGGTATTCAGTTTGAATGAACGTTCAGAGATGTCTCAAATATGCCAAGAAAAATTTCTGGGCAAATAATCTGGACTATAATTTACAGCCGTCAAAATGAATCTCCCAAAACCTTTTTTTTTAAATGTGAGACCTTGAGCGGCTCTGCCATGAACCCAGCGGTGATAAGTGGGCTCTTACTTGCTGAGCAGACTTTCGAGGAGGTTCCCAGGCACTGGAAGCTGGAAGGCTTTACAAAAGGTCCTTGTCTCTTTGGTGGAGAGACAGCCAATTCTGCAGACAAAGTATGGCATGAAAACACATTCATTCATACATTCAAACCTCTCTGTCCACAGAAATGGCTGTTTACCTTCATTCTCAATCATGTAAAAAAGTACTATACTTAGAGGACACAGTTTTAGATAGAGATGAAATATTTTAAAATAATCAGATACTTGAGCATGAGAGGATTAATAGACAGGAGGTGAATGATGTAATAAGACATGTACACATTAACAGACACAAGTGCTTATCACAGCTCTGAATAAAAGCAAGGGGACAGGGATTTTTAGAGAAATATTCTGTAATGAATGTAGAGACTGAGTGATATTTTGAGTTTAATACTGGAAACAGGAGCATGTCTGTAGATCATATCAACATAATCTGAGAAGGAAAAAAGCTGCCTCTACTTTACTTTTCCAATAATTCCAGAAAACAGGATCTGTTTCAAACCAATAATCCAAGGTTTTTAATTCTATTTAAGTGAAACGTTTCCATCAAGAAAAGCCCCTTAAGGTTTGAGAACACCTGAATGTCAATGCTCTGCTTGTCCTGTTCATGTTGCAGAACTGATAGTTAAGCTGACTTTGATTTAAAACTTAAGCTTAGTTCGCTTAATATTCCTACAGCTGAGTTGATTGATGTGTTATTTGATGCTTCTTCATTCAATAAATGCCTTGAACTTCAGACAAAATGAACAATTAGTTATGATGAAGAACTATGAGAGTGTATTTAGGTCTTGGATTAGTTTTTGGCCATATCTAAGTGAAATGAACTTGACTGGCTAAAGGTTTTGTCTTCTAATAACACTGTCCTGTTGTGTTTTCTCCTTGCTGACTTGACATAAAATCAACACTGAAACTTGCAGAATTAATCTATACTTGTAGATTTGATTTGTACCTGTACTTATTACAGTTTCACATAAAGCGACAGGAATTATAATAGTTGCAAAACTGGAGGTACAAGTTACTAAGCTTACGTCCCAAATCTTAGTTCAATGCCTCTTCTGGTTCACTGTCTGAATACTTGTAGATTTCCATACATTCAGTTTTTTGTATTACTTTTGTACAGCTCAGCATGTTTGTATAACTTAATCTCTGTGGGGTGACTATAGATTCATTTTGAATTTGAAGGCTTTTAAACTATATCTTTTGGGAAAGAGTTACTGAAAGGTTAATGCTTTATATAGCTGGTATAACCTCTTCTGGAGCAGATGTTCAGCACTGGCTACCATGGTGATCCAGGTTAAAAGAGGCACCGTCCCAATGCTGGAAATTATGGCTTTAGTTTCATCGTTTATCACTAACAGCCGTCTGGTCTTTGTTGTTGTTATTAAAAAAAACACTGCAGTGGTAGCTTAGTGGTCAAAGAGGTGGACTTGGGTCTGGAGAACCTGGGTTCAAGTCCCCAGGCTGGCAACTAAGCTAAAACCACTGTGGGCCCCTGAGCAAGGCCCTTAATCCCCAACTGCTCCCCGGGCGCTGGCATCTGGCAGCCCACTGCTCTTAGCAACTAGGATGGGTTAAATGCAGAGAAAGAATTTCCCAGCTGGGATTAATAAAGTAGAATAATAAAATTCAATAAAGACTCATTAATCATATAGAACGTCTCAAGCTGATGTTGCATTAAAGATAATGTGGGAGGGTGAAACAGAGGATGCTTGTGCTCTTAGTCCACTGTTATTTTCCTCAGTAATGCCAGACAATCCATTCTTGTCATGCCATCTCCATTACAGGGATGTTGATGAACAATGTGACATTAACTGAGGGTGTCAACAGTCACATAACAATCAGCGTAACACTGAGCAACGGTAACCTTCCATTTCAGCTAACCTTACTGTTAAAGGTGGGTTAAATTGTATGCACAAAAAGGAAAGAACAGGCAGAGTCAGACATACAGACAAAGGCAGGCTGAGTTTGTGTGTCCTGTGGCTTGTAGCACTGCATGCCATACTGGTCTTTAGGGTCCATCTGGTTCCAATGCTTCTCTCTCACATTGCTGGAACTAATTGTTGCTCTGAGATATGAAGCCACTGGCTGCAAGACTGATGCCTTGTTGTGATGTGATCTGCCTGTGGGTTTTTGTGCCTTTCTATTGCAACAATACACTAATGTGTGTAATTCATGTAATAAAGTATGCGTGTCACCTACTTGCGTCGGTCATGGTGTGAAAATACTTTCACCATTTCTGGGAACTTCTCAAAGTGCTTCCTCTTTAGGATGTCCTGGGCCACGGCCAACATCAGGCCCACGTCCACCTCAGGCTGCTTGTTCTCTGAGAAACATCGGCCCAGAACCAGAATTTCGTGCTCCGACAGACCGCAGTCCAGGCCCATCAGCAGGCCCCTGTGGTGCACATATACACACAAAAGATTTACATCTTATGTTCATAATTTATTTTTGCTCCTTCTGGCCAGTATGTAAACCTTTAAGGAATTCAGAAACTAAAGAAACTTATCATTTATATCCAGACAATTATCCACTATTCAAGCTTTGATGTTTTGTTTTTTATTGTCTTCTTCACTAGAAAGTCTTCTGAAAGGCTTGAAACTTACCCGTCTTACAGATTTCAGCGCATGCAAGCAGAAAGAATCACTTCTGGTTACTTCAGTGTAACCAGTGGTTTTCTCCAGAGATCCATCCTGGTACCTGCTCATTTTTCTTCTTCAGGAGCCTGACCGAAATGTCTCAGATTTCCATTTCCACTCTAATGACATCTTGATGCCCTTCTCTGAGTCTACAGTTAGTATAACTCTAGGCTGACTACAGGTGGATCTTAATGCTGTCCAGCATACCTTGTGTGATATAAAACCTGTTAACATGCTAACAAACCAAGATTTTTCTTGTACTAAATATCCTCTATATATCAGTATCTGGTCCAGCAATGACAGAGGGTAAAATTAACGACACATCCTGCCCTCTGGGACAAAAAGAAAAAGAAAAAAGCCTAACTGGGCATCCAACAAAACACTTTTCAGATTTCAGTAATGCTGACATGAAATGGTGAGAGGAGCATGATTAGGTCACTGGTGCGGATGAATAAAAGTGGGCTTTTCTGTAAAAGAGAGAAGCCTCAAGCCTTCTTTTAAAAGAAAATGTTTAAATATGTTGGAGCAAATATCACTCCACAAGCTGTTTCATAAACACTAAAACACAACTGCACAGTTTATGCTCTTGTTGGTTGGTCTGCTCTGTCTTTCTGTAGACCAAACCATCAGCATATTTTCATTTAAAAAGCTATCTTTTGGTCTTTTTCCACCTTAACCACAAATCTTCATCCTTCAGTAAACAGGACATTCTACAGTTTTTGCTTCTGCGTCTTATTTTTTTATGTGTCCCTAAAGACTTTACTGAGTTGGGAAAAACGAAGTTCAAATGCAGAAAGTTGCTCCTTTGCTTGAATTTAGCTGCAAAAACACCTGAATCTTAGTGAGCTGGTTTCTCTAAATGAATTCAAGCATTTTAGGGATCAATCTCTGAAATGTGTGGAGACCCACTTTAAATTCTGATGCCGTTTTCTTAAGTAAAAAAATTATTGCTTTTTTTTAAAATATGATATAGATATGTGTCTTTAAAGTAACACACATTAGTTTAAATTTAAAGCATCACTATTTAAATCCATCTTCTTATCCAAAAATTGTCACCTCTGGACTCCAGAAAGGTTGAATGTTTAATACAAAGCTTCAACCCAGCAGGTGGCGTCTCAGTGGGGTTTACTTGTTTAAATTCAGCTTACAAACTTCAGACTTACAAAAATAAAATAAAAGAAATCCTCAGGGTAATATAAACCCTGAGAATGCTGCCATTTTGAACCTATATTTTAAATTTTGGTTCCATTTGTATCATCCCGAGTCCTTAGTTTATATCAAATTCCTCCAAGAAATGTTATTAGCTAAACCAGTTGAAACCAACTGCAGGCAGGAGCCTGCAAATACAGACAGCCGCTGCCCCTTTTATGATCTATGATGAATGCAAAATAATTAGATGTTTTTTTTCTTCTTTGTTTTTCCTCTTTATAATTCTGTTTAATTTATTTACTTTTTATATTTATATATTAAACCCTTGTTTAGTCTATATATCTGAGTATATTGCATCTGTTCTGTTGTTACTGCTGAACTGAGCTGCTGCCTCTCTTGGCATTGTAAATCTCAAGGGTCATATTTCCTACTTTAATAAAGGTTGAAGAAAAATGAATAAATAAAGCGGCAGGGTTGGGAGTGAACTGCACCCATTCTTGGTGTATTACTGTACCTGAATGACTCATATGGGATGAAGCCGGTGTTGGTGGGGTCACTGAGAGTCAGAAACTTCCTGATCTCGCTCTGTTTTCCCTCTGAAATGGAACGCAGTTTGCTGAGGATGCTGCCTGTGTTGGCTTTGGGAAACTTTTGACAAGAACACACAAACATTGACTTTTAAACCACACATGGCATTTAACAACACCTCAGGAAACAAAATGACTGTGTCACATCACTGAGCCAAAAACAACAATTTATAATAAGAAAAAGAAAAAAATTTTCTCTTCCCTCGGTTCCTTCCATACCTCATCAGCATGCTGCTCCATGTAGTTCAGCGTGTATTCATCAGCATCCAGAAGATGGAAGTTGTGACCATTGATGGAAAGGATGACCCCGACATGCAGATCTTGAGCTGTGAAGTACTCAGAGGGTTTGCTCTTAAACAGCTCCTGGCCTGGCTTCTTCACCCGGCAGCGTTCCAGAAACTTCCCACCAAGAATGCCTAGTGCAGGATAAAAGACGCTGAATTATATTCATCTATGCATTCAATACGCTAGCATTAATTTTTATATCATGTTGGCAAAACCTTTTTTCTCAAAACTAAATAGAATTCCACTGATTTCGTTTTGTTTTACATGGTTTTAAATGGTTGGATTTTATTTGAAGCCATACTGAGAAGTCCCTGAACTCTCTGCATCTTGCATCAGTGGAAATACACATTTACAAACTAAACGTCATCTGTTTCCATGAGATTGTGGACCTGGAAACTGAATCTGACATCTTAATGTTTACCACGAGAGTCATAGATTTGCATTTCAGATCCTGGGTGTATTTCTAATGCAGCTTTGCTCTAAACTTTCCTACCTGAGTTCTTCTGTGGCTGTTCAAACACACTCATGGAGTCATCGCAAAGGTAGAGGGAAATGATGAACACCCTGTCTCTGTCAACCAGATCAGTGGTCATCATTTTGGCACGGAAATTCAGCACATTTCTGTTCAGGCCACATCAAGGGGGACATATACACAACATGAACGCATATACACAAACACACAGGAATACTTGATGTAATTTGACTGTGGCTGTAAGTCACCCCACCCGTCTTTCTTCATGAATTTGTGGAAGTCTTTTTTATGGGGTTTGAGCAAAATGCTCTGACATGATCTCAAGGAGTCTTCCTCTGAGCCAAAGCCGTTGTAGGGGGGCACAGACATTGGCGGCTTAGGGGCCAGGGGAGCTTTGTACTGCACTGGGGTGAAGTCCTCTAAAAGGAAGGAGGAGAGAGAAAAATCAAAACACTTAAAAAGAAGAATGAAACCCAGGAGGAGAGCTGAGACAATCAGAAGGAAGCAGGTAATCCATCCCTGATCTGACCTCTGACTGCTCTGACTCAGACAGGACCCTTCATCACAGCAGCCTGTCAGGAGGGGCTGTGCTTGCTTTACTACTGTGACGAATGCAGAAAGCCCAAAAAACCTGCTCGGAGTGGCACACACATCCAGGAAAAGCTTGGGTTTCTGCTGCCGGGAACCTTCCTGGGCCTCCATTACCTTCAACCATGAAGCCATGGAAACACAACTCATCCAGCAGTTGTGCTGCTTATCTGGTATTGGATTCCTTCATTTTTTTTTCCAATATTCATCAACAAGGGGTAATAAAACACATAACCCCCTCAGTTCGACTTGCTTTTCTTTAGATATATTTACGTTAACATAAAAACAAAAGTATTCTGTACCAGTGGTCTTAGAAATCAGCCTCACAGAGAGATAACAGCTCTCACTGATGTTTGATCTTACTGCCCCCAAGTGTTCAGATTCATGTAATGCAACAGCTATCAGCATTAAAGTGGACTTTGTCCTCTTCATTATGAGAACAGGATCATCTTATTGATAATTTAGCCAGTAAAACATAAATACTCCCCATGTTGTCGAAAGAAACTGTTTAAACATAGTGTCTGTAGCAGTATTAGAAGAAAACATATGAGCAAAGATCCTGGAAAAGCACAAGCACTTTTTAACCCTTTGTAAAAGTAGCAGGCCTGGTTACCTCTGCCTTACCTATGCCATATTTGGTGCGGTAGTAATTTTTAGTGAATTCATCACAGTCAGTGATAATTACTTTCCTCCCCCACACATTCACCTTCCCACCGACAACCAGATCTGAGTCTTTGTAAAAGTCCTCATCGACAGCTCCGGTCTGCATACAAGTGAAAGAAGAAAGGAGAGAGTGAGTTGAAGAGAAATAACTCTTTGTTTTTTAGGTATTTCTGTTTAGGTAAATAATCAGTACGAATTGACATAATATCAGAATTTTTTTTTGTTTTCCAACCATTTCTTGTAAATGTTTTATGTTTTTTCTTTTTTTATTTTTGTTGAAATGTGTGGAGTACTTATGTGTAGTAGTGTCAGTGGACGTAGGCAGAGTGCTCTCAGTTTGGAAAGTCAGCTAAGACACAGATGAGCCAAACTAAAGCTGCTTAGACGGTTGCTTCAGGAAGGTCTTTATTTCTATCTGAAAACAACTCAAACTTAAAGAAAATGTATAGAGGTTTGAGCAAAGGTTACATAAAATGAGTTTTAAACTGCATCCCTTTGCACCAGACAGGCACTGACTCTACTGTATAACATGCATGTTGCCACACATCCTTGGATGCACAGTGGCTGCCCAACATATCTTCTTCTGATCAGCTGGGAGCTGAAAGTCTAACCTCAAAACATAAACTACGGGACAGCAAAAATGAGCAAAGATTATAGAAAAGCCCAAGAACTTCAACTTTTAAACCTTTGTAGAAGTAATGCTCATCTTTAAGCTATCCAACAAGTCTGACACAACTCCTGACAGACTCTGACTGACTGATCGATTGCAAGAAATCTTGGGTGGAGGTAATGCAGCGCAACATAGATGTTCTTTGGTTGAGAAAATACTGACAAATAATTATGTGATTCAAAAGTCACGTGTTATAAAATTAAGTGTAAACAATGTTCTATTGCATAACTTGAATTCTTTTAGATGGTGAATATTTACCTTAACTGTATAAATGTCTTTTAACAGCATGTTAACAGATAACTGACAGCACTAGGCAACATCATGTTGTCATGTCAGCCTGTGTTGTGTGTGGCCACCTGCAGCAGGACATACATTGAGGCTGTCCAGCATGAAGCGTGCTCCCTGGCTCTCGGAGGCCAACACATTGAGAACTGTGCGGTCTGTGACCTGTCCAGGCTGCTTCATTTGGGCTGGAGCATGCTGCAGTGAAACACCAAACAACCCCACACAGGATGTGAATAAAACTGGTTCGTTAAACACATTACACAGATGTGACTGCTGTTCTGGATCCTGGAGACATGGATGCACACAGAAAAGAGAAGAAGAAAGAGAAAGAGATGGAACGATCTGTAATGAAGGGGGTGGTGGTTTTCCATTGGACAGTGGATCTTGGTTAACCTTTAAGCCTGACATTTAATAAAAGACATCAAAGCAAACAAAATTACTAGACTAAAACATACACACACATACACACAAACACAATCATGACTGAGTTCTGGCTGTCTTTCAAGATGAATTCTGCTTCAGTCAGTAACTGGGGGAGTAAGCCAGAATGCTTGAGGGAGACTGGATGCTGCAGCAGTCCTGTCAGAGTGAATGAGGTATGAAAGAAAAGAGGGAGGGACGGGGAGGGGAAAAAAGAAGAGAACTCATCATAACAGAGAAAGACAGTGAAAGCCTTTAGATAAAAAAAAGTAAAAAAAACGTGAAAAGTAGCCACCAATGAAGCACAAGTGAAAAATGAATCACAGTTTACTATTTTATAAATCATGACAAAATACTTTTAATAATTCATCATAGACACCTAGTGTCATGTCCCTTGCGCTGCTTGTTCCTCGCTCACACCTGAGGCCACTTGGAAATATTCCCACCTGTTGTCCTTTGCACTGATTACTCATGAGACTACTTATTGCTGGAGTTTCCCTGAAGCTGATGCCACATTGTTGCATTATGGGTTTACCCCTTGCCTTGTGGGACCTGCCAGAGCCCTGAAAGACTCTGCTGGAATGCTGAAGCCACCATATAACATCTGCTATGCCATATCCTTTGAAAAGAAATAAATTTTATCTTTTATCTGCAGTCTGGTGTCCTGAGATTGTGTCCAGATCGGTCCTGGTTTACAACACCTAGATAGTAAAAAAATTATTCTTTCTGATAGTGAAAATGTTCATACTGAACACTTTGACTGATACATAAACAACTCTAAATATATTGTAGGAATTACACTTTCCCTAAAATAGTTGATGAACTCTTATATCACTTTTCTAGTTCCTTCTTAAAATATATAGTGTGACGGGCTCTGTGAGGTGTTCTACCACACACACTCATACACAAATGAGTGCATATAACAGGCAAGGTTGGGTTCAGAGTCTTTTTCAACTAAGTTCTGAGATCATTTCAATTGCATCACAATTATAGGATAGAGAAGTAATAAAGATCAAACCACTGAGCTTCTGATGGGCAGAAAACCGCTCGTCTTCCTGAGCTACAGCTGCTAAAACAAAAAAGTAAATTGGTAATAATTCTGATTGTAACAGAGTATATACTAAATACTTCACGGTTGCCTGTGGTTTAGCTACTGGTGAAAGCTTGTTTCTGCCACCTCAAAGTTACAAATGATGTTTTTTTGATTGCAGGAACTTCTGAAATGTTCCTCTGTGACCTTGTACCTCCACCATAGGAACAACAGACCAAATGATGTATTGGTAAGGTATTTTACTTCCTAAAGCACCTCTGGTCAGAAGACTACTTTTTAGAGTGCCGAGTGTTTTCAAGGTGGAGCTTGCAGCACAGAACCTTTCCCTACCTTTCTGTCTCAGTCGCCTCATGTTTAGTCTCCTCCATAAATCAGATGTACGACATTACTAGTTTGTGTAACCGGAGCTAACTCACAGTTCTTCCCCAAACTGCAAGTCATATCTCCTCACACGGGAGGATGATAAAAATTAGTTAAAATGTTAAATGCTCTTGATTCTTCAGACTGCAGTGGAAAACAAGAACAACCACAATTATTTACTTTCTTAAACAATTACTCTGGGGATTAAAGTACCGACTGCAGCAATAGTGTCAATAATAAATAGGTTTCTTAAAAATTATAAATTCGTGTGTCGTTGTTGTGACATCTCTATGGGATAAGGTTTGTGCCACTAGGAAGCGAATCTGAATTCTTTATATTTGAATTTGAATCATTCAATTTGAA
>JBAFTA010000014.1:4304819-4323704 GCA_036919975.1 Melanotaenia parkinsoni | reverse complement strand
TGGGCGGAACATGAGCCAAATTCACCTGCGCAAACTTCAAGGACGAGTGTGATTTATAAAGGGGAAATTGCTTGCACCTGTGCATACGCACGGTTTTATAAATCAGAATATTTTATTGCGTTCGCCAACTTCCGGTTTTGGGCGTAAGTACACTTTTAGTAAGAATCCTACTCACAGTTTTATAAATGAGACACCAGGTGTATGGGAAACTTAAGTCCATTGGTGCGTCCCAGTTGTCTTTGGAACTCGGAAATCCAAGGACTTTTTGTCAGAAATTATGAAGTGAGCTAGTTTTTCCAAATAGCGAACTCGTAAGTTTCTGAGGTTTAAAGATGGCTGCGCTCAGGATCACTAGTAGTATTTTGCTGTCTTTATTAAAATCATCTAATGTATATTGTGTCCATTAAGTTTCTAGTGTAAACAGCAGTGATGTGGTGTTGTTATTGATAATTATGTTATGGTGGGTTTGTTTATGAAAAATCACATCAATATCTGGTTTAATAATCATTATCACCAAATTTGGCTGCTGTTCTCATGGTGGACATTTTTACAATGGGTTTGTGATTTTCTAGTTTTTTAATGCCATTTCTAGATGCTCACAAATTGGCTATTTTGGAGACATCCATTTTTTCTAAGTTGGTGCAGCTGGAGCACCAACTACCTAAGAATGATGTCACCACCTCTCGAACCCTACAAATACCGAGACAACTGAAATGCACCACAAATCAACACCCAAGACTCTCTTCCTATGTTTTATGTAAACTTCCTGCCAGAATATTCAGAATTTCTCTGGAGCACGTCTTTGGTGGAAGGAAGTTTGTTTCAGTTTACACCAAAAGTTTCAAGTTGTTTTTAATGCGGGTACATCTACTAAAAAGCTGTACTTCCCCTCAACACTTTATTGGCTACAATTTATCCAAAGTTGTCAAGTATACCATAACGTCCAAGGTTTCAAACCCGCAACTACAACACTAGCACCATGATTTTTGATGCGCACACATCAGAGATAATTAGGCTTTTTTACTTTTGACTGGAGCACTAAAGGCAGATGAGATGTTATGGTCAGTAAAAATGTGTTTCTGTAAAGAAAAAGTTAGCTGTGCTCATTTTCTGGCCCCAGTAGTAGTAGTGCCCCCATATGTTGTGTTCCCATTGATGCTGAGCTGGGCCACTGATTAAATTACACCAACGGTTGTGGGTTGGGATGGGATGCATTTGTTGCATTTCCACACGCAAAAACTGGGAAGGGTATCCTAATATCTGACCTGACCCATCTTACTTTTTTGGGATTTTTCTGTTGGTTTACCAATGTAATTGATCTGACCCAAAAAGGTGGAGCTGAAAACAAAATGTAATTTCCCATGCGATCTGGCAAGAAACAACTCTTTGTTTAGAGCAACATGTTATGTTTAATGAACATAGGCTGTTAGACTGATAGAAGCACTACTGGACTTTGGCAGTTTTTCTTAAGCCTGGCACACTCATAATAAATTTTTGACTGTATTTGTCCTGATTTTGCCTCCTCCCGACCTCAGACGGCAAACGCCCGATCATCGTGAGATTTCCCTGTCCAATTATCATTTGGTCTGTGTTGTGTTATGAGCCAATTTGTCCCGATAATCCGCTCCGAAACAGGTCGTAGCCGACAATTTGGAACAGTGTACATGTTTAATATTTCAATGCCTATTTCTGAGGAACGCCAACAACACATATATTCTGACTGCGTGGGTGGTGAGGTGGTGCAGAATGTATCCAATCAGAGAGTGAGCTGGCTGGGGAGCAAGGATGTAAACAAAGTCAGTGTTCAGGCCGTCTCCAGTTTATTTTTTTCAGTTCTAGCTTTTTCTATTAACAATAGTCCCAAGACCACCATCTTTCCCTTGTCCTATATTATCCTCTTCCATGCTGTGTGTTGTGTTTTTCGATTGTTGCTATGTTTCTTCTTCTATGTTTCAACGTTTGTCCGGCTCGGAGGACTAGATTGTATTTGAGTTACTAGACAGCATCGTCGTGTGTGTTGTTCCGTGATTACATTTTCAGAGCACACCACACACAGTACGATAATAACTGATTTTTTTATCTTCACGTGTGAGGTCTCGACCAGACTAAAAAAAATCATTATGTGTGTACCAGGCTTTAGTGAGGCGTCCCTCCAAAGACAGCTAATTTGGCATCCATCTTTATCCTGTTTCTTTTCTGAGCCCTCTCCAGCCGGTAAAAGTCAGTCCTATGTTGACTCTTATCGCTTGTTCTGTCCTTTTCTCTTTAGCTTTTCCCTACTTCCTCCAATATTGTTTTCTTGGATTTCTTTGCTGAGTCGGCCCTGGTGCATGTTTAAAACAGCCAGTGTGTTAATATCCAGCTTCTGGAACGGCTGTAGCTCAGGTGGAAGAGCTGTTGTCCACCAGCTGGAAAGTCGGTGAATCGAATTCAGGCTTCCCCTGACTCTATGCCAAAATGTCCTTGGGCAAGACACTGAACCCCATGTTGCCTTCCGATGTGTCTATCGCAGTATGAATGTGTGTGTGAATTTGACATGTAGTGTAAAGCACTTTCAACATGAAAATAGCAAAAAAGCTATATTGGTAAAGTCCATTTACCATTTCTGACCTGTGATGCGGTGCCTTAAAGAGAAACTTTGTTGTAAAAGTTGTGAAGGGCGTGATGCTGGGACCCCAGGAATGTACCAATAAATGTCCCAGAGCCATCAAAATGAGTCTAAAAAACACGTTTATATAGTAAGAAAATTGCATAGTGCCACTTTCAAATGTCATAATTGTAATAATCTCAGTGAAATATATTGAAATAAATTGATTGATTATTGCAGCTGGTCTTCTCAGACATCTTGCATCTTGTAAATAATGTCAGGTATTCCTGAAATGAAAATCATGGCTTTTTGAATCCTTGTGCGAACAGACTGACAGGCCTGGAACTGTGTCAGTGGGGGGAAGGGAGGAGGTCATGTCAGGCCCTCGAGGACGGATTGCGTCAACTTGAGCCCAGAGGAATTCTAAGCTGCAAAATAGTGAATAGTGTTTCGCAGGGCTGAAGAGTTGCTCATTGACAGTTTTGAATCTGTTGATTGTTTGTCTCTGTTTTTAAAAAAACAATCTTTCCAGAATATAAATGATTATTTTATTGATAAGTATTTCTTCGTATAATCTCCAGATGACTGTCTAACTCAGAAATGATGCTCAACACATTTTAAATGTCACCCCCCTGGACACGTTTTCTGTCACAGCCTGCTCGGCTGAAGAGGTTCACTGGATTGTACCACTTAGGGAGGAGAGGAGAGATGCAGAGGGGAGGGAGGGATCAGATAAATGAGGAGGAGGGAGCAAGGGCAACGAGTTCAGTCCACTCTGTGTGTTTGTGTGTGTGTTGCAGACAATCGGCAGCCAGCTCAGTGCTCTGCTGTTTCATCCAGGAGAAGAGCTTCATGCTGACATGCAGTTGCCATTGTTGTCATAGCTACACAGCAAGTGGCTTCATGTGGAAAGGAGTTTGTTTTTGTGTTTTAAATGGGCTCTTATCTCTTGGGATTGGTTGATACCAGTTGTAGGAGATGAACGGATGACGGTGTTCCAATGTGACAGCAGCCTTTTGGTGCTAAATGCTACACCTGAGACTGCCTTAATTTTGTCTCTCTTCACCAGAAGACGTTGTGTCTCGGTTGGTCTAAGCTAATCGGTGTGAAATCCTGGATAACTTTGCTCTTATTGTGCTCCATTTGGTGCTAACATTAAAATAATAAAGTTTAGCTTTTTTTTGTTTGTTTCCAACCTTTCAATGCCAGTTAAGTTGGTTTGATAGTCAGCATTAAGTGGCTGTGTGTAAAGAACTGACAGCTGGGACTCAGGAAGCAGCATGTTGAATCTTCTAGTAAGCTTATGGTGTTAAACTGTGAACATGGACCTCAGGGATTGGTGGTGGAACTAATTGTCCTTTCAGACTTGGTGTGTCACTTTACAGTCATCGTTAATATTTTATCATCTTACTAGTGCTGAGACACTGATGTGATGTGTTGTAATGATATTGTCTTGATTGTAATAGACCTTATATCAACCATTTTTTTTAAAACACATTAAATATTATAATCAACCAATATTGATAGTAGAAAGCTACTATTCATTTATTGAAATGTACAAAAATAAAGGTAAATTCATTGTAAAAAGCAAAAACGGGATTAATATGAGTCAATTCGTTCTGAGCAGCTTTATTGTTCAACATAGTCTGAACCCTCTTAGACGAGGTTTCTGGTTATTTCTTTAAGTAGTTTTCAGGAATAGTTCCAAAGCTTTTATGTGGATGCTTCCGTCTTTTGTTCGGTTCTCTGTCCAGATGATCTTGCACTACTTCAGTAATGTTGAGGTCTGGTCTCCGGGGAGGATCCTCCATCAGACCTGTTGTCACTGATTTTCAGTCCAGTTTTTGTGTCATGTGACCCACCTCAGCCTTTCCTCCCTGTTTACCTTCCTTAAGAATGGCTTCTTGACAGCCACGTTTCCATAGAGACCATTTCTAATGAGGCTTCAGCCAACAGTAGATGGATCAGCTTGTAGAAGTAGAACAGTAGAAGGTCCAGATGCATCCACCAGGTCCTGTGTTAGGTCTTTGCTGGATTTTCTTTCTTTTTTTTAGGAGCATGACTTTCAGATCCTGGTAATTTGCTGTAGATGTTTTGGGGTTTTTTTTGGACTCTTGACACTTCTGCTTTTGTCCTCCACTTGTCCAGTTTCTGCACATCATGCTGAGATATGCCAAGTTTTCAGCTAACGGCTTTTTGGGACCTTGTTGCTTTTTTAAAATGTAATTATTTATTAAGATGCAACCAAACAAATTGTAACAAATGATGTGTCTTTGTGTCAGACTGCCCATAAAGAGCCTGCAGATCCAGTTTAAAATAGGTTCTTTGTTAAGTTGTCTGTTATGTGTCAACACAGCACTGAGTATGTTGTGAATCGAAAGTTGGTTTAAAATGTTATGTCACCTGATCCCCACCTGTTACTTCTTACTTGATAACACCATAGTTTATTACATTTTTACCCCCCAAAAAAGAAAAAAAATTCACTATTATGTTTTGTAAGAGACCTTTGTCTAGACCCAGAAGTTATGATAAAGCCACTTCCTGTCAAAATTCCACCAATCAGAGAGCTAAAATTGTCTGTAGTGTCCAATCAAGAGCAGCTAAAGATCAACCAGTGAGCAGAAAGTTCTATGTGTGTCTGAAAAGAAGAAACATAATGCTCCTCTGTGGCTGGAATAAAGCTAAGAAGACAGAAGATGGCAGGTAAATAGTAGCAGAAATAATTGGAAATGAGGAAAAAGTGGAAATATGGAAATAGTTTCTGTTGTGCGTTTGTTTCAAGGCCAATATTTTTTCTCCTGAAAGCCAAGACTTGAAAGAATGAGGTGCAGATGAGAAAAGGCTTGGTCACCATTAATCTGTGTGTTATTTATACAAAGTTCTGTTAGTAATAAATTCTGTTTAGTTGTTCTGGTCGGCCTTTATGCTGCTATATCTATTGACACATTCATTTTACATCATTCAACCTCATAATCTGACAACTGAGGCTGTGCTCCTGATAAAATATCGTCTGCAAGTTGACTGGGATTAAAAGAGTTGACCTGTTGACAAAAATGTATTATGATGCTTTTCTGAAATAAAAAAGATGATAAAATAGCAAAAAATGGGCTTGGCGTTTTAAAGGTTAATCTACCTAAAATATAACATTAAGCTAAAAACAGCTGCAAGTATTATAATTATAATATTATTCAGAGCACTGTAAACAAGTATAATAACTGTAATTTTCCAAATAATGGACTTGATGGATCTCTACACCTGTACTTAACATTCTGCTTTCTTTGTTTTGTTTTTTTTTTTTTTTTTTTTTCTTTTTCTTAGGGCAATCAAGGCGTTCCAGGAGGTGCTTTACATCGACCCAGGGTTCTCAAGAGCTAAAGAGATTCATCTGAGACTGGGACTCATGTTTAAAGTTAATACAGACTACGAGTCAAGCTTAAAGGTAAATAGTTAGATGGAAAAAATTGAATGAAATTCTTTAGTTTCATGTTTCTATCATGGTTTTATGAATTCTATTGGGTGCATTACAATGTTGGAACATGACTTTGTAATGACCGTCTGCTGCAGCAAATCACAATGTGATTTGTCACATTTAGGGTCAAATGTTTAGCATATTGATTAACAAATTTTAAATAATTATAAAAAAAAATATATATATATTTTAAGTGCAGCCCTGGCCATTTTATGCTATTGCTTGATGACCTACTTTTAATAAAGAACATGCAAACACTGAATTCATTTTCAACACGCTATTTAACCATCTTTTTAACCATAACTGGAAGTTTTTTAAAAAGAAAAAGAAATTAACTTAAGAGACCTGAGTTACATCAGTAAATACTGACAAACATAAAAAATAGAATAAAGTGACCAGAAAAATCTGATAAATAAATATTTAAATAACCTTGATGAAAATAAAACAAACAAATAAATAGAACAGAATAGCTTCTATTGGTGGTAATAGCACATTACCAGTTTTACAGCCAGTTTCCACAGGGTGCATGTGCGCTGCGTTCTGGCTGCGCCTCAGATTCGTTCGACCTCCAGCGTGTCCAGAACACACTGCTGGGCTTAGTGGTTTTTCTGTTTTTGTTTTTTTCCCCCATCATGAAAAACGAGACGTTTATGCTAGATTTTGTGATCTTGCGGATACAGTTGCTCAGACTTCTTCTCTGTGAGTTGACATGCCGCGGAGGTTGTAAGGAAACTGCGGCGCAGCTGGAATGTGCCACACAAGGACCCGGTGAGAATGTCGTTAGGTAGCTCAGAAACTGGTAGGACTAGGCTACCACGTAAACAAACAACAGTCAACAAGAACAAAACAAACTGTAGGCAAACGTCAACTCGCCCTTCTTCCTAGTTTTTTCCTCACCTCGACCTCTTTTCGTGACACCTCCACCTCTTCTTGCTGTGACACTTTTTGCAATACACGTGCTCTCTGTTGTGATTTGAGAGGGGCGGGGCTTAGTAACGGAGCATGCCTGGGTCTTTGTGATTGGTTGGGAGGAAGTAATAACTGTAGTATTAAGCTACGTGATAGGCTGTAATGAAAAAGGGAAAGGAGGGAAACTGTTTTTCTATTGAACTTTTTTTTTATTTTTATCAACCCTTTTTTTTCTATGGTAGCTCCGCCTTTTATACCTAATCCTGACAACACCACCTGTCACCAATTAATCTGCTGATTGGAAAATAATCCAGAACAATGTTGTTTATTTTATGAGCTTTTATTTCTTCTCTTATTTTCCTCTTTTTTCCAGCTTATTTTTAGGAACTAAGTTTATAATATTGAGTCTTGCAGAATTGTTTTCAGATGTGAGCTTGTTCTGTAAATAGAGGCAGTTCTGTTATCAGTATTGGAGTTCCTCCATTATAAGTTAAATCAGCTGCTGTTACACAGTCTAAACAATCCAACTGGAAGTTACACACAAGTATCATTCACCACAAAGACAACACAGTAGATTGCATTTATAATAATATTTTGCCTCCACTTTTCCATGTAAATTCAAGTTTGTTTACTGTCTAGGAAATGCCGACCATGCTTTTGGTGGTACAGTATTGAGCTAAGTAGGTTGCACGTGCTGCACGTACTCAATTTATCTTGGATGCACTCCTCCCTCTTAGTCCTGACTCACTGCCAGGGACACACACTCTCCCACCGACTGAATCTCTCACACACACAGCTGCCTCAGATATCTACAGGGAGGGGTGAGCCCTAGTTCAGAGGAGCAGATATCCAATCAAGGTGAGAGGGAGAAAACCAGGAAAATAGGAATGAGGAGATGTATGTTTATATAGGATGCTCTGTGGTGCTTCATCATTTACAGCCCGGTTCCCTTTGGGGAAATTAGAAATAGGAAAGGGCAGAAAGGCATCTAGTGACTTAAAGTAGACAGTGATCTAATTATGATCTGACCTACTTCATGTAAATGTACCAAACACTGACTTTATTTCATCAGTGACTGCAGATTCAGCCAAAGAGGGAAGAGAACATTTCCTAGAGCGAGATTTTGCAGCCTGCACTGAGGTGACGAATTGACTGTCTCTGTAGAGCTGCTGTGTATCCATAGAGAGAAGCTTGGAACTGAGAAAGGAGGTGGGATAGGGGGAGGCAGGGGAGATAGAGGGGTGGGAAAGAGACCGGGAGAGGTGGTGGTGTGCTTGCTTGTTCCTGCTTTGAGGTATTGTGTGTCATCTCTCTGCACTCTCCACTGCAGCCGTCTACTGAATAGTAATCAGTGACACCCGGATAGAAGAGAAGGAGGGGGGGGGCAGAGAGAGCGAGAGAGAGAGAGAGAGAGAGAGAGAGAAAAGGAAAATGAGACGTGAGGAGGGAGGTGGAATGCCAAGCTGACAATCCTGCTGCATTATGTGCCTGGTTGGAGAGCAAGTGTGAAAGGAAAGGAAGAGAAGGATAGAGGAGGAAAGACTGAGATCTTCTGGAGGATGCTGGGATGTGAAAGCCGTCTAGGTAACTAGGTGAATGCATGTGGCTTTACATGGACTTTATTCTAAAATAATAAGTAGCTATAAGTAGCGTCCTCAGTGTGAATATATGTGTGTTTGTGGAGGTCCTCCAGGCCTGGGTGACGTTGACTGTCTGTGTCACTACTTCTGGGGGGGCTAGATGATCCTCCTTTTTTGTGTGTGTTTGTGGTAACAGCTATCTTTTACCTCATCTTAGATGGCAGATATTTGCCTTTTAAGATAAGAAATTCACTACAGTTGACCAGTGGAGTTACATTAGGTGTATGCTGGATTTTTCTGAGCTTGTTCCTGGTTTCAGGAGGCTTTCACACAAGATCTGAGGTTCCTCTTTTCTGACCCAGATACTAGCAATGCATTTTTGAAAGCCTGTGACTGCACTGGGTCATGCTGCAGCGTGGAAGCTGCAGTGCAACCTGTCACCATGAAGCCACCTATGCATCAATGTGTTTTAAAGTGCTGCAGGTACAGAGGCTCATTTAGGAATTTTATGTTTTTCCGCTTCTATTTCAGGTTCCCTTTTCTTCTTCATATTTATTATGGTGTCACCTTATTCAGCCATTAAAATGACCTGATAGGGTTACAGTTTGTAATATTAACTGCCAGTATGTCAGCATCAGAGAAAAGCCCTGGCTCGGTAGCTGTGTGATGCACTCTTGAGCTAATCTTTTCATTGACCCTGAATGGAGATATTGGCCAGTTGTGCGCCACGCCTTGGCAACCTGACTAAGCCTCTGCAGACATCTGCTTGATCCTGCAACCCTGTCTTCAGCTCAGATGATTGGACAACATGCCATTAATACAGGATTTCCACCAGCTTGTTAAATAACCTCACAGCGAACTGACATCTGCGTGTAAGGGAGAGCCAGCATGGTGGAACATGCCTCTAACACCGCTCTGCTGGCATGCTATTTTAAAGCACACGTGAGAATGATGCTCAGGGTGAACTCTTCATAACGATACAGTCGTCTTTGCTGCAAGAAAAAAGCCTTTTTGTTTTCTAGCTGAACTGGAGGAGAAGACTACAGCAAGATGAGTGAGCAGAGATAAGAACCCCTCCGGCTATCAGCGTCCTCTCATGTTACAGTCACCAGGGTTCATTCATGGTCTGTTGTGAATCTGCTGGGGCTTTCTGTAAAGAGGATTGAATGGAGGGAGAAAATCTCTGGTTTCCTTAAAAGTAATCCACTTCTTTGTGCTCTGGCAGCTGTTACCAAAAGGAATTGGGTGAAATTGGATTTTTATCCATAAATAACTCTGACATGCAAGCCACTGATCATGTAGAAGTGTTCATATAAAAATGTTTTTTTTTTTTTTTTTTTTCTTTTTGCAGCATTTTCAGCTGGCATTGATCGACTCCAATCTCTGCACCTTGTCCAAAGCTGAAAGTAAGTATTAGTGTTTTTATAATTATCCTAGTCCACAGTAAGGCCGGTCCCACTCTGCTGTGTGATACAATACAATATAATATACAAAGCACTGTCTCCTTTATAACGCACATTGAAGGGGCTTAGGAATATTCTTGCAGAGCAATTTTCCTCCTTTGCTGCTGTTTCCCCTGCTGACTGCTCAAGACCAGGGTTGCCTAGGAGACGGTGAAGGAAAGGGAGCTGGAAACACATTGCACGTACACACTCTGATTTCAGTTTACATGTACACTCTAGAGAGGTTCCTACTCCCCCGCCCTTCTGTGCTCCATACTGTTGGCAGTCTGTCTCCATGGAGGGTGAATGTGTAATATACCAAATGAACCTTTTATTCACTTTAATCGGTTCTCTTTTTAACCCCTTCTCTTTTTCTCTGTTCTTTGCCCACAGTTCAGTTCCACATTGCTCATTTGTATGAGATTCAGGTAAGTCATTAGTTTAAATTCCTCTTTTAGTATTTAGAGAAGTTTAAGGTAGCAGGTCAGACTGATAAACCTTTAGAATGATTATTAGTAATTCGTTATTCTGCCTCTTTTTAATTCAGTTTTTTGTGATTTGTCTATTTTTGTTAGTTTCTTTTTATCTTTTTGTTAGTGTTTGGGTATAAATGAGTGTTTGCTGTCTGCTTTCAGTATCTCATTTCATTCTGAAGATGTTGTGGTGCACTTCAGTCTTTTCAGTCTTATAAGTCCAGATTTACCCTGTTCCAGAGTGATGGGAACATCAGGGTAAGAAGAGAGGCAGATGAAGTGATGCAGCCATTGGGCTAGTGCCTACTGTACAAGCCTGTGGAGGCAGTCTATGCTCTGGGGTTGCTGCAGTTGGTCAGGTCTAGGTTCAGCAACATTATGTGACCAAAGAATGAGGTCAGCTGATACCTGAATATACTGAATGAGCAGGTTATTCCATCTGCCCTGATGACACGGACAAATTTCCTAGATGACAGTACCAGGATTCATGGGGCTCAGATTGCAAAAGAGTGGTTCAGAGAACATGACATATCATTTTCACTCATGGATTGGTCACCACAGAGTCCAGACCTGAACCCCACTGAAAATCTGTGATGTGCTGGAGAAGGTTTTGCCCAGTGGTCGGACTCTCCCATCATCAATACAAGATTTCTGTAAAAAAAAGAATTGATGCACCTCTGGATGGAAATAAATCAGAAGCACGCTGAAACAATCTGATCCAAGTATTGTATTGAGACTTGTAGAAGTGGAAGATGTTTGATCTTCAATGATACAAAATCTTTTATCGTGACATTCCCGACCAGAACGGCATCACAACCATGTGTAAAGTAGCTGACTGAAGGTCTTCTTTGTCCTGCCCTGTTTAATTAGTTAGCATTGGGTAAGAATCTGGTTCAGATGTGCCTGGCTGCTGGATGGAAATTGGTATTTCTAACTCATTTTTATTAATGACACATAATATTATTGCTCAGATTTTTGGAATTTTGCAGGTGCAATTTATTTGAAAAAAAATAAAACCGTCAGATTGGGTTTGGTGTGAATGAATGATGCTGTTTGTTAAGATTATACAGAAACTACCAAGCTGGGTTTAATAATGCATTGTGGAGAGTTACTAAGGATCAGTTTTTTTTTTTACATTTCAAAATATGTCATTGGCTTTTGTGGAGAATCTGCTCTTTTTAGATGTTTCACATTTATCCAAACATCTCTTTAGACTTATTTATATTGAATGGAAGGAAGGTACTAGTACAGACAAATGTTTTGTTGTCTGTTGTTAGACATAAGCTGTGTCCACCCAGCAAGAGGCAAACTGAGGTGGTGGTGTTAGCTGAGTTACACATGGTTGCAACCATGTGTAACTCAGTACTATAAAAAATAGTACTATAGGCACACTACACTCACAGTCCTATTCACTACAATTCCTTGTATTCCAATTAAAGTATAAATATGGCCCGTAGTCCAATTTATAGTAATTTTCATACAAACTAGCTCATCAAAATAATTGCTTTTGTGACTAGGTCAAAAATCTAGGAAGAAGACAGAAAAGGAATCAGTGGACTTGGCCATGTGATTGTTGATCATGTCAGCAAGTTTTGGCTGCGTTTGTTCTCTGTAGTCGTGGTTGGAAGCCAAAAACCATCTCAAGCAGCGTAAAAACATTTGAAGACATGTAGATTTGTGGAAAGTTGTGAATTTTTTATTTTAATTTAGCATTTCCACCAGAGCTGGGTAAAACAAAATGAGTAAATCGATTTGCATCAATTCAAATTTGATTAATTCAAGATCAAGTCATAAAACTCTCTCTTTTTTTTTTTTATTGTTTATTTTTCGATACTCCTGCTAAATCTTAGCATATACACACACCTGAAAGGTTTCCTGTGTCGCTTCAATCCAAACTCAGCTTTTCTCACAGAGATCATGACAAATTCAGATTTTTAAAATGGCACCCCTAATAACTTAGTTCACCAGCCTTGCATTTAGAATTTTTATCATTAAATGTCCAGAAACTATCAGAAACTTTATAAGTAAGGAGGATAAAGTGTTTTTGCTGGATGACAAGGCACCTATATGCCAAAATAAGCTTCTCTCGCTCAGATAACATTCACAGCTGGACTGGTAAACGTAGGCAACAATCCTTCAAATGTTGTATTTCACAAGTGCATATAGACACGTCACATCAGATTATTACAGTAATCTGATTACTCCCAGATGTCTGACTTTGATGGGCTTGTAAACAGACTCAATAGTTATCTGAGAATGTCTTTAATATCAAGAAAAATTTCTGTAACTTACATAAATATCTTACATAAATTAATCAATATCGAGTCAGACTTAAGTGGAATTTAATCAGGTTGTGTATAGAATCTCATCGATTCAGGAAATTAGTAACGATACCCAGCCCTAGTTTTTTCTTAAACACAACTTCAAAACGTGCATCAGAAAGTGCTGACTCTGCACAAGCCCGACAGAAACAACAGTTCCTGCAGCTCTGATGGAAAGTGCTTCATACAAGTTCAGATCATTAGATTTGCTCTGTTCTGTCTGTGTTCGCTTGATGACAATCATTAGTCCAAACAGGAACAAGCCATTAAGAGCCTCCCTCATCTCATTAGAAGCCTCAAGTATCAGTGTTTACCCTGAGGTGTCTTTATGGTGTGCAGACAGGAAGAGTCCAGACTCTGTGTATGTGTGTGCATGCGTGTGTGTGTGTGCTTTCATTGGCTTTTGGAACTTTAAAATCTGTAATGGTTGTTTGAGTTTCCTTGCAAGATGACCGTGTTTGAGCAGATAAGAGTGTGTCCAGGGTATGCTCTCACATACCTCTACCTACTCGTCCAGACCCGAGTTCAACAAGGTCGCCGAGTTAAAACAAACCGGCAGCTCAGGTTTCCACAAATACAAAGCGTGCACACACATCCATTTTAGTGTAGACACACACACTTAAAGCTGCCAGACGTGTTGAGTCTGGCTTGTCCTCTTCCTCGCTGACCCACCCCCCCATGTGTGTGTGTGTGTCTGGCCATTACAAGTGTGAGGAGGTCTTTAGACTCTTTGTCTGTGCAGATAGAACCATAAACCTCTGTCCGTCCTGTCTGGCACTAACAACCTCTCTGTCCATCTTTTCTTTTTGCAGAAGAAATACAGAGCAGCGAAGGAGGCGTATGAGAG
This sequence comes from Melanotaenia parkinsoni, assembly GCA_036919975.1. NCBI lineage: Eukaryota > Metazoa > Chordata > Actinopteri > Atheriniformes > Melanotaeniidae > Melanotaenia > Melanotaenia parkinsoni. The sequence goes on along the minus strand of JBAFTA010000014.1, from coordinate 4,310,076 downwards.
TCTGCTGCAGACAGAAAATCTTCCTGCACAGGTGAAGGCGACCACACTGCAACAACTTGGTGAGTGTGTCACTCTGACTGATGTTCTGATGAGCAGGGTAACAAATCACACTGGGGGGATTTATCACAACAGTTTACCGCTCTGTATGAAGAACCACTTTGTGTGGCAAAAAAACATTGGTGATTTGAATGGGAGTGCATTGTGTGGCGCTATAATGGTGCTTTGTCTTTTCTTTTCATCGTTGTGCAGAGAGATGTGGTGAATCGCTCCCCCCAAATCACGTTAACTTGCCTTTGCAACTTTGTTTTGCAACCTTTTTTTCCAAAGTGCTGGTTTGAGCATATGTGCTGCCACACAGCATTGTTTTCTCTCAGTCCCTTCCCCCACCGTGTATGTGCACATCTAAACTTCAGCTGCAAACTTGCTCTGGTTTTGAGCTGGTTTAAGGAACCGTTTTGCTGTTAAAGATGGTGCAGGAGCAAAAAGATTATTAGAAGTTCAGGTTGTTGCTATTTGTTCAAATATTTTACCTTCATTTCAGTCTAAGAGAAAGCTTTTCTTTGCACCCATCCTAGCTCCTTTGATCTATCCTGTAATAATATCTGGCAGTTTAACTCTGCAGACAAATCTTTTCCTCTCTTGGGTGTTCTTTTTACACAAGCAGGACTTTGACCTGCATTTAACTCTTTTGTGGGAGCAATGAGTAGATGAGTACAAAGACCACAGGCAATGACCATACCTCCAGAGCAGTGAGTCGCTTTGTACACTGAAATCTTCATGCTTCCATCACAGGATGGAGGAGATGGGAACAGAGCTGGGTACAAGGCAGTTTTTGATAAACAGCCAAGGTGAAACCTCCATAAATGTCCAAAGGTTTATAGAGACACAGATGAAGAACGTCAATTGTGATGAACTTCATTAAGCTGGAAGTTTGGAGCGTAGTCCATGGGTGGTCAGTAAGGCATTAGAGCAGGGATCAGTGTCTCCATGTGTCCTTGGAGCAGCACACCTGATTCAAAATGAATGAATCATTAGCACAACAAGCTGCTGGAGATCCATTTAATTTGAATCAGGTGTATCACAGCAGTGAAACATCCAATACCTGCAGGACACTGACCCTTGAGAATCAGAGGATCCGTGCATTAGAGTTTGGTTTGTCTGTTTGTATCCTCCCTGGTTGCGGCTCTGAAAGGAATGATGGAGGGGTTAGATGTTGTCAGGAGACAACTGTCCACCTGCTGTAAGGAAGGACGCCATTATTTTTGTTAAGACATTAAAGGGTAACACAAAGTTCTGTATCTAGATGTGAGATCTGACCTGGATATGACAACGCTAACTAATGAGAAATGTTCAGGATGGTATTAGTTTTTTTTAGTTGACATTTTTTAACCATAAAAAAAAAAGCCAAACCAAAATAGGGATAGAAGAACAGAGGAAATTGTGATTAATAAAATTGTTCTTTCTTAGTAACAAAGAAAATAAAAACTAAAGACATAATCAACATTTTAAAACAGATATTTCATTTAGATCCTTGAAATGAAGAGTAGGTAGGAGTAAAAACTTTTCAAAGTCAACTGCTTTTTCATGTTTTAGTGGTTTAATTTTAAGCAATGTTATAATAAATTAATATTCAGTGTATCACACAAATGTAATTCCATAAACAATTAATTAAAATAAAACATTAACAAGCAACATTCACGTGCCTTCAACAACTAGTGATGTGCAGGTTGGGTTTTTTTCCTGTCCTGGCATATATAAAATAGTCTTGCCTGCCCCAACCCGCCCCGCACAACCAAACCAATTCTCACAACGCGCGCCGTCTTTGGTAAATAAAGCTAAATATGCAATTGAAGGCATTTTTATTTGGCTGGAAAAATGTCCCCGAGAACAGTGTGGAACTGGCAATTGGCAACAACACATGACATAAGATTGTAGGTTACACGCATTGTACCGGCGCATTTAATGACCCTCTCCACCCGCCCCACAATAGAAGAAGAAATTTCATGACCCGACCCGCGGGTCACTGGTCGGCCTGCGCATCGCCATCAGCAACAGAACAAAGAGCACAAGTGGAAGTCTCCATCATGTTTCCATTCTGTATTTGTTTAGTAATCCACATGATTTCATTTGATCTATTAGGTTATTCCATAAATGAACTCCATGGGTTGTAGGACAGTGAAAGTTTGTGTTAGTTTTACTCACGTTTTTGGCCTTTATGCCCCTTGTAGACCATATTTACTTTCCCTCTGCTAAAATAACCCCTGGACACTGTGTTGTAGTCATGGAGACTTGGATAAACAAATCTTTAAACATTACATTTTCTTTTTTAAATTCATGAAGCACACATTTGAGGTCAGAGCATTTTCCAGTTTCCTCTCCTCCCTTGTGTCAACGGCCAGCCTCACATTTGCTCACCCAGTAGTAAAAGCCATACCCCGCCTTGCCTGCTGGGGTTGTCATGGTGACGTGCAAGGCTTGCCGGAGGTGTATGGGAGGAGGACTGGAGAGTCTTGACTGCTTTTGTGTGTGTTTGCTCGAAATTGCCCGTTACTTCTTGGTGTGATATTAGTTGTGTGTCTGCGCAATCGGTCGTGGTTGGTGGATGGGGAGGAGTTGTTTATTAAGGTTGCCACCTCCCTCTCTTTGTCTGCTTCTTTTCTTTGTCACTGTTTGGTTGAAGCTGCTTGCAGGGAAATATTTGACTTATCCATTTGCACATCAGTCATTTCTCCTTTTTGCTTCGCATGTTCTTGCAGATTCAGGTGCACCCTTCTGCTGTTGCACATACGACCTTATAACAGGAGCCATAAGATGTCAAATGTTGAAGACTAACTCCTGATCTCTTACTGTGTGCTTCAGGCTGGATGCATCACACAGTGGAGCAGCTGGGGGATAAAGGCACCAAGGACAGCTATGCCATCCAGTGTCTGCAGAAGTCTCTAGAAGCAGACCCAAACTCTGGTCAGTCCTGGTACCTTCTTGGCAGGTAAGATGACATCAAGCATGAGTGTGTTTTACTATCAGCCAGTTGACAATAATAATCCTGGCTGTGCTTGTGATATAAAAGGCAGTATATGATTCACAGTATTCGAAAAGCTTGACTCAAATATCCCTCCTTTCTCTGCTGAGGTTGGCAGGCCAGATGCTGGAGTGGTGTACTGCTCCCATTCATGACTTCGCATGTAGGCGTTTTGAACATTTTAAGCTAAAACCATCATTTCTTTGGCATTAAATACAGATGTACAACATTAAATTGTTGAAAACCTAAATGCGTCTTTTTGCAGCTAAGATGTTGAACATAGTCATGTTTGCTGGATTAGAAGGTTACCCTGGTGGGGTTGCTGGGTGCAGCTCTGCTATGTCTTGTGTTTGAGCTTCATGCCACACCAGACGAGGTTCAGATGCTCAGCTGTTCAAGCTGTATCCATTCTGACCAAGTCATGTATTTCTGTTGTATCTTATTACTTTATTCTACTCCTCAAACTCTCTGATCTTGCCTTTTTATAACAATGTGTAAAATAAGTTTTGAATCGTATGATTTCTGCCTTTTTGCTTCTGACTGTGTTGTAATGATGTGATGTACAGTTGGGATTATGAACGCTGACTTACTTTGAAAACTGACAGCCATTTTGGTGCTCTTCCTGTTATTGGTGCAGCTTGACAGCCTCTGTCAAAAATAGACGAGCTGTGTATTTATAGCGAAGCTCTGAGCTGAGATACTGTGGTGAACTCTGATGACCTCTAACACAGGCGTTATACAGCTGAGACATGTTGAAGGTGATCGTTTTTATCCTTTTTTATGATAAATCTCAATACAATTAAATGTTGTACAGCCATGTGAAATAGAAAGGATGTCCTCTTCATAAGATTTTATCTGGTCAAAACCTGGTAAAAACAGTGTTGCTTCGGTTTATTGGTTCCTGCACAGCTCTGTGAAGGTCCCACCACAGCATTTCAGTCAGTTTGAGTTATGGACTTTGACTGGACCATGTTAAACACCTTGATTCTTTTCTTTTTCAGTCATTCTGTGTTTGGCACCATTGTCCTGTTGCATGAGACTGTTTTAGCCAAGCTTTAGCTGTCAGACAGATGGACTTAGATTTGACTCTACGACAGACCTTTGCAGATTAGGGCTGGGCAGTTAATCAATAAAATCGATAAATCGAATTTTCCATTTCTGGCGATTTATTTTTATGAAATTTTTTTTCCATAGTTAGTTAGCAGCAGACTTAGCCCTCCCTCCACACCAGAACAGTGTTTGTCTGACAGATTTCCAGTGACGTGACCCTTCACCCATGCCTCTACGAGATGCAGAAGTAAACTTTAGCTTACAAACTCTTGTTAAGAGACAACCTACATCAGGGGAATTATTTCTGCAGTGGATCCTGTATGATAAGGATCCAGGTGGAAAGAGATCACGGATGCAGTTGTGTTGCATATTTGTATGTAAGATATAAAGTCATTTATATAGTGGAAAAGTTATGACCTATCATTATATTCTCTATTTTTGCTGGCATTCATTCATATAAATAAACGTTTTTAATAAGTTTATTTATGTTTTGTAAAAGAAAAGAAAAAAATCGATTAAAATCAGAAATCGGATTTGGTTATAAAAAATCTGAGATTTTATTTTTAGGCCATATCGCCCAGATCTATTTAATTTGAATCAGGTGAGTTAGGGAAACATCTAACACCTGCAAGTTGGTGGGCCTTGAAGACCAGGGTCAGGGATCACTCTTCTACACAAACGGTCAAAAAATCGTCTAGAAAGTATTTTGGTATCCAGACAAGTTCATGGTCCACTTAATGATTACAAAGTGTCCAGGTCCTGTGGCTGCAGAACAAGCCCAGATCATCATCCCCTCAACACCGTGTGGTGTTTGTGCTTTGTGTTAAATGTTTTTGTGCAATCTGACCATACATCTCAACTGTGGTCTGGTCTCTCTAAAGGACATTGCTCCAGAAATCTTGTGGTTTGGTAACATACTGCACATCAATGAACTTAAGTAAAAAAATATAAAATGCAAATGTGCAGTGAGTTAGCATAACTGCTAATTTAGGACTGTTTTTCCTTGACAGGTCACAGACAAACTTTTAAAAAGAAATATATGATAACATAAAGTAAAATACAAACCAACCTTTGGAAATATTGTATGAAGTGCATGATATGAAGTGCTATAGTTAAAGTGCATGTTTCATGTACATGAGGTTGTAGTGTAGAATAGAAGATAAAACAAACACTTTCATTCAGGTTAAA
>JBAFTA010000014.1:4231965-4255381 GCA_036919975.1 Melanotaenia parkinsoni | reverse complement strand
CACCATCCTTCCACCATCCATCCTCCCATACACTCACCATACTTCCACCATACACTCTCCCACACCTACCCCATCCTTCCATACACACATCATCCCTCCACCACTCATCCTCCCACTTCCAATTCCAGGTCCTTTCATAGTTTCCATGAAGGCACAACCTCAAAATTATCTTCAACCAGTTTGAACACTGGGAATCAAACATCTGCTCTTTTTTGTACTATTTTCCTGCCTTTACAAGTCTTCCTGTATCTTAAAAATAACCATTTGTGCATGTTAATAATCACTTTTCTCTGGACTATGACGGTTTGTAAATTCCTGGTCTTTTTCCCGTTGCTGTTAATTCAGAATTCCTAAACTGCTTTTTACTAAAACTTCATTTTTGATGACAGCATTCATGAATTGAGCCAGAACTCAAAAAGTATAATAAATCACACTCTTTAACACACAGTAAAAATCGTGAAAGAGAATAAATCCTTGAACTGCTTTATGATTTCTGTCGATTAAAAACCCCTCTGTACTTCAGCGGAACATTGTTTTAATAAGGGGTGAGCTGCAGTTCACCTGCCTAGGAAACGTTAATGGACCTGTTGTTAGCCTGGTCGACACAACGGAGACCCATCTGTTCAGCTCCTGTAAATGATCATAAGGCCAGGCTGTAGCATCTAAATATAGACAGGACAAATTAAATTCAAATGACTCAGACACTTGATGACTGAGACAAGTGACTTATCCCTCCTCAGTGCCCCTCTTCAGCTGATCCGAGCTATGGCTTTTAGCAAACATAAATGCAAGCCAAGCCAGGAGTCACTTATTCCGCTCTGGGTCGCCTCTCAAACGTTTAACTGTTAAGAGGAAGTGGGTTGTGTAGGGGTGGGGGAGTGAACGAACGATGGGTGGAGGGAGGGAGAACATAAAGGCTAAATCAGTTGGTGGAGGAGAGGAAGCTCTGTCATATCTAGGAGGAAGGAGGAAGTGTGAGTCAGTGTACATTCTTGAAAGCTGATTCAGCGCTGCACAGGAAGTGGGAAACGCTTACTGCTGAGCATTAACATCGGGAGGAAAGAACCTTGTCTGGAGCAGTGCAACTGTAAAAAGAGTCCCCTAGCAAAAGGTAAATAAAGAAAAATAAAACAAATAAATATTTTAGCCGTGTTACCTCAAGCATGAAAGTGACTCATGGGACGAATAAAAGCATGAAGGAAAGCAATCGCAGAAGCTTAAAACCAACTAGGGCATGGCGGAAAGGAGAAGAAAGCCAATATCAACGGGGGAGAGAGCTGTTGGACAAGAGGAGGGCAAAGGGTAACGCACTGGGTCTTCCTCTTTTTCTTTGGTCCCCTGAAATTTCTCCTTCCCTCTACCGCTCCAATCACTTCTCAGATTTCACAGTTGCAGGCATGGCAGCTTAACCCTTTCCTTTACAAAAAAACTCTAGTTTCAGTTACATCTGACGGCTGTAAGTCACCCACAAAGAAGAAGGAAGAAGTGATTACAGAGTCAAAAGATGTAAATGCTGCCATTTCTACATCCGCCTGCACTTGTTGCAGTCAAGTTTGACTTTTTGGTATCACTGGGGGAGATTTTCCACACTGACCTACAAGTGAGCTGTAAGCCAAGGTTGGTGACATCATGGTGGCCCTGTGGGAGGCGTCAGTGGTCCGCACAGTCGTTTAGAACATGTTTTCCTCCCCATTTATACACCCATGGACAGTCTGTCCCACCCAGGCTCTCATGGTCACTGCCTCTGTCCTCGTGATAAAACGCCAGCTTATCACTAGTTTCCATTCAGCATCTTAGTGATTATGTAACGTCAACCCAGGGAGGAAGTGCTGTCTGCTGTGAATGAAGAATGTAGCTGTGTGTGTATGTGTGTGTGTTTGCGCTAGAGACAAGAGTGTGACGACATGAGTGGAACGAGTTTCCACATGACAGTAAACCCACCAAACATGTATGACAGTGGAAAAAGTGTGCTCAGCTGATTAGTGCACGGGCACACTCGCGCAGATTGACTCCTTCCCAAAGTCTCTCACACTTCTTACGCACACACATCGCTCTCACACTGTGTCTCTGTCTTACACAAAACCATGTTGTATTGTACGGGTGGTTGCTAGGAGACAAATTCCAAACCTCTTGAAACAGAGGGACTTACTCCTCATTTCTAAGCCGCTATGTCGGGAGAGAAAAGAGAGTGAAGGAGAGGGGAGAGATGGGACTGGGGTGAGGGAAAGGGGGCTCAAAGAGACAAGAAAGCTGCTCTCCCACGCACAAAAGCTTTTACTCACAGCAGGAACAGTCCACAGACTCATCAGTCTCTGGGTCGACGTCGGGAATAGCTATACACACCGTGCAAAACGACTCTGCAGCGCTGAATTTCACCGTTGTGAGGGATGGAATATAAGAAAAACAGCTGTGGACAAAAAAACTTTTAGGATTTTGAAAGAAAATGTTATTGTGATCTATTATGTATAGTGGAAACAGTGCCTGAGGACTGTTGTGACCTCTCCATCCAGGCATCCCAGTGTAGCTTTATTAGGTTTACACACTCACAGAAGAAGCTGGTATTTAAAAATGATCAAATTAAAATATGGTACAGTATATAATATAGAGTAAACATATAGTAAAAAAGAAAAAAGTCAAGTTTGTTCCGTGGATGCTCACCTTGTATGTTGTAAAACATTATTTTGATTGAATAACAATAGCAAGGTGTCCTTTTTTTATACTGATGGTGTGTGTTATCACACCTTTTGTCATTTGACAGCACGTTACCATGGTAACTGGTCAACAATCCATCTACATGCGCTGAAGTGGCAGAAAGGATGAACTCATCTAAAACATGAGCTGAGCCACTATAGTATTTTCATGTTCATTTGACTGTGGAAAATCTATGCCACGGTATCAAGTTTCTGCAATATTCCCATTAAAATCCCACAGTGTTGCAGTGCAATAAAAAGCATGTACTGAATGAGTGGTATCTCCGTGCTTATCTGTAAGGATGTTCTATACTATTTAATGTAATTCAGGATTAATAAATATGTCCATATATCACCCAGAAAAAAATACAAATGAATATAACAATAATCTAAAATTTGGTTTAAAAAAATCATATAAATATGAGTATAACTCTCTGGTCTAAGAAGCAGGGATTGATGTCTACTGAGGACAGTGACTAACAGATCTCAGACTGGCTCAAATGAAGCAGACCTAGTGCTTTACAGACTAGCTCCTTAGCAGGTAAATGTTGGAGGCTGGAGATGTAGCGTCCTGCCTCCTATCAATATTTCCTAAGCCTCGGAGCGCCACCCACTAATTAACAGCGGGGAAAATGATATGCTTTGTATCATTAAATAAATCAATAAGCTCCAGTTGCTAATCACGAGTTCTTGTTTGAACTGACCTTTCATCATACAAGGAAAAATCACAGATGACTAGTTAAATTAATATGAATATTCATTAACTAGTCTACAAACTACACAACACATAATATGAATATTAAAAAGAAAAGAAAAACATGAACAGAAAATATGTAAATATGATGTTCAACCAAAATTCATATGGTAGAGAAGTGTAAAACTGTAAGAATAATTAAACATAAATTAATTCAACTGTGGTAATAATTAAAAAATTTTCAAGAGAATGAAGACAAAATTTCTGGATCCAGTAGAGCTAAATTTGATGGTCTGTTTAAGAAGCAGTCCTAGTCTAAAGGCTGAGAAGAAAGGTTAATTCACTATCGCCAGGTTTATGACACCAATCACGTTTCATATCATTTTAGACTGAGGTGACCCACTTACGACCGCTTCTGGTGGACAGCTCTGGAATCCAGAGAGAGTCTAGTTCCTCCAGTCTTTGGGACTGGTGTCAGAGTGGTGGATAGCGAAGAAGATCTGCCAAAGTTATCACCGCAGTGATTTGAAAATAAAAAATGTCTTACTATTGAGGGCCGGGAAAAGTCAATTACCCAAAAATAGTGGTTAACTATTAATAAACTTGTGGAGTAATGTGGAGCACAGAAGGTCATGTCGGAGACTAAACTTAGTTACAAAAACATAAAAAAAAAAGAAAACAAAAGAAAAAGAAAAAGTCAAGGACAAACAAATAAATAAATAAAAATGAAAATGAAATGAAAATGAAATATATGTAAAAGCACTGGATTTTCCATTCAGTCCATCTCTGACTCTCGGTGTCCTCTTTCTTCTCTTCTCCTCAACTCATGTTTCCTCTGAGCTTTACTTTAAACCATCTTTCTTCAGTTGTTTTCACTTCTTTTTCTCTCTTTCTTCTCTTTTGTTCTTTTCTGAGTTTGGAGCTTGCAGGGTTGTGCCAGTAGGGAACCAAAAAGGTAGGACGGGTCAGATATTAAGCCTCGTTCCCACTGAAAGGGCGGTTGTGTCGCATTTCTTTGCATCTCCACATGCAAAAACTGGGACGCGTACTCAAACATCTGACCTGACCAGTCCTACTTTTTGGGACCCTTCCGTTGGGGTACCAAACTAACTGATCTGCCCAAGAAGGGTGGCATTTGACACACTGCAATCTGCTGATTCATCAAAAAAAAAAAAAAAATAAAAATAAAAATAAAAAAAAGACTTCCTGTGTGAGCTCTCATAAAAACATTGCAGGAATGTTTGTTTAGAGCAACAGCTTTTCTTTTTGTTGATTAAATCTCTGTTTAAAATGGTGGTACGAAGCACTGCCTAGAAGAAAGAACACAAACTGGATGACCAGCTACAATTTTAACTCCTCCACACCAGTAGGTGTTGCACTCACACTCATTCCCTCTCACTCCAAACTTAATTGTACCAGTTGCCAGGTACACCTAATAGTGTATGTGGACATAGAGGAGAGATGTCAAGCAAGGCGTTTTTCGTGGTATTTTATGAAATCCTTTCTGTGTGCCCATATAACACCATTACTCACTGTAACAATCTTCTTGTAAAACATCTTTAGATCGCTTAGATCACTTGGATTGCTAATTTGAGAAATGTAACGTGAGCGTGATGTCACATAAGCTCCACCTCACGTGACATCAACCTACTAATACTATTGGCTTAGAATCCTTTAGCGTAGACGTTGGCATTGCAACATTGAACCTGTCAAAATGTATAAAACAATTATTTATGTTCTATAATATATTTTTTTATTTAAATTAATACTTTTAATCTGCACCCCTCTAGACGTTCTTTCGATGTATTATTTTTAAAAATGAATTGTTTTGATGAAAAAGTTGTAGCTGCAATGGTTTCTTGCTACTACACATCTGAAGCATCTATCGGTATCCGGCTGATGCTCCGCCTCTCAGGTGAGGTTACGGTTGGCTGTGGGAACGCAACGAGATTACAGTTTACAAACGAGGTTATAATCACCAGAAGTAAGTGAACCTGCTAAAATCATGACTGAAACCCAGGAACAATTATTTCACTTATAGGAGGTCTAATACGTTCTAGTAAATCTTGAGTATTCCTACTTTACACCTAAAATGACACATGATCTAGCCTTGAGGGACAAAATGACAACATTTTCTGGCATTTTTTCCCAAACATGCTGAGATATCTGAAAATTTTAGTCTGCTGGTGGCTATGGAGGAAGGCTGAGAGGATCAGTGGAGCTGTCAAGACCTATCCTCAACATGAATGTCTGTACATACCAGTCCTCCCAGCAGGTGTTGAGATATTTTAGTCTTAAAAAAAAAGAAAAAAAAAAGAGACCTTATGGGCTGACACAGACAGGACCCGAGCCATGCCACTAAGATTATGGTGCCATAACAAGAGAAGAAATTACCCCCCCCAAAATTATCCCAAATTATTAAAAACAGTCACAGATCTTAGATATAAAGAGATATGAGAATAGCTTCTATCATTAAACCAGTCCAGATGTGTAAGTCGGTCAAAGGAGGAGGTCTCGATCATGCAGCCACCTTTTGTTGGTTTTGATTGGTTTCTGCTTTATTTTAGGATTTTGAGCTTGAAACCATTAAGCTGGCCAAGCTGCAGGGAATGCTTCTAGTGCCCTCACTGGACATGCTAGACATATAAATAAACATCCTGTGAGGTCATAAACCAAGAATAGATCGTTTTGAGGGGTTACAGGTCAAAACAAAATTGAGAATCATGGCTCTGAAAAAGCCAGTCCTCCCCCTCCCAGCAGTAAAAGTCATCACTGCATGTCAGCCATAGTGGTATTTGTGCTTTTAATTGTTATTACCAAGGTAAATGCTGGGCCTCTGCATACTTTAGCACAGTAGCATTCTCCAGACAGATTCATACAGAGCAAATGGTACATAGAGACATTTCCATCCTCCTGTCATGTGCTCCTCTTTTCCATCATGCCATTTCGGTGCTATAGACCCTCCCTCTGCATCCTCTCAGCTGCTTTGTGTTTCTTTGTCTCTCAAAGTGTGAAACTATTTCAAAGTTTCATGTATGCTGACACAGACTGGTTCTCCAACCCATTATGTCACATGCTGTGGTGGCAAAAAGTCAGCTGCCTATCTGTCCATCTGCCTGACATCATAGGGAACTTGCTGTAGTTTTGGACCGTCAGGGTTTTCCTGCAGAAAGGAATCTAAACAGAAAGCTGATCTCATGCTTGACTCAATGTTTCTCACTGGACTCTGAGCCTGTTCTTGACCTAAATTTAGGGGCTGATGTGAGAGAAGATATAAAAGGTTGTCCCAGAATACTAGTAGTTGACGCTTCACCTCTGACTTCTTGTCACAAACAGAAATACCAAAGGATCACCTGCTGTGGTTCTGTCTGCCTGTGTGTCACCTGCACAATGGATGTCAATGACAAGACTACTATTTTTAGGTCAGTGAACCAAGGTTGACGCACTCATTGCATGCATGACTGAATTATTCCATTCAGGCTGTAAGGGTAGTGCACTTGTTGAGAAAGAAGGGGGTTAATTATTCCATAACATACTGTGTACACTACACCCGCCTCTTCTCTCTATGCCAGATTAAATCCTGATTTCCCTTAGTGTCTTGGCTAAAACTGCAGTATCGTCAAAGCAGATGTAAATGTTTGCATCAAGACATATCATTTACCTCAGTGTTGTTATACCCTTTACTGCAAGGCAAATTTATTTGTATAACACATTTTAAGTACAAGAAAATTTAAAGTATTAAAATACTGTAAGGAAAACTATAAGAATATCCAGCTAGTGGCACGCCTGAGGGTGTAGGTCTCATTTTGACATTGGTAGGGACATAAAAGCAGCCCATGGAGGCACCTGGAAGATGTCTTTTGTTGCAATTATGAAAGACTTTTATTTGTAATATCATGTTATTGAGTGGATAGGAAATCTGAAAAAGAAGTTTATAATGCAAAATATTCTATTCTATTTTTCTTTTGTCTAAAACAGGTTTATTTTGTATATATATAAAAATGGTTCCTATAATTATATAAGTTAAAGGCATCTGTTGCACATTTGTTTCACATCACTATTGTCCAGACAAGAAAGCCGTTGTCACTTTCGTGCAATCATTAACATCACTAAAATGTTCTTTAATCACATGGTACAAGAAATTTATGACGTAAATTCATCAGCTTAATAAAACCTTTAAGGAAAATATGATGAATTGCAAACACAGTAATAAACCATTGCTCAAGTATATTATTCTTATAGCTGTAATAATTTTAATTTTAAAGGAAATACCGTATGTGATGACTTTGATTCATTGCAGTTAGAATTGGTTATTTTAGAAGGAATGTTCATTTTAACATTGTTTTTATTATAATTTTAATTTATCTCTGTACCGCTTTGTCCATTATGGGTTGCGGGTAAGCTGGAGCCTTTCCCAGTATTAAGAGGTGACAGGCAGGGTACACCCTGAACAGGTCATCAGTCCATCGCAGAGACAAACTACCATTCACACTCGCTCCTAGGGAGAATTTAGAGTCATCAGTTAACCTAACATGCATGTCTTTGGACTGTGGGAGGAAGCCACCCAGAGAGAACCCACACATACATGGGGAGAACATACAAACTCTGCACCGAAAGGCCACCGCCCTCAAGGTTCAAACCTCCCCCCAGCCGAGATTTGAACCAGCGACCCACTTGCTGTGAGGCTGTGGTGCTAACCACCACACCATCGTGCAGCCCATTTTAAAATTGAATTTAAAAAACGTTTAAATTATTATTGTCCATTTCTGCAGGGATCCGTATCTAACAACATTGCCACCATCACCCATATTAATGACTAAATAGTAGTTAGAAATGATTTATTTGTTTCTTAAATTTATGTTAACTCATTCCTGATTGGTTTCTTTACTCCTGAAGTTTTGACTGAGAACACAATCACGGTTAGCACCACACTCGCCTATTAGCTAGCGCTAGCCAGAAGCGCTAGCTATTTTAACAGAGGAGTGTCATGTTAGCAAGAAAAGAAAAAGAAGAGCCAATCTTAACTGTTTAAATGGGTTATAAGGCAGACTTGCAGCAGTGATGTCGTCTCAGCTGTTTGTGGGACGGAAAATGATGGGGACAGCATAGGAGTTGCTGAATATTGGCAGGGACATGTCCCTACCATCCCTACTTAATTCTATGCTCATGGGTGTGCCTCTATGTAGTGATTTGATTAATTATCTTTAATACCTGAAATGTTATAGATGGTCTTTGGCCTCACACAAATGTTATATATAAATGATATGCTAAAGAGCACAGGACAACAAGACTACATAAATGTGTTTTGTTAGCTGAGCAACTGACAAAATGATTGTCAAAATAATTCTTAAAAAGTGAACATAAAATTAATTCTAGCTTGTTTTATCAGAAATAAGTGACAGTGGCTGCTGGACAACTTATGCACACAAAGGATATTTTTGACAATTGTAACAATGGTAGAATTTTTGGGCTTGTTTAAGTTGTGCAGGTTTGATTTTAAACTTTGTATGCTACCGGAGCCTGGAAGTTTTAGGGTTTTTAATGTTAGATGTCAGTTTGCTTTAAAGTTCTGCTGCCTTTTATGAGATTTCATGCACATGCAAGACATGTAAACATCATTGTTAAGATGTGTTGGAAATTGTCCGTTATGCTTTTCAAGTCAAGTTTGATCCAGCTGTTGGGATGCTCTAGCTATGTGGTAGGTTCCTCCTCTGCCTGACTCACCAGGTCTGGTATGTGATAATGGAGCAGTGAACACGCTGTTATTTGCCTCACTCACCAATACTTGGAATTTCTGGTGGTCAAACCAAAGTAGAGACTGGCACAGTATTTAAAGCATAAACTGCAGTAATTAACTCCCTCTGGTCTTCGGTATATCTGGAATATCATGTTACAACTCATGTTTAGTCACCAGCTTGGACTTAAGGTTTTACGTAACTGTCATGATTCACTTTGCGTCATAAACATCAAACATGTTGTTGCTCAGTCTTGGAGTGGTTGTCTGTGTGTATAGAAGATGGTTATCTAAACGTGTGTGTGGTCAGCTATGTTTATATCCATCAAAGCCTTTATTCCTGTGGTGCTGTCCTCTCTAGTACTTTAAGTCTGGCCCAAAGTCAGAGCTAGAAAAAGCTGATTAAAAAGAAGAAGAAAAAAAGTATTTTATGTTGAAAGCAAAGGTTTAGACACCCTTGGTAAAATGTTTAGGACTCCTAAAGTGAGCTGAAGATACTGGTGAAAAAAGCACAAAACTAAATATGAACACTTTAATCAAGATCAGTGTTTGGGTGTGTGTAATTTCAAGATGACGAAAGGAAAAGGGCAACATTCAAAGCTTAAACCATAAATGGTTTAGATTATAAGTGCTTCTTTCCTCCTTTGGTCAATCTCATTGAGATGCAAAGTCTCATTTTCAAGAGCAACCTGTTTTTAAAGACTACATCTTAAAACATACTATAGTAATAATTACACTTCATATAACCAAGTAAAAAAAACCAAAACAAAACAAAAACAAAAGCAAAATACTTTATTATCATTAATAAAGACATACTAGGTGACATACCGAAAAATGGCTTCAAATTCCAGGAAGCTAGAGAGAATATGCATGTAAAAGATGATGATTAAGATTATGAATAAGGCCTCTGCCAGAGGATCATATTCATAAATATTTTAAAATCCACAGCAGACTTCACAAAGAACAGAGCATGTGATATGGTTCATCTGTCTCACTAAACTTGAAATCTTTGCACAATTTCTGGGTAAGAATCCTCCAAACAAGGACGTCTATAAACTGTGAGACCCAAGAAAGAGAGTGTTACCTAGTTCTTGCCATGCAGGTTACCCAGACTTTTTCATGTTTTTGCCCTCACTTAAAACCCTGAACCATCTCTGAATCACTTTTATCCACCTATTTCTATTTTGTCCTTCTGTCTAGGGAATTCCACCCATTTACTGAAGGTCAGCAGTAAAGAGATGCCTTTCTCTGTTTAGTTAGAAAAGAAATTGAGAGAGAAGTGACTAAATAAATAAATAAAATAATATGCCCATAAACCAGATTACCACTTACCACAATAATTCCAATCAGCCACTCACTGTATGGTGGGCTCAGCCTCAGAGACTGGGTATGACATCTGGATGGAGCTGTGGGTGCTGCTACTCCTTCATGTTGAGAAGAGTCAGCCAGGATGGATGATTAGAAGGCAATTCTGGATGCCTTTCTGGAAATTTTATGGGCGGGTACAACTGGTAGAGTAGACCAGAGAGATTTAAAATGCCATCTGGAAATACCTCAGGATCTTCCCAGGAGGGGCTGGCAATTTGTAGGGAGAAGAGAGGATGCTGGTCTACCCTGTTGTCACTGTTCTGTTTGAATGGATAAATGGTTAAAAAAAGGAAGGAATACCTTAGTGAGTATGTGAAATACACCAATCCTTTAGACATTTCATTGCTTTTAGATTTATTCTATAAAGATCAACATTGATGCTGAAAAGCCTTCTAGCACAGTCCTACTGATGGTCATTAGATACTTGTTCCAAGACAACTTTGGTTTCACCAGACTCTCATTAAAGGTATCTGGACAGTCAAAAAGGTGCCAGAATTCTCCCAAGATCCTAAGAAATAGTTCCAGTTCAGTTCTTACCTTGTTTTATTTCACAGCGATTAAATGGCAAAACAATCTGTATTTCTTAATCTTCAATCCTTATTATTTTATTTAATCTGGAAAAAAGCTTTAATGATGTTATGCAACACTGCAAAGTATTTTTACTTGAATGTTTATTTATATTTTACAGAAATGAACAAAAATATCAGTGTACAATTAGAACTGTTTCTTGAGCTTCTCCTGACTTTAAAGCTCTCAGTACAGTATGAGATGCAGACCTTGAGGGATGTGATTTCACATCAGTGCAAGGACATTGCTTTTACACAGTAAAAGGCTCTGAGTTCTTTTTCATTTCCTCTTTATCCACTCATTATTATCTAGTGCTTTGAATGATAGCCTTCAGCCTTGATAAAACAGAATCTTTTAAAATGTTAATTTCCAGCAACAACATCCAGGTAAGTTCTATTGTAGTCTACTTTCTTGGAAAAAAAAGAGATTTTAATTTAAATGAATACATTTAATTTTTTTCATTGTCACCCATCCATCCATCCATTTTCTTCTCTTCTTGTCGCGGGGACAACTGCCTAAGCAGGGAAACCCAGACTTCCCTCTCCCTGGCCACATTCACCAGCTCCTCCAGAGGGTTCCCGAGGCGTTCCCAGGACAGCCGAGAGATGTAGTCCGTCCAACGCATCCTAGGTCTTCCCTGGGGCCTCTTTCCAGTGGGATATGCCCAGAACACCTCACCAGGGAGGCGTCCAGGAGGCATCCTAACCAGATGCCCGAGCCACCTCATCTGGCTCCTCTCGATGTGGAGGAGCAGCAGCTTTACTCTTAGACCCTCCTGGATTACCGAGCTTCTCACCCTATCTCTAAGGGAGAGAATGGCCAGCCTGCGAAGAAAACTCATTTCGGCCGCTTGTACTCGCGATCTTGTTCTTTCGGTCACTACCCACAGCTCATGACCATAGGTGAAAGTAGATCGACCGGTAAATCGAGAGCTTTGCCTTTTGGCTCAGCTCCCTCTTCACCACGACAGACCGATGCAGAGTCCACATCACTGCAGACATCGCACTGATCCGCCTGTCGATCTCCCGCTCCATCCTTCCCTCACTCGTGAACAAAACCCTGAGATACGTGAACTCCTTCACTTTGGGCAGGACCCTATTGCAAACCCGGAGAGAGTACTCCACCCCTTTCCAGCTGAGGACCATGGTCTCGGACTTGGAGGTGCTGATTCTCATTCCAGCCGCTTCACACTCGGCTGTGAATCGCTCCAGTGAGAGCTGAAGATCACAGCCCGATGAAGCCAACAGAACCAGATCATCTGCAAAGAGCAGAGACCCAATCCTGGGGCCACCGAACTGGATCAGCTCAACGCCTCGGCTGCACCTAGAAATTCTGTCCATAAAGGTTATGAACAGAATCGGTGACAAAGGGCAGAGTCCAACCCGCACTGGAAACAATTCTGATTTACTGCGGACTAAGCTCTGACAAAGGTTGTTACGGCCCCTGCCTATTGCTGGCAGCTGCAGCTCATTCTGCCACTGATTGCCTGATCTGGAGGCCCTGTCTGGAATGGCTGGAGCCGGCACACCTCTGTCCCCGCCCTTCTGATTGGCTTCACTATGGACCAATCAGGATGCAGCTTGTTAGAGGCTGAGGCTGAAAAGGCTGCAGCCGAAGCCAGTCAAGGGGGAAGCCGGAATGGCTGAGGCCGTTTTCCCCTCACGTTGTGCACTGGGTGGGTGTGAGACTGATTGGCGCAGGTGGTCTCATCCTGATTTTGACAGTTGAGTTTTGGTAGCAGGGCTAACTGGGTGTTCGCTGTGCTTTGTGTGGGTGATCCGTTTGGTTGCAGACCATTTTGTGGAGTCCGGTTTGGGGACTCGGTTATGGTTCTGTTTTAGTTTGGATTTACCGCTCTACACTTAGTTTCGTTTAAGCTTTGCTACACCTTTATTTTGTTCTGTCATAGTTTTGTGTTTAGTTTTAGTGTTGGGCTAGGTTAGTGTTTTGTTTGTGACAACGGTCACCCTTAGCTTATGGATCTTCTGCTTTTTATTTGGTTTTAGGTTTCACCCCCAAGTTGCAGTTACGTTGTGATTTGCACTCAGTGGATTTTGGGATATGTTTTGGTTTGTTTCTTTCAGCACGTCCGCTAACCCCAGCACTTGTTTATTTCGTGTATTTTGTTACAGGTTTCACTCATTGTTCACGGGGTTTTAATAAAATGGTTTTATTTCAAATCTACCATCCGTCTTCAACGTTGTTTTTGTTATGCCCAATCATGCCCCAGATTTGGGTCGTAACACCGGTCATACAGGAACCGGACAGCTCGTACAAGCGAGTCCGGCACTCCATACTCCCGGAATACCCCCCACAGGAGTCCCAGGGGGACACGGTCAAATGCCTTCTCCATGTCCACAAAGCACATGTAGATTGGTTGGGCAAACTCCCATGCCCCCTCGAAGAGGGTGTAGAGCTGGTCCACTGTTCCATGACCGGGAAATCCACACTGCTCCTCTTCAATCCGAGGTTCGACTATCCGACGGACCCTCCTCTCAAGCACCCCTGATAGACCTTACCGGGGAGGCTGAGGAGTGTGATCCCCCTGTAGTTGGATCACACCCTCCAGTCCCCCTTTTTGAAGAGGGGGACCACCACCCCAGTCTGCCTGTCCAGGGGAACTGTCCCCGATGTCCACGCAATGCTGCAGAGGCGTGTCAGCCAAGACAGCCCTACAGAATCCAGAGCCTTAAGGAACTCTAGGCGAACCTCATCCACCCCCGGGGCCTTGCCACAGAGGAGCTTTTTAACCACCTCAGTGACCTCAGCCCCAGAGACAGGAGAGCCAGCACCAGCTAACCCAGACTCTGCTTCCTGATCGGAAGACGTCCATGACGAGCACAGAAGTCCAACAACAAAACACCACTCGGATTTAGATTAGGGAGGCCGTTCCTCCCAATCACGCCCCTCCAGGACTCACTGTCATCGCCCATGTGAGCATTGAAGTCCCCCTGCAGAACGAGGGTGTTATCTCCAACACCCCCTCCAAGGACTCCAAAAAGGGTGGGTACTCTGAACTGCTATTTGGTGCATAAGCACAAACAACAGTCAGGACCCGTCCCCCACCCGAAGGTGGAGGGAGGCTACCCTTTCGTCCACCGGCGTAAACCCCAACGTACAGGCGCCAAGTTGGGGGGCAATGAGCATGCCCACACCTGCTCAGCGCCTCTCACCAGGAGCAACTCCAGAATGGGAGAGGGTCCAAAGACAGTGGTTCCAGACCCCAAGCCGTGCATCGAGGTGAGTCCAACTATCAAGCCAGAACCACTCAATCTCGCGCACCAGCTCAGGCTCCATGTCCCTAGAGCTAGCTTTTGCAGCCAAGGATCCGACTGCCAGGGTCCCCGCCTCTGGCAGCCACCCAGCTCACAATGCACCCAACCCCTATGGCCCCTCCTACAGGTGGTGAGCACACAGGAGGAGAGGCCCATCTCACCCTTTCAGGCTGAGCCCGACCGGGTCCCATGGGCAAAGGCCCGGCCACCAGGCGCCCGCCTCAATGCCCCACCTCAAGGCTCCAGAGGGGGGCCCCGGTGACCCACGTCCAGGCAAGGGAAACCTTGGACCTTGCTTTCTCATCATCATAGGGGTGATTTGAGCTGCACTTCGTCTGGTCCCTCCCCTAGACATCTGTTTGCCATGGGTGACCCTACCAGGGGCATGAGCCCCCGACAATATAGCCGCTAGGATCGTCAGGACGCACAAACTCCTCCACCACGATAAGGTGGCAGCTCAGGGAGGAGTGGCAGCTCATTTCATTGTGAGTAAATACATTTCTGTTCTTTTCATTTTTTTCTTTTACAGTTGTGTTAGAAAGTTAGACTGCCACCCTTTTTATTATGTATGAAGTAGGGATGGCTTATGAGTTGTACTTTCCCAAATTGGAAAAAACAGAAACAGGATACTTTATGCAGCTATCATCTTGATATGATTTTGTTTTACCTATCACCTGATGGCAAAGCGTCACTTTAAGGCATCAATTTGAAGAATGGTTGAATAATTTTCAGCTATTACAAAAGATAGTTTTTAAAAATGCCCAGTATTTGAAAGGATTGATGAAGATGCAGCATTAAGCAGGAGTGTGATGCAATGTGTAGCTATAGACACTAGGTGGCAGTGTTTAGGCAGTATTTTAGGACTACAAAGTGGATTTTTGTGGCAGGGCAACACTGCTCATATTTATGACTTTTTGCTTTTTAAGAATTAGGATAAAGATTTTTAAGCATTATTTCTCTAAAACCGAGAGCGGCCGTGCTCGAGTATTATTCTTGCTTCCGTCACAAAATAGCAACCAAATATTCTTGTTATCTCAGAATTCATTTTCTGAGGAAATTTTTGCCATAATTAAAGAGATGACCTCGTTTTTTCCTATGTAGGACTGAAAAGTTGCAAAGGACCCAGATGTTCCAGATGTAAAGATGGCTGCAACCAGTATCACCTGTACTCTGTTGTTGTCTTTATTTATTTTATTCTAACATGTTTTTTCTCTCCTACATTTTTAGTGTAAACAGCACTGAGTTGTTATCAAAAAATACGTTGCTAAGCTGGGGTTGTTAATGAAATGTCAGTCAATATATGTAATTTATTAATCAGCTAACTACCTGATCATGATGTTATTTTATATCTGGCACTCAGAATTATGAGAGAACTGGAACATTAACTATATATGGTATTGTATCTTTTTGACTTTTTATTTTTCTTATGTTTTTATGTGCTTGCGTACATTCGTAGATGAGTACTCACTTTAATTTTTCTGCATTTCATATTGTTGTTCTGTCTGTTTTTTTTATTTTAATGCATTTTGTTTTGTTTTTTGCAAAAAGCTGTAATGCTAATCGTTGGTTGACGCTCACGGAAACAATTTTACGCCAACAATAGAAGTTGAATTTCGAAGTGAATATAATGGTGTTGCCTAGGAGTATAAAATTGATTTCATGTTTACCATCAGATGTCTGGCTTTTTTTTTTATGTGGAAACAATATGAAGAAATGACAAGATAAATTCTAATGACAGCTCATCTTTGCTTTGCTCTAAACAGAATAAAAATGATCTGACTCTGCAACAATTGCACAGTCTGACCTTGAGCTCAACTTTCTGGGACGTCTTCTTCTAGGAAGACAACAGTCTTAATTTTTTCCACTTGTGAATAAGCTGTCTTTCTGTAGAATGATGGACCAAAATAGTTGGGTCCCATAACCATTCCCAGACTGATGGGCTGCAGCAGTGTCTTCTTTAAGATTATGGCTGGTGTTTTTCCTCCTTGGCACTATGTTATTGCACACCCAAATTCTGCAAAGCAACAAACTGACAAAACTTCTGCTGAAAACACTGATAAAATCAATTATTCATGTGTATTTGATTTGCAGCCCCTTGATGGTTCTTAACCCTCTTAATTCCTGCAGAAGCAGTAGGGATGGACTAAATTTTGGCTTAGTTTTTGGTTAATAAATAAATAAACAGTGGAATATGTTGTGCTGTAGGTCATCTGATGTTATATTTATGGGATTTTAAGACCTGGTGGACCTGGTTTTAAAAATTTTTCTGAATATGTCAAACCTCAGAATTTTCGACGATATAGTGTTGAAGGTTTTCTTTTTTCCTTAAAACACTATCAAACACTGCATGAGACTGTATTTCTGCATTTAAACCCCTCGATTCCTGTTGTTGCAAATTTGTGACAAATAACGTCGGGCCTTTATTTTATTTTTATCTGATCTGTTTATTTAATAGTTTTTTTTTCTTTTATTAACTGTTATTTATATTCATTCATTATATGTACTGCTTAGTCCATTATGGGTCGCAGGTAGGCTGGAGCCTATCCCATGATTTAACAGGTGAGAGGCAGGGTACCAGTCCATTGCAGGGCAACCATTCACACACACACTCACTCCTCGGGAGAATTTAGAGTCACCAATTAACTAACATGCATTTCTTTGGACAGTGGGAGGAAGCCGAAGAGAACCCACGCATATACGCGGAGAACATGCAAATTCCACACAGAAAGGCCACCTCCCCCCAAGGTTTGAACCTACCCCCAGCCGAGGCTCAAACCAGCAACCGTCTTGCTGTGAGGCTGTAGTGCTAATCGCCACACCACCGTGCAGCCCTATTATATATTATTTTTAAATTATTAATTTAATAATAATCTTTCATTATTAATGGTTACTTATTTACTTAAGATTTGACTGATTTTTATTTTTTACTTTTCTTTTTGTTAATTTTTCCAGATATTTTCCTGTATTCATTTGGTTTTTATGTAATTGTAAAAATTCAAACATTTAGGGGTCAATTCTTATAGCTGTGTGTAAATAAAAAAAATGAAAGAAAAAAAGATTGTGACAGATTTATGAATATCCACAAGACTGTTGTTTTCTCACACGTACTTGTTATTTATGCACTTCATTGCTTCTAAACTCATACAACAGATTTACTTTTCAGTCATTTGTCAGATTTTCAGAAGGCAGAGCATGCTGGCAGCACTGTAGACATTCAGACTATTAGCCAAGATAAAAGTAAAAGTTAGGAAAAACCCTTCCCAAATTAGTGTTGACCATAAAATAAAGCTAATTTACCAAGAATTTAGCATTTTTATCTCGTGAAACCAGAAACAGAATTTATTTCTTTGTCTTCAACTCCTTGTGACCCCTGCAAACTACAAGCATGTAAATACCCTGCAGTGCTTTTTTGCATGTGAAGGCTTGCTGATGGGGGAAGTCCTGCTGTAGAGGTCATTGTGTGACAATCAAATGACTTATTACAGCCATGACGCAAACAAGATGCAGACTGTACGTTTGTTGCTCTGGGGTAACGGGGCAGCTGATGTCGTCACCGATGCCACCTTCAAATGACAGCACCTTCACCTTCTGTCCTGCCCTCCTTGAAAGTGTTTATGTGTGCGATAGAGAGGGACAGATGGCCCTGTCTCCCTTTCATTTAGCCGTTTTTCACAGCCTCCCGCCATCATCACTCTTTTTCTCAGTATTCTGTTGTTTTGCATTCTAACAGCGCCTGCAGTCCTCACACCACGCACGTCATCAACAACTTATCAAAGCAACAATAAAACACCCACACATCCCTCCCATTACAGGCCATTAGATGCCATTTGCATTGTTAGGATCCTCATAGTGATGGATTTGCTCGGCTCGTGTAATATTGTCACAAAAACAGAGTTTGTGAAGCTGAACTTAAGGGCTTGAGTAGTGAGACACGGGCAGGACCTGTATTTATGATTAAAATGAATCTGGCAGCCAGTGTGGGGGAAGTATCATAATAAATGCACATCCATTATAATTATGCCATTCTAGTTTTCTAAAGCAGTATTTATGAGGTCATTTGTACCAACAGGTCTGCTTGTTTGACCAAGCTCCGGTAAACATCAAGTATTATGCAGCGCAGCTTTTCCTCCATAATGAACATTGTGTTAAGCCATTGAAATCATGTTAAGTCCTTTATTTACTTTCACAGCCTCTATGCAAGTCTTTTACATATGAGTAGACCTGAAAGCAACACTATTCATGTCATCTGCTCAGTTTGTCTTTTAAATCACCATCAGAACATCTTACATAAAGATTTACTTCACATTTTCCATTTTAATACAACACTCAAATCTGTGTGTATACTGTAAGCACTATTAAGGGATGTAATTCTTCCTTCTGTTCATATTGTATAGTCTAATCAGCTGCATGGCATCCAAGCTAGTGTGCAGATTTGCTTATTGTGTTTCCCAAATGTTGATTGTAAACACTATAAAGGGAATAATGAAACAGAAGATCAAGATTTCCTTTTTTCAAGGATAAAAAATGTTGAAAACAAAATCCTTTGCTCTGTTAATTCAAGTTTGCATCCTGGAATGTGTTCATTAAGTTGGAAGTGATTTCATATAGTGTTGCCAACTGTAGGCTACTATTCACATAACATACAACTAAAACCATGATGCGTATGGTCTCAAGTCAAAGAGCATTGGACCTTTTGTTGTGGTAATAGCTGCACCTCAGACACCACACAGCTCTGCACCTTAAGGATCAAACAACCTGATCAACTGTCTTAGCCTATCTTACAGTACCACATGTTCCCATTAATATTGTTGCATCGGTTTGCACTGGGAAATTTGGAGCTCAGAAATGCAGCTTTCTCTTCCAGCATTGTCTGGTTTCTCTTTTTAACTTGAAATCTGCTGTAATGGACTAGTGACCTGTCCTGGGTGTACCTTGCCTCTCACCCGCTAATTGCTGGGATAGGCTCCAGCTTCCCCACCATCCTGAGTTGTAGAGAAGCAGTAAAGGTTGAAATTTCAATCAGGCCTCATTCCAGTACTGAAACAGCACTGACCAAAGTGTTGAATGACACAAGGCTGAAGGATTCATTTAAAGAAGCACTATTGAACTTTGATGCTATGTTCCTTCCACCAACAAGCTAGAAAATAAATGTGGGGACATATGAGTGAGAATGTGATGTAAATATTTGTTTTCAAAGTTGGAAAAACTGGTGAGACTGAAGGAATTTATCACCACAATGAGCTTTGATAATAATTTACTGGCGTGGTGTTTCGTTACCATAGTTGATGCTTTTTGAATGGGAGTCTGATGAATGACGTTTAGGTAAGGTAATATGTCTGTATTCACCATATACAATATAAGTTAATGTATTTGACATATAGAGACAGCATCTCTTTAACAGCATTTTTTGAACATACTTCGTATTCAGTGTGAATGCTTCATTTAGGAATGAGATGATTAATGTCTCTTGCTATATGCTGTGTGACTTGCATCCTAGTTCACGTTGTAATCTTGTTAAACTTCTGTATGTTGGTACGAAGCTGTTCTTCTGTACATGTCTGTTCATAGTGAATGCATTAAAATGTGCAGCCTTTGTGTCAAAATATGTAATTATTTCTTGTATTCATCTTTGTATTGTTTTATTTTTTCTTTATTCTTATCACCTCTAGTTATAGATACTGTATGTCCCTGAAGAGTGCAAACACATATGATAATCAAGCTCTAATCCTGATATTAGTCTGCTTAGGCTACAATTACACTCCTCGGTATATTTATAAAAATATATTTTTCATCACTGTTTTTCTTACAAAAAAATTTAAATTAAATAAAATAAAAAAATCCCGGAAAACCCAACAAACTATTGTAGTAATCGAGCCAGCAGGTGCTGATAACGTCTACATTAATTACGTAACAAATATCTGTCTTTCACATAAAAATACTGCTTACATGTAGATCAGAGTGGAACATAAAAATAAAAGGTTTTTGAAAAGTATCCATGTCAGTGTGGATAGGGTCAACTTGAGGATTTGTCAGAGGAATGACACCTAGCTCAGGTATTTGCCTGTAATGGGAACCAAACATGGCCATGCTTGAACATGTCTCGTTATCTCAAGATAGCATGGACTGTTTTCTCAAGATAACTCAATAATTTTTCTTGTTATCTCGAAGTAGTTTGTTGTTTAATTATTTTCAAAAGGCTCTGATAAAAGAAAGTGATCTTTCTTAGTTAAACTTACACAACTAAACAAACAGAATATCACGCTTGTCCCAACTTACTGTTAAAGATTCTGACCAATTAAAACAACTGCCAACTGAATTAAGTGCCAACCACTCATTTTGAAGATCACTTTCATTGTCTCATGATCTCAAGAAAACAAAAGTTACCCTGTCTTTATCTGAAAAAAGCTGATTTCTAGACAAAAAAAAATTAACTTATGTTAAAATGAGCTTCACCGTCTCAAGACAATGGAATAATTAACTAGTCATCTTGAGATAATGGGAACAAAAATATGAAAATAATTGCAGGACAAACTGTTCTCAGCATCTTTGGTGTTTGTATGGGAAGAAGTTATTCACCATATTTTGACATTTCCTCTACACAAACTTATTTCAAACTTCACCAAAACTAAGTTAAATGGTGGACATGTAGGTGGAATTTAACCTTAAAAGAAAGGCCAGGTGAGTTTATTTGTAAAACACATTTCATATATAAGACAAATCAAATTGCTTTACGTAAGACATTAAAGGCATTACTGCAGAATAAAGTCCCCTTAAAACATAATTAAGGTGATTTGCAAAATTCAGAATAAAATCATAATAAAATCATAACTAAATTAAATAAAAACGATTAAAAGCAAGTAACAGTCTTAGTGAGTTAAAAGAGGTATACAACAAAGTTTATTGCAATTTTCTCCCAATAAATAAGCCGTTACCCATTAGAATGTGACCCGTTAAAAAACGGGTCACATTCTAATGAACAATTATATAATGAACACTCAAAAATGAACACTCATTTTTCCACTAACTTTTGCTTTGGTCCAGATCCTTGAATCCATCCATCCATCCTGCAGGATTCATCCTTACTGTGACATGAAACATCACGAGCTTGGATTAATGAACTGTAATGACTGCTGTGGGAGCATCATAATGAGCTCAAGGAGAAGCACATGAGGGGCTTTCACAGACACGGTTCTGGTTCTGGTTCTGGTTCTGGTTCTGGTTCTGGCTCCAGCTCCAGCTCCAGCTCCAGCTCCCGCTCTGGTCTGTAGTCTCAGAGCCTTGTCGCTTTCTAGCAAACTGGACTGGATTCAGAACCAGATCCAGAACCAAAGCAGGGCAAACATAAACAGTTTAGAGATCTGCTCCTGAAAGTTGATGGTTAAGTCGTCAGGCTCCATTAAAACTTACAGCTCACCAAAATAACTTTATCAACACCCTGTTGTACAGCCTCTCTGACCATCACGTTCACTCCACACTGGTTTTATGGTTCAAAGACTTTTTAAATGATAGACCACTCAACGTGTTTTTAAATGGTTTTCAATCCATCATGATGATTTTAAAGACAGGGCTTCCACAGATCTGTGTTCTGTCTCCTGTTCTGTTCTCTGCCTACAGCAGGGAGGGAATAACACTTTTTCACTATGTGGATGACATGGCCTTGGTAGCTTCTGGCTGATTCCAAGCAGTAAGACAGTATCAGCAAAAGGTACACACCCTCGTCCAAACCCATGCTAAAAGCTTATTAGAGACCAAAGAGCTGTGCTGAGGGTCCAGGCAGGGAAACTCAGAACACTTGGTCCCACCACTCAGCATCCATGGTCAGCTGGTGGAACCAGGGAAGAGTACATGTGTGGACATAGACTTGTCCTTTTATGATGACTGGTTACAAAAAGGCACAACAATGTCTCCATCTGCTCAGGAAATTGAGAACTTTTAACATTAGCAAAGACATTTTAACCCTTGTTTAGATCACTCATTGAATCCACTGTCATGCATAACATCTCATCCTGGTTCAACTTGCTCACCACTACACCAAAACAAAACTCTCCCACATAATAAATCAGGCCAGTGAATCCTCATTTCCACCAACAGGTCCAGGTTGGTACAGCATGGTTTGGTGTGGTTTGGTTTGGTTTGGTAAATCCTGATCTCTCTTGCATTTCTACAACCAACTGTACCTTTGCCCTTTCCACAGACTTTGCCAGTCTTTCATGACTTTATAAACCAAAAATGGGTTTATTTAAACACAGAGTTGTTTCTGCTTTGTTATTACTCTCGAGCTGCACATGAAGTGATGACTCTTTGGTCTTCAATCAACAGACCGCTGCGTGTCAAGCCCCATTCTTTTGGTTAAGATAGGTAAGACTGGGATACCAACAGAAGGGTCCCAAAAGAGTAGGGCAGTTCCAGGTAAGTACTTTAGTACCTTTTCCAGTCTCTGCCTGTGAAAAGGCAAAAAAAAATGTGTACCAACCCGTAGCATACTGAACTAGACCTGTTGCTGGAAATGGGGGTAAAGATAACCAGAAGAGCTCAACTCCCTCTGACTGAATTGTACAGGCGTTCAGTGGTGAGGAAAGCCATCCTCATCACTAAGGACCAGTCCCATCCTCTTCCCCACCCTTTCATGTTACTGCCATCAGGCAGACGGTGCAGAACCCTACTGGCCTGCAAAAACATCTACAAGAAATCATTCATACCCTCTACAATATCTGTTCTAAATTGCACAAAACTGTTGATTTGAATGATTTTATAAAAATGTTTTTTACTAGCTTGTCATTCGTTGGTGTGAAACCTCTTCTTAAAATGGGTTTTGATGTGAAAGAGCCGTATCATGGACACATTTCTGTTTTTACAGTGGAATAGACAATAAAACTGTAAAAAGCAAAAAGTTTTCTCTAAAGGCAAACTGGATGTAGTGCAAAGTGGTGCATGTGCTAACCACTTAGCATGCTCGTGCTAGCTGGTTAGCATGCAACTAAATCTATCTGCAACTTAGGGTTGAAGTTGCAGAACACCATAACTGTTATTTCTTCGCATTTTTATATTATTAGGTTATTTTAGAAAATGTCTATCTATCTATCTATCT
>JBAFTA010000014.1:4208447-4221053 GCA_036919975.1 Melanotaenia parkinsoni | reverse complement strand
ACACACACACACACACACACACACACACACACACACACACACACACACACACACACACACACACACACACACCACACCACTGCTCGGTTTGTGACTAAGCCTCATTCAGGCAAACACATGTCATCCAGAACCACGAGCTCGGATTCACACAACCCTGCATCTCACACACACACACCGATGCATGACATGCTGCAGCGTTTAAAGAGGAGGTAACCAGGAGAAACGGGTCTGCGCGAGTCCCGGCTCATCAGTCGTCACTCTCCTGCAGCCAATCGCATCAGCCGCTTGCAATGTCCATTCATAAAGAGGTAACGCCGTCCACGCTGTATGACACTTTTTCCCCACCCACCCTCGTTTCATTCATGCCCTCTGCTGCCGAGAGACGAAGTGAGCGTGTTATCTGTGTCAAACGAAAGAGGAGGAAGAGGAAACTGACAGACAGTGAGAGGTATTAGTTCCCCTGAATAAAATAACCACTAAGACTTGTGTTCAGATATTATTAAAATAGGCTAGATGATACACACACAGCACCACCTAATCCAAGCGGTGTGACGGTGAATCAGCTCTTCTGTAATGTGATCACATTGTGAGGTGACCATTCAGACTCCAGGCTGTGAGCTGGAGGTGATCATTCCCCCCGGCTTGAAGAAAAAATGCTAACCGGTCACATAACTCAGAGGACATTCAGGCGTTTCCTCTTGTTTTTCACAGCTTTTGGCGTCTCTCAGAATTTGCTGACAGTCTACAGACCGGCACCGAGAGCCTACTGTTCTTCTCCTCAGTCTATTAAGGATCTGGGAGCAGTTTCTCAACCTTAACTTGTAACATATGATACACATCAACAACAGCAGCAGCGGCAGCTTTCTGGGAGTCTTTTCCCCTTTTTTCTTTCTTTTTTTCACTTACCCGTCTGGGTGAGTTTCTTCCCGACGCTTGGTTTGGAATGAGGGAACCCCCCTTATGTTCCTCCTCCTCCTATTCCAATTTCCTGCTCTCTGGAGACACTTTTCTCTGTTTCTGGGTGTCCTTTGCTCTATCGCTGCTTCAAAAAGGGAATCCGGCTTTTCTTCCTTCACTTTAACTTTGCATGGTCCCGCTTAGAGAGAGAGAGAGAGAGAGAGAGAGAGAGAGAGAGAGAGGACGGAGAGAAGCTATTGGGTAATGACTTCTCACCCACGTCACTATCTGCAACTGTGACGACAAGTCACACGAAACTCGCTATAACTCCCTAAAAGATTTTATCCTCGTCTTTTTTCCCTCTTTTCCTTCTCCTGTTGCATTCTTCTGCGTGTAATCAATAACAGGCTTAAAGTGACAGCAGTGTACTGCATAACCAGCTCTCACTCTATCACACAAACACACACTTTCTCTCTCTCTCTCTCTCTCTCTCTGACACACACGCTTACATACAGACAGTTTGTGAGGCTCTCTGGGCTAAAGGTGCTTTCCCAGAGCTCTGGAGACACCACAGCCGTTAAACTCCCAACAAGCCCCCGCCAAAGCTGCACTATCACATGTTTCACAGCGGTCTCCCTCTCCTCTTTCTCTTCCTCTCACCCTTCACCCTCCCTCCTCTTCCTCGGCCTCCCTAACTGACACCATCCGACTCTCACACACACTCCCGGCTCCGCCGTCGCTCTCTCTTATAGTTAGAGGGGCTGAGCCTACAGCGGCGGAGGGCAGTCTCCTGTTACACAGCTCTCAATTGAGGTTAGAGAGAGGACATCCATTCAGAAAAAAAGAGAGGAGGGAGGAAGGAGGAGGAGAGAAGTAAGGGCAGCCTCTCGGTCTCTTGCTACATGTGTGTGTGTGAGAGAGAGTGTGTGTGTAGGGGTCTTCAAAAGCAGGATACTCCCTTGTCAGAGATTCGGGGCGTCTGTAGAAAAGGGAACCCGTATTTGAATAAGGAGGAAGAGGATCTATGACTTCTAGCCTTACCTGCATAAACAAATACTTCATGTGCATCATGTCTCAGTGCTTCATAAATTGCTGAGACCACAAAGAGAAAGTAAGAGAAAGAGTTTTCAAGACTGAACATGCCCTTAAATAAGCAAGAGACCTCACAATAACCTCAGCTGCTAAAGAGAAAGTACCTGACTAAAAACCACCATCAAACGATGACAACGGAATCATCTGGCGTCGCTCCTAAACATCCTGACCTCAAACTTCCGTTGTCCTCATTGGATCAGGGCCCTCACCTACATCCTGTCATTTAACCCTCCAGCCAACCACACCTATGAGCGGGCCAACCCTGCACCGCTCCTTCCATCCTCCTCTCCGCCCTGCTTTTCAATGGGAGACCTAAACATCAGCTGGTTTGTTACGTGAATCACCGAAGGCACACGCTACGCCCAAGCTACGCTCCCGTTACACATATTGTGGAGCACAAACACGCAAGTCACACGCACAGGCGCGTAACTGGAGCGAGACCGCTGCTTTTGTCAGATCCCAGTCACTTCTGTTTAAATAGCTTCAGTGAGTCATGTAACAAGCGGAATTAAGCGATGTAAGAGTTACTTGTGCACATTTCTACTCTGCATGGTGCACCTAAGGTGAAATGTCATCCCTGAAATTAACTTAAATGTGAGTATTGTGAGAAGTCACTGGTTTATTTGAGTATTTTAAGTTCAAAGAAGATACATTTTGGGTCATACTTGAATAGAAAATGGCATAAGAAAGGTTTTCAAGCTCAGAGAAGATCTAATGAACCCCCAAATTGTGAACCTCAGGTAGCGAAGTTCATCCCTGCATCACTACAAGGATTTGTGTGTATGGGGATGAGAGAGAGAGAGAGAGGGGGGGAGAGACTAATCCAAGTTGAGAAGATTTAAGCTAAACACTTAGCAGGGCAAGCCTGATCAGTCTGAGCTTACACTTCCAAACTCATTTATCATGTTTACATCCATTAAAATAACCGATGAGCCCAGCGGTTTTAACATCAGAGGGATCAACGTACATACGTGCGTGTGTCATGTGCGGACAGAGATGAGTGGGTGTG
This sequence comes from Melanotaenia parkinsoni, assembly GCA_036919975.1. Taxonomy (NCBI): domain Eukaryota; kingdom Metazoa; phylum Chordata; class Actinopteri; order Atheriniformes; family Melanotaeniidae; genus Melanotaenia; species Melanotaenia parkinsoni. The sequence continues at coordinate 4,218,055 of JBAFTA010000014.1, read as the reverse complement.
AATGAATCACTCAGACTGAATGGGTTTGAACGGGTGCCACTGAGCTGCAGCAGCAGGCTTGATGACTCACGAACACGGCATCTCTGCCTCCAGACCGACCGATAAACGTTAACCTCCCGGAGGTTTTCCTCTCCGCTCCTCTCTCACGGCTCCTCTGTTTTTGTTGTTAAACTCTTATCTGCAGCGATGCTTTAGATTGGGTTGTGTTATTCCACAGCATTCGGTTGTTCTGGTTGTAATTAGGTTAGGATATGTAGAAACGCTTAAAGGGCCGTTAGGCGACTGACGTGCATCACAGATATGTGGTGATTCAATTACTCCTGAAAAAAGGAAATCAGATATTTACAATGACATGCTTTCACTGCGTTAGCCTTTCCAAATCAGACATATACACAATTGGATTCTTTTTCTAACAAGGAAAGCTTCTATTTTCCAAAATGAAAAATTAATATAAATTAAATTAAATGCATGAAATTAAATCAGATCAAATTAAAATACTTTATTTATCAAATAAATATTCATGGTGTTCATTTTTACACATCTCACCCAAAACATTCTCAAAGTACAAAATGATTATATTTATATCATGTTTATTTTCTTAAATACAGTTTCACAATCAGAATATGTAGAAACGTAACACTGAAATCAACTTTTATTGACTGTGTTCAGTTATATTATTCAATTCAATACTGTGTTTTGTTTTTATCATATTTATATATGCGTTTAGTATTTTTAATCCTATGAGATTCTAGCTGTCTAAGTGTTTTTTCTGCTTCTCGTGTCCCAATTAATGCAATTTTTGGTCAGCAATGAATTTTAGATGATGATTGCAATTATATTTAAATCTCTCATAAAGCGTAGTTTCATGCTTATTATAGAACAAGACTAAGTTGTCACGTTTTAATTATGTGGATATTCAGCAAGTCAGGAAAATGAGCTAGAAATAATAATAATAATAATAATAATAATAATAATAATAATAATAATAATAATAATAATAATAATAATAGTAAAGTTACAAGAAGACACATTTACCTGTTGTGTTATTTTTTTTTTATTGAAATGAAAGAATTATACCTGAATTCTGAAATTGTACAGCCAGATTTATGTAAACAAAAGCTTGAGGTTTAATTTGTCTCTGAAAAGACATAAAAATATATAATTTAGCAGCTGAATTTCATGGGAGCCCCAGTTTGACATTAAAGATTTGCATCAAGTTTGTCCTGAAGAGTAAAGTTTCACAGTAACTAAGAGGTTTGCCATTTCAGAAAGTGACTCAGTCTATTGTGGGGACAAACTGAGCCCCGCCTGCTCGCTTTCTCTGGGTGGAGACAAGGGCGGAGATGTGTTTCAACACACATGTACGACACAGGCGGGGGCCTTTCCTTCATGCTGTCACACACACATACACACACATGCACACAATGGAGGAAAGGAAGCTGGGGATTCCAGAGATTCCTGTGGACAAAAAGGTGTGAACTCAGGCAGCCGAGCAGCCTGGGAATTCTACCGGGTCGGATCGGGAGGCAGTTTAATGGTTGACCAGAGCCACTGGTGACACACGGACAGATGAAAGAGATAAAGTCAAAGAACTTAAATAGCAGGATAGAGGTGAAGACAAGGAAAGGGTGCAGGAGAAATGACTTAAATGCCAAAATGAGCAAAATTTAGAGGGTGTATTTTGAGAGTATTTAAAGATCCAACGTAAGGAAACATGTTTCCTCAAGCTGCATGTGTGTTTTAAATCTTTCTCAACGACCTATTGTCTTAGCTGTGCTGTAGTTTCATTAGTTTTACCCAGCAAACATGGCCAGAGAGGTAGTGGGAGACACAGAGCCGAGCAGAGTTTCCACAGTCAATTCCCATCTTTTTGTGAAGGGAAGTTTTGAAACTTTACGGCAGTAAAATGCAGTTATAGTAGATTTCCTCTCAGCTGGGGGAAATGTTTTAAAAGTGCAAAAAAAGAACAAAGCGTATCAATAATTGTTAAAAGAAATAAAAGGGCCCAGATTTACTAATGCTTCGTGCCTGTTGCAAAACCGTGTTAAAGTGACAGTAATTAGGCAGGTTGGTGAGTTAGCACCTGATTTTAGTGCCTTTCCATGCTGCATATGCATATATGGGAGCTTCCTTTCCTAAGTGTTTTCCTTATTTTAAGCGTTACACTTTCTTTATTTACTTTAAAAAAAAAGCACATATTAAATGTCTTGTTGTTGCTTAAAAGTGGTAAAGATATTCAGTGGTGTGTTTATTCTCCTTGTTATTCTTTACTGACTTACAGAAATTTAATGCAATCTGGACTCTTTAACTAGAATAAGTCATGCTAACCCATTACACCAAAGCATTTTGCAGACTTTTAGTCATTTAAATCATGTTTGTTTGTTGTTTGCTTCAATGAATGCAAAATTTGTGCATCAAGGATGTGTCTGACATTGTCCGTTAATGACGAGGGAGCAGAGATGCCCTGCATTTTTACAGGGAATAATAGGTGTTTACAGATATCCAGGGGTGGCTGCAGAGATGGCGATTAGGTAAGTCCCAAATATTTTTCTCATTACTGTCGTCTGGCAACATGAAGAGGTTTAATTACTCTTCTTCTCCTATGTGTTCTGTTAAAACTAAGAATCATTTGAATAAAAAACTGAGTGAAAAGACATATAATCTCTGTGAGAGACAGAGAGAAAAAAAATCCTAGAGAAATAAGATCAAAATCTCTCTTTTCAACCAGGACTTTAAATCTCTGTTCACGCTGACTTTCTTCCAAACATGAAGTAACCAGCCGAACAAAGTCAGTTCAGACTACCACACACCAAGCTGCTGGAAAACTGAACCTTTGTTACTTTTAACCAGTTTATTTAAACGACTGAAAAGCCACTGATGAGCTTTTCAACAAATAAGAAATCAGAATTCCCAACCTCCAACTAGAAATAATAGAAAAAAAAGACGATTTCTTAGTTTGGATTTAAAAGATGTAACAAAGATTTATCTCCATTTAATGGCTGACTTTGATGTTTATGTCAAAGAAAAAAGCAGGAGCTAATGAGTCTGAATTTCCTATGCTTCTAAGGTGCAGTGAATGCAGCATCATCTGAAGTAAGAGTCGGGTGAGGTAAAGATGGTGTAGCTGGATTTGTTCACTCTGACGTGGAAGTGGGACGCACAAATCTGCTGCAAATCTTAAGCACTCAATAAGTAAAATATTTCCAAACCTACGCAGCCCCCTAACAAGGTGCCTGGGACGTTTTTCTTTCTTTCTTTTTTTTATTGATTTATTTATTTAGGGGAGTTTTTGAGAAAGGAGAAACTTAAGACATTCACATTTATTGTCTGAGACACGGACAAAGTTTTTCTTTCTTTATAATATGTCCACTCTGAAATATGTAAGACTGCTCTACGAACATTACACAACACACAATCTGTAAAAATGAGCAAAAAGAAACTTTGAAAACAATCTTTTCAAATAAATGAAAACTAGATTTATTTAGTCTAAATATGAGATTTTTCTTATTATAATTATTTAACACTGACCTCATTACAACACACACATAGGCAGCAGGAGACTTGGTGATATGCACCTGTCTCTGCCAAACTTGAAACTCTCAGCTCGTGATGGACAAGAACAGACGTAACAGTGACGTCATTTCATTCACTAAAACAGCTCACTGACACACACACACGCGCACACACTGAGGAAACACACTTACAACCAACCAAGGCCAGCAAGATAGGAATATGGCAGCCGAACTCTACCTCTACCCAACCCCCCTACTATGTGCATGTGCGTGCATATGTGTGTGAAAACGTTTGCGCGCATGTTCCAGACCACACTGACTATATTAGGTTAGTCTGTTTGCAGCACCGGGAGACCGCGCGCACACACAGATACAACCGCGAGGTCACTGTCACGCTGGAGAGGCGTGACTCTACGTCTTATCTTGATCCACTCCGCTTGTTGAGCGTGGCTCTCCACTGCCCTGCCGTGACGTATGTGTGTGTCTTTGTGTGTGTGTGCGCGCCTGTGATGACCCTGACACACAGAGATACCCTAACATCTCTGAGCTCGGAAATACACACAGCAGCTTGACTTGTGATGCATTTAGTCAATAGCTGGAGTTGTTCATAACTTATACAAGTGTCTGATTACTCAAAAACCTCCAAAGTGCCTCCATTGTGACGCAATGTTAGTTACGGGTTAAGCTATATTAAGCAATGGGTGCCATAACAGTACAGTTAGTAACAGAAGGAGCATTAAAGGATCAACTATTTTGGCCGTTATTTCAGCCTGTCAGTTATGCTAAAGTTGTAAAAGTTTCACCAGAAATCGTTATTAACAGTTTTTGGCCATCTCAGCTCTGAATTCCCAGTGTTTTCATTTGTTTTCTTGTCAAATTAATACCTTTTTAATCACTAAATGCTATTTTGAACACATGTTTAATATCTAAATTTGGTTGTAAGTTGCATCTCTTCTTTGAATGCAAACTCATAAATGAAGAACATGTGTACTTAAAGCGACTGTATGCCATTGTGGAGTTTTCCTATTCAGTTGCAGCTTATCAATCAAAATGATTCCCCCTTTTATCAATGAAAAAAGAGCCATGCATTAATTTGGGGATAGAAATAAAAATCTATTTAACCCTAAAGTTTAAGAATTTTGTGGCTGCTGTGGCAGCAATTACCTTCAAACACTGAAGTGTTTCAAAGACTTTAGAGGAAAATCTCTTCTTAAAAAGCCTCTCCAGTTGGGACTAATGCATAATATTTCAGCATTCCAGAGAATGAATTTGTCCAATCATTGCCAGTAACGAATTGAAAATATGCAATAAACACTTTAAAATAAAAATGAGTATAGTTATTTAGCACAAGCATGCTGAGTGGAAAAGACAAAGATATGGAGGGAAGAAGTGAAAAAAATGAGCAGCCGCCTCATGCAACACTGTGATTTTTTTTTTTTTTTGGGCGTATTTGTTTTGTATTTAGTCATTTGCATGAGTGGTGTATTCAATTTCCCATTAATCTGATCATTACACAGCACAACCACAATTTCTGATATAACAATGCAGCTAAGATGAGTAAGATTATAAAACTCCACATGGCTTTCCTGTTATCAAATAACCAGAATTAGAAATAGAAAATGCTGTTTATAACCTAACCCTACCTGAATTCGCCCTTCAGACCATGTGTGGTGTGCATGTAAATGCAGCTCAATCCATGGGTTAAAAAACTGCAATTCCGCAATAGTTGCAAAATAGATGCATGAAATGAATTTAATTACTTCTTATGTACTTAAATGTTAGTTCACTGCTGATTATTAAGAATACAAATATGTTTTATAAATGTATAATTATCCTCAAACTAAATGCAGTAACAACAGAACCACTGGTCATGTATCCAACATGCATATGAGACTGGTTAGAAACTGCACGGGAGTATTTAGACTTCTTTAAAGGAATCCACTGGTGTATCATCTCTACCCCTCCCCTTCACTCCTGGTTTCCTCCCTGTCACTCCACTCCTCCTTTCCTCTTCCTCTTCCCTTCAGAGGTGTCAAACAGCCAAACTCTCCCTCTCCTCTGCAGCCACACAACGTGGGCTGTGTGAAGGCAGTTACTCTGCTGCTGGCTGGCCCACTCGCAGGATATAGAAGCTGTGAGCCCTGCCAAGGCGGTGAGGGGTCACACAGTGGAGAATGTGTGTGTGTGTGAGGATGACTGTGTCACACATGAGCTCCCGGCTGGCAGGTGGCGGTCTGAGCAGCGACACCAACAGAAGACGCCCTCTCGTCCTGGAGCTTCAGTGCGAATGAGGTTTCTTGTGAAACATTCCACTCTCCCCCGCCGCTCGGAACCAGCCTTTCCTGCTCTCACTTCCCCGTCCTTCCTTTTCACTTGTCCACACGCCAATGTCACCCCCTTAGCATTTCCCACCTACGCCCAACAACCCCATCTACTGCTGCTCCACACCCCTGGGCTGGTCCCCCGTACATGACATACACCCCCAGACTGGTGGACTCCTTCTGTGCTTCCTGGAGAACCACCTTCCATTATCAGAACAACCGGTCCAGCCCAGAAACACTGCTGTTGTACTCACTTCGTCACTGGCAGCTCTTTAAAAAGCTGCTCAAATGGAACTAAAATAACTTCAGATGTGTGTCAATGATTAGGCTGAAGAAAGGCAGCCAGACTGAAATTTATCATGGGAGACAAATCAACCACTTTCACCTACTTTTGCTTTCTTTTTTTAAGTATTAAAAACTGAAAAGAAGAAAAACGAAACTCCACATATAGACTAACTCTGATTATTCTTTCATCCACAGAAAACCAATATAAGTCCTTGCATGCACAGAAAGGGAGCATTAAACAATATTGTTTTTACAATTTTAAGGCATTTTAATGACCAAAGAAAACCTCTGAGATATTTCAATAATTTTTAACCCAAGTGATCCCGATCTGTACCAACATCTTCATGGATTTTTCCTTTGTTCATGCTCCAACTCTGCACAAAGTTGGATGAAATTCAGTTCAGCTTTAGCATTTCTTTGCTAATAAGACTTCACCTTGGCTGCACAATTATGCAAGAAAATAACCAAAATAGGAGACTGAAAAAACTATATGTTTTTGTAATGAATATAGAGAAATTTTAACAGCCTTAGCTAAGATTTATTAGCACTGAATGTAGGTGTTTGAACAAAAAATACCCGTGAGGTTTGTCTTCTGCATTGAGCTCACTAATTTGCTATCTCACTACAGTTTCCAGAGGTGAATCATCTTTGTACATCTACTGAAAAAGTCCAGATCAAATCTTCTCCCCAAGCACAGTTCATCTTAGAGAATTAATCAGTTATTTTGATGTAATAATTAAAATAATCCTCCTTAACGGCCAGTTTGTTCAAGTTCCACACATCAAAACGTGTTTATTAATCCATCAGACTTGCCAATGATGAACACTCCTCATCGCTTCTGTCTAATGGACTATGCAAATGTATGTGCATGTGCAACTGTGGAATGTGAGCATGTCATTCACAGAAGATTAAATGGACATGCAGCATGGAGCTCTGTTTTCTCGGTTCCTTCTTTCGGAGAGAAGGCAGGGTGAGAACGAGCGAGCAGTTCCAGCAGATGGGGCTGGGTCTGATGCCGCCATCTGTCTCACAAGTGCAGGGAAAACGAGGCTGAGAAGGTGTCATACAGAGCTGCGATGGGAACATGCCGCTTAGATTTAAATTGAAAACAATGCTGAGGGTTAAAACGGGGTCTGCTGTCCTTCATCAGCACATCCACCTGCCTTGTCTGGAACAGTTACTTCTCCAGGATGTGTACACTCCTCATCATAAAGTTTCATCAAACGCTGGCAGGGAGAGGACTCTCGCAGCAAGCTTCTTCCCTCACCGGTCTCTTGTCTGGGGGCTCAGCAGCAGGGCTGACTCACAGCTCGGCCCACTCTTTCCCTCCCACTCCTCCCTCCCACTCAAGCCCCAGCCGTACCCAGCGTGGGAGGCAGCGCAGCCCGGGACCAGAGCCTCCGGCTGGGCACACATACACATATATAGCCAGCATGGGCCCACGGCTTTGGAGCTTTGGCTTTCATTCCCTTCACCCACATAGAAACAAAACAAAAAAACACTCACACACAACACACACGCTGCCTACGCACACTGAACCCACAGTGATTTTTAGACCACCTCTTTAATGATGTCATGTGCCTTACATCTGAGGGGAGCAGAGGCAGGGGAAACACGTGGGAGTGTGTGGGCTGGGCATGCTATGTGTGCGAGTGTTTCAGTCTTGCTGCCAGATATCTCTGTCTTTCTTCTTTTTAACATTAAATGCACTAAATGTTTCATGTAGACATTTACTGTTGGCTACTGTAAGTAAAGAGCACAGCAGAGTTCAGTAGGTTGGGGTTATTTATAAAGCACAGCACAGGGGAGGATTTGGATCCAATGAAAAGACATGGATGGAGTGATGATCTCTGGAAATAGTAAGATGTCACTAAATTCTGATGTGAAAGTGGCTCTCCAGTGCAAAGTGAAATTAACAGAAAGCACAAACTGATCCTGGTTTCTGCAGCCGTTGGTCTACTTAACCTGCATCAAGTGTAAATAGCAGATCATGTGTGAATCTTACCGGCAGGGACTTGAGGCCTCCATCACCAGCCTGTGCCACCTTTTCACTGATGTGCATCACGAAGAGCTGAAGCTGTGAAAAGACAGGTGGCAGAAGAGCGTGTTACTCAAATCACATCTTATCACTGACACCTTTACAGAATTCTAAAAAGAAAAAAAGGAAGAAATATACAAGAAATGGATGGAATTGCACAAAGTAACACATCGTAGGATGCCTGAATAATATTCAGAAGGGCCAGATTGCTCATTAGAATATTTCACATTTGTGTGTGGGCGAGCTTTTAGCAGTCCTTCTCCTACTAGTTCCCAGTGCTGTTCCAGAAACACTGTTCTCTGTCCAAATACCAACCAGGATCGTAACCCCAGTCTGTCCATTAAACAAAACATTAATAATAATAATAATAATAATAATAATAATAATAATAATAATAATAATAATAATAATAATAATAATAATAATAAATAATGAAAAACAACTTAATCCAAGCACAAACTTCTGTTCAAGTTTCAGTTCCAAAAAATACTGTATGATAAACATTGTCAGCTTGTAGATAAAAAAAGAAAACACAGCCACTGCACAGAACTGAATCCATGCAGGACAAAGAATGTCTGATATTTATAGAAATAGTATTAATCTTCCCCAAATGATAAAGATGAAGATTTACTGATCATATTTCCAAATATTTTAAAGCACCTCTCTACTTTTCTGCCCTGACCATGAAAGTGACAGAACCTCAAGTAAGCAGCAAACCCCCCCCAACACACACACACACACACACACACACACACTGCTGCACATGACTACGCTCATGTGCAGTGAGAACATGCAACTCAAGATAACTTTCATGATATATTTGCAGCTTGTATGAGGAAGTGACTGTTTTATCTAAGACGTTTTTTGTTTGTTTGTTTTCTAATTTCCTTTTAATCTTAATTAACGCCTGACACAAAGTTTAGATGGACATCAGCTTATTCAAAGCGCTGACTTCCAGCTGCATGTATCACAACTGCCCCCTGTTGGATGCTTCTCCACTGTATCTAAAAGTGAAAACGCATGGTTTTAATTATAATTCTCTGAGAGGAAAAAATCTTTAAATGAAGAAGAAAGAAGTCAGCATATATAGTATGGTTTATAAAGGAATCTGACTGGACATCAGTGGAGCTGAGACTTCTCCCATCATTTACAGTCAGCGTGATGTTCGCACCAAACACCACATCTATCAGTGATTTCTTAGAAAGCCTCTACAGTCACAGCAGGGCAGTCACTCAATGTGCTGCCTGTCCCTTCCTCGTGCGTCTCTGCGCCTTTCTTCCCCCTCTCCGCTCCCCGTGTCTGTCCCGCAGTCACGGGGTCTCCCCCGGGGTAAACGCATTCCAAAAACACAAGAATTTCCTCCAGCCCAACTCACATAGGAGGGGGGGGGGGGGGGGGGGGGGGGGGGGGGGGGGGGGGGGGGGGGGGGGGGGGGGGGGGGGGGGGGGGGGG
>JBAFTA010000014.1:4091196-4117112 GCA_036919975.1 Melanotaenia parkinsoni | reverse complement strand
TGTTACACCTGTACATGAACACACCAGAAAATTTCCTACAACTTTTACAAAAACAGAAACACACACACAGAAAAAAACTAGTCATTAAGAGTTTTTAAATAATAACCAAATCAAAAAAACATAACAGCGACCAGATACTAACTCACAGGAAAAATAATAAAAAAAAAATTATCAGTGACTGTGTCACCATGCAGAGCATGAGAAACAAGGAGTGATCAGTGATGAAGAGTGGTGAGTGAGATCATGCATATGCGACCACGCCTCCACGGAGGCCAGAGGCAGACCAGGGCCAGAAGCCCGGGCCCCCAGCAGCAGACCCGGAGCACCAACCCAAGCCACCCCACCACGAAGATGACTCCAGCCCCAACCGAAGGGCGGCAGAGGAGAGCAATGAGCCGGGAGCCGGGCCACCTAAGTGGCCCCGCCCAACATGCACCGTGTGCCATGCCCCCCAGGTGTTGTTTGTGTGTTGTGTTTCTTGTGTTTTGGTGTCTCGGTGCAATTAAAACTGAGAGGCGAGTCGGGGTGCATCCAAGGAGACCACTGAATGTTCTCCTGCGTTCCACCCCGCATGGCTCCATGCCTCCCAGCTCCCTACGTGTGTGTGTGTGTGTTTGTGTGTGTGTGAGACAGAGAGACCGGGAAGTAAGAGGGGTCCGGGGATGTACGTCTTAAAAAGCGCAGGTAGGTGAATTTAGACACTGAAAGTCCATTTTTACTCTCCCACATGTATACATACCTCTCATGGACAGGATCTTGAGGTGTATTTGGGGAGAGGAGGGTGTCTGGATTGGATGGATGATGTGATTCTGTTAGTCTCTTCGAACCATGACCTTCAGTTTGTACTGTATTGGTCTACAGCTGAGTGTGAAGAAGATGGGAAGAAAAGATATACTTTGAAGGCACCCAACTGGGACAAGAATGCAGGGGGATGCAGGACATGCTCCTTGCTTAGAAAGTCTTAGAAATTCTCCAGAAAGAGCCGAAGAGTGACTTCAGGAAGAGGGATGTCTGGGTTTCCCTCCTGAACATCTTGCCTCTGCGACCCGATCTCGGATAAACAAAAGATAACAGATTAATAAATGGTCATTGCCAATATCATAGTACCTGCTGTCTGTGAGTCGAATGGAGTTTTGCTGGAGCAGCTAACACAAGAAGGCCTTTTTGAAGGGAACTTGCCTTTTCTTCTACACTCCTCTGGCTTTGTTGTGTGTTTTTTCTGAAATAATATGGTTGTGCTGTGGTATTGCTCCATTTTAATTTGACCCTCAAGAATACTGAACTTTCTTTACTTTTCCCTCAAGAACACAACTTTAAAAGCAGGGACAAATTACAACAATCTTTCAATCTTCCACTCCTTATTTTGTGCTGTTTGCACTGGGCGTGCTCAGCAAGGTTGGATGGGTCTCTGCTTTCAGCAAAACACTTGTAGCTGGAATTTAAATCTACACCAAGATCTCAGTCACATGATGGCATATATACATCCAACCCATGCACATACGTTCACGTGAATGCTTTGTAGGAAAAAAATGGGATAACTCATTAAAACACATGACCCAGAAATTAATTATCTTTGAAGCTGAAAAATGCATGAAATAAAGATCAAGGAAGTAACTCTCCTCTGTTTGACTGGCATCAACCTCCTCATGTTGCTTTGTCACATAGTTTCACTCCTGCTGTGCTTTGCTAAGTGATGCCATATGGGAACTGATGGTTCGTCTTACTTAAATAAGAGCTGACACTTTTATGTCCTGACCAGGTCCTTTTTTTCAGGTGCGTCCAGCTGCTTCTGAAGATGCTTATGTACGTGTTTATGCTTTTTCTTTTAGTTGTGTCATGGTTTATTAATGCCATGCTGTCTTGTAACGCCATAAAGAATTCCTTTACAGAAAGTGAGTTTTGTTTAGTCGTGTGTATGTCTGTAACATGTGACTGATTTCCCTCTGACTGACCTGCCAGTGGGCCATTAAAAGAGAAGGGAAGCTCAGAGGCCAACAAGCAAGGTGAAAGGTCATCGTGTTTATGAACGCAGCCCTGCAAGTGGAAAGAGCTGCGTCAACAAAAATCCACTGGGGCCTGGATGTCACTGTGGAGTAAGAGTGGTATTTCCGTAGGTATTGAGATGCATCTAAAAATGAGCTTATGAGCAGGTTCTGTCCTCCGAAATGATGGTTCAGCCTCTAATCTGTATTATATGTCACTGTGAAAGCTAACAGTGCACATGTAGTTGAGCTAGTGGAATCAACGCCAAGGTGTGGCCACGTCCACTGAACCTTGCCTGTCTTAAACTTACAGATGTAGCACACTGCCGTTCAGCCACACACCACTCACTGTTTTATAAGCCACATGCGAATTATCAGGACCTTCTGAGCTCTAAATCAAACAGAGATCTTGAGATGCCAGCAAAGTTTCAGATGTGTTTCATTCTCTCTAGAAAAGCCTTTGAAAAGAACATGTGAGCCACAGATGGCTGTAATCTTTGTGTGGGATGTTGGACTGAAGAACTTATTTTTAACAGGAGCAGGGTGGTGCAGAAAACCCGAAATGTGCTCAGAAACAAAGTTTACTCTGTTTTTTTTTTTAAAAGGAATCTTTCCTCAGCTGATCTCTACAGAAACGTAGAGCTGCCACCCAAATGAAAGAAAAGTTGGGACTTTAACACGTTTTAACATGATGCGTTTTATTGTAAAAACATGAAACTTCTCATGTTATATGAAACAACATGGAATATAAACTGTATTCATCTTTGAATAAGGAAAGTGAGATTAACTAGGCTAAGACGGGGAGAGATTAGACAACAGTGACGCTTGAAGGACACTGTTATAAAGTTGCCCTCTTAAACCAGACAGGACTACGTCTTTGTGTCTGCAGTTTAATTCTCCCACTCCCAGCGGTCCATGCAGCCTATATAGTTTTAATTTTCATGAAGTCAACTAAGCCATAGACATAAAAACTGGTACATGTTAACCAAAAGCAACACACCGAGATACACGCAACCATCGTCTCACGTACCGTGTTGCTCATAACTGTCCCACATTCCTGTACGTACAACAATAAACCAGAGTGGAACAATTAATCCTTGACTAAAAGGACTGAAATGTTTCTGCTTGATGAGAATAATCTCCATAAAATGTATTTTGCGCCAATATTTCTCTGTCTCAACATTTGCATTTCGTACTTTGTGTTTCATGTTCTTACAATAAAACGTATCACGCTCGATACGTTTCACGTTTTTACTATAAACTATCATGTTATAATGTGACAAGTTCCCAGTATTTTTTATTTGGGTTACAGCTCTACACTGCCGAAGGGCTCTGTCTTATATTCCATGTACAAAACACACTGAATCGTCCAAACAGCAGTTCATGAAACTGGCACAAATAAAGTCATAATGACAGTGTCCCTGGACAGTTTTGTTTATTAAGTATGGTGCAAAAGTCTTAAGTGACCATTAATTTTTTTAATATTTTGCTTCAGGATAGCATCTTTTAAAGTGGCTTTGACCAATAGTTTTCCAGGTTTTGTAAAGGTCTTTTTAAGGTTTTCTTTTATTTTCAGTTCAGTCCTTGTAGCTAGGAAATTGTATTTTTTAAGCCACTTATTACTGACCTATAAATCATTCGACCATAAAAAGACTCCTAACTCAAAGGAGGAGCCAGTGTTGCATTGACACATAACAGACAACTTAGCAAAGAACCAATTTCAAATTGGAATTTAAAGACCCATTATTTAACTTTCAGACCATAAAACTGCTTTCTGGGCCTATTTGATGGCACAGTGACATGTATTATGAGCATTTCTGTAGCCTTTGCTGTCCAGTGGCATCCTGAAGAGAAACAGCACTATACAACCTCTTCATCCAGCGACGCTGCGTGACGTTGCAGCTGGGTTTTGCTTTACACACCACGCCACACACTAACAAGCAAATTTGAACACACAGGCTGTTTTGAATACACACTGCAACTGATTCAGCAAAGAACCATAAGAAAGCATTACTGGAGGAGAAGAGGAGAAAAAAGAAAAAAAGGCATAACAAGAGATAAGACAAGAGTCAAGATAAGACTGTGTTTTACTGGTTGTAGAGAGCTCACCGAACAAGTAGGATGCAAGATGGATGCCAAATTAGTCGTCAATAAAGAACCTCAACTGAGAAAATTGCAAAAGCTCTGAAGTGCATCTTTAAGGCTCTTTGTTGCTAGCAGCCTGTCACAAAGACTCATCATATGTTCCCATGCCTTTAGTTGCATTTATGAAAAACAGCAAAGATAACACAACTTGACTGATGGAAAATAGGATTTTTGCAGCTACAAGGTAAGTCCCCCAAAAAGCTGTTTGCTAAAAACATGCCTGCTAGTTGACCATGACTAGACTGTTGTTTTTCTGACCCACTCAGAGAAAAGAAATCCCATCCTCAAACAGAGATATTTATGGTTTGGTCTTATTAAACCCACAGGACAGACCGAGGATGGCTGAGAGATTACTCATCCAGGACAGTTTTCTCCACAGAGACACGTGGGCTGCTCCAGGGCACGGACACCAATATGCATGATTTGACCTAAAGGAGCGCCTCTTTTAATGAGGCTTTTTTTTTAGGGAAGAACATATGCCTGTAGGTATGCTGGATAAACACGTGGCAAGTAGTGTTTTTTTTATCTATTTTACATCAGGAACCTATTGAAGACCAACACACTGTTGCTTTCTCCCACGTTGCTACTAATGATGTGTAATAAACAGTTTAGACAACCAACTCAGTTCCCTGGTCAGTGATCTGGTCTCAGCAAGTCATTTATAGTACTAAGAACCAAAAACTGGACAAACTGGAGGACAGAAGAAGTGTCATGACTAAAAACAATCTACAGCAGATGAACAGGATCTGAAAGTGATGTCCTGAAGAAATAGGAACAGATCCAGCAAAGACCTGAACCAGAACCTGAGAGATGCATCTGGACCTTCAGTTCATCCATCTACTGTTGGCTGAAGCCTCATCAGAAATGGTCTCCATGGAAAGGCAGAAACATCCAACGAAGAGCTTTGGAAAGTCCATCAAGAAGTCTGGAGAGCTATCCCTGAAGACAACTGTTCAGACCAAATATTTACTTTCTGCCTCCTTTAAATTTTGAAAAACTATTTTTTTTCTCATATAATGTATTTAAATTAATGTGTTCATTTTTTTAAATGCTCCTCCTGATTCTCATTTTCCTGGTTAGAAAGAAATAAAGGGTTAGTTGAAAATTAACAAAACACATACAGAAATACAGTCTTACAGCATGTCCTGCTAGTTTCACTATAACTTAAAAACTATCAGATTACACTGAACTGAAATTATTGAAAACACTGCGTTATATCACCATCACAGAATCATCTTACCAGGAAGGTACAGTCCTAGTGTAAATATCCTAGTATGTAAAATTTACTTCAGACATGTTGCACTAATATACGAAATGTGATCGAGAGGAAGATGTTATATTAACACTTTTAATGTTTAATATGAAGTAACAAATAAAAAAATATATCTGAAGGCTCTACAGCATGCTGCCATTGAGAAGCTTCCACGACACTGTTATGGCAGGTGCAAGTTCTTAGCCTCGACTACTACGGACGCAGATCTTTAATGCTACCAGTAATATATTACTGTTGTTTTTTTTGTTTGTTTGTTTGTTTGTTTAATAAGTTGGTTAATTTTTAATGGCTGATGTCAGTTAAAAGGTCTGGGATTAACTTTTCTGACCACAAAACATAAAACATGAACTGGGTGTGAAGTATTATCCAACATCCAGTGACGCCTGATACACACGATCTGTGACTTGCTCACTTAAAGAAATCATGTTACGAATATCAGACGGCTGCTTGCACAAGTGAATACGCAACATATGCTTTAAATACATCATAAAGCTGTGCTGTGAGCTGCCCTCGTTTATGTGCATGTGAATTTGTACTTCTGCTCGATTATAATTACAGGTTTGTCTGAATAAAATGAAAGTGTGTAATAAAGAACCATCTGGACTGAGGTAAGACAAGTCCAGATGGCAGTTCTGGGACTGATTTAGGACTGCAGTGACTTCAGATTAAATCATGGAGACTTGTACAGACATTCAGAAAAGATGCAACTGTCGTTGCTATGTGCAAAAGTGCCAAAAACACAAATCCAGACCCGTCTTGGTGAGTTTAGGCTATCAGAAAGTGTGCCCCCCCCCCCAATTTCAATGCAAAGTTGCCAGAGATACGTCAGCAAGTGATTTCTGTCCTGCAGCAGTTCTTTTCAGCCAACATCAGGAGGAAGTCTTGTGTCCACAATAGAACATGTGATCAGTAGTGCTGCTACCCTGAGGTGAAATATGCAACAAAAACTCAACAACATATCAGAAAACTCAACAGTAGGAACTACAAAAGGATGAAACAAAAATTATTTTAAAAAATATAAAAAATAAAAATAAAAAATAACACTTGAATTGTTTTTTAAAGTTTTGATAAAACAATGAGGTCTTTCTTTGTTAGAGTTCAGGAAAACAATTACCAGGAAGTCACACATCCAGGTGTTAACTCACTGTTAGGAATTCAGACTTCTGACAGTTACCAATTAAATCAGCTGCTAACTACCCATTGTTTAGATAATCTTATGATCTAGAGGAAAATATACCTTATTTTATAAAACCTAGGCTCTAAATTACCACCTGATAACCCACCAAAAAATGAAAACGTACTGGTTAGTTTGGCAAGTAATAAATAAAGCAAATCATTTCAGTTATTTGTCCTGGCACTGCTATCTCTGTGCTTCCCATTAAAACTATTCCATAACTTATCACACATCTATTGGCTGCACACTTTAGTATAAAATGTTGGCAGAGAAGCACAGGCACTGTTTGGTCCACTTTAAACGATCCCTGTCTACCAGATAGTCTGGTCTGTTTGAAGCAGTGTGAACACACGCTGGTACTGTGGTGTGAATGTAAGAAGTGAACTCTGGTCCGGTGCGCTGACAGTGTGAAAGCAAACGGACCATCCAGTGAACCAAAGAGAATAAGTGATGTAGGACATGATGTATCTCAACTTCAGGTATCTCGCTGCCGGCTGCTGCTCATACTGAACAGATTCTTGTAAAAAAATGTAAAAAAAAAAAAGAAAACACATACTGCATAAATTCATTGTTGCTTCATTGTTTATTTGTGATAACAAGCCATTTTCGATCCTGACCAGTCACGACCTGGATTTTCATCTTCTTTCCTCTTGATCAGTAGTTATTACAGGTGATACCTCCCCCTAGTGAGCAGCTGTTGTAACTGCATGACATGGTCGAGGCGGTTTGGTTCGCTCAGTAAACTGTAGTGTGAAAGCAAACCTAAATTTTTCCTATCCAACTATCCTGGTGCGAATACATCCTAAACATTGTGTTTTTGGATTTGTAGTTTTGATGTTGAGTTTTCTGTAGTGTTGGCTTTAAGTTGTGGTTGGTTTGGGTTTACAGTATTGTGTCCGTTGATTGTTGTGTTTTTGGTTTTCTGTAAAACTGCTGTTGCATTCATGGATTTGCTATTTTTTTGTAGCACACTCTTTCTTTGATTTTTCTCGTGTTTTGTAATATGCTGTTTCATATTCCTGTTTTTGTTGTTCCTCCGCAGACTCTGTATTCAAATCAACGTGCACGTGACACAAACACAAACTGAGTCCATCACAGATTTTCTGACATGTTGCTGAGAGCTCGTCCAGTCTTCACAAGATGGTGTAAATAAACATCTGACGTCTGTTGTTCCTGCTGGCGGTTTGGAGGAAGAAAGAACAGAAAGTATGTGGTCCAGAGGTGAAAAGTAGCTCAGACTGGGAGTGGCTGGTTTACAGTGAGATTTCTGGTTGTTGTCACATTATTTTTAGCTTCACTTTATCAGAAGTGGAATATCTTTTCATTCCAGCTGTTTCAAATTCAGTGTTGCATCACACCTCTGACGAATAGCCAAGTACAAAATGAAGACAAATGATCATGAATAGAACAATAACGACTTTTGCATTTGCAGAGAAATGCATGAACAGTCTTCTGTTTCGCTTAGAAAGCAGTTTTAAGTTGGCACCTACATTATAAGTATGCCTTTTGCTGTGAGACTGGATGTGGTGCAGACTCAGTGGTTCACTTTTCTTTACTTAGGCCTTAATTACAAGCCAAACTGGGAACTTTCATGGGGAAATGGAAAAGCACTAGACTTCAAGAACCATTAAAAGAGCAAAGACACTCATTATGTTATTTAAGCAATAAACATGTTACTGCACAATTCTTTTGAAAGGTCCCTTTTCTCTCAGAGTTTAAGGACAAAATCTTGCAGGTTTAGCTCAATATTTCCTTTTACAACATTTCCGCCTGTAAAGTTTCTGCATGCCAAAAGAAAAGAGTAGCAACCTTCTGGAAAAAGACAGACTTGGGTTTCATTCTTGGCTTTATGAGGAAATAATCTTAGTCATTTCTCTTTTCGAAAATATGTCCAAAATATTGAACTCTTATCACTTTTCTTTTTAAGTTCTGATCAGCCACCTCAAATTCTGCACTTAATACAAATTAAAAACATTTTTCTATAACTCTAGAGAAAAGGGGGAGTTGCAGAGTGAGGTGGTCCGTCAGTCCCGGGGCAGGTCCTGACATTGCGTGGCCAGGAGGCTGAGGTTTATGTGGACATTTCTGGGAAAATCTCCAAAGCTCACATTTGCCAAAAGGGAACCTGGGAAGAGACAGAGCATTTCCCCCCCTGTGCAGTTCCAGCGAAAGGTCCAGCAAGCTTTAGACTAAATTCTTCCTTCTGCGTCCAGAAGATTCTCTCGCACTCCGCTGGAAATAAACAATGCCCGAGGATTCATGGAAGTTATTAAGTTAATGTTGTGCGTTTTTTGGGTAATGTGACGTGTCCGAAGCTTTTCTCCGAAACACTGCATCCACTTTTTTCGGTCCGGAGGAATTATTAAGTTCTGAATTATTGTAAGCCAGTCATGATCCAAACTTCTGCCCCCTCTATCATAACTGAGAACGGAAGTGTTATTGGAATGAAGCTGTGGATGTAACTTTACGCGCTACAAACTCTCATCGAGTTTAAAAGAGTTTGTAAGTAAAATCAGACCGTGAGGTGGACTTTCTCCATCAGCAGAAGGCATGCTCTGAAAGTCGTCTTTGCAAACGATTATGTGGCTATTTTGCGCACTACACGGCTTCATTTGGAATTAACTTGATTGGCATCAAATGCTTTAAATACGCGGCCGGATCGAGGCTCCACTACTGGATCGAAATCTGGATCTACCTTCTTATTTTGACTTCTTATCACAATGAGGGCGTTTGTGCTCAGCTTAGCTCTGATTTTCCTTCTTACTTGGACCGATGCCGACAAGCAAACCCATTTTAAACGGGTGCCTTTACACCGGCGCGTGCGGACAGGACATGTCCGGCACGACGCATCGGACAAGGAGCGCTTCGTCAAGCGCCCGCGCCCGCGCCCCGGATTTGGTTCTGCGATTTCCGTGATCGGCTCCGGGAAGGACGAAAATGTACAGGCCGACGAGGGCGTTTTAGTTCCTGTAAGGACAGGGGCTTTGCAGGGCAGGAGAATGGGGGGTCACAGTTTGGGGCCAAGGAGAGGGGACGCCGGACAGATTGGCCTGCCCCGCCGCTGGAACGTTCTGCAAGATGAGGGCACTCCAGGAGCGAGAGCCAGGATCACCCGGATGCCCAACAGCGCCGGGTCACCAAACCTGCTGGCCAGTTTCGCAGGGAAGAACCGGGTCCTGGTGATCTCCGCGCCACACGAATCAGACGGTTACTATCGGCTGATGATGTCTCTCCTGAAGCCTGATGTGTACTGCGAGCTTGCCGAGAGACACGTCCACCAGATTGTGATGTTTCATCAGGAGGGAGAGATGGGGGGCAAGGTGAGAAGGATCACCACAGAGGGGAAGATCCTGGAGGAGCCGCTAGACACAGCACTTATCCCCAGACTCATGAGTTTCCTCAAAATGGAGAAAGGTGAGTGAATGAGGCTGCGCCTGGATCAAAGCATCACATTCACAACAATGTTAACTGGTGCTGTTTCGACCTGTAGGTAAGTTCGGGATGGTGCTGCTGAAGAAAACCCTGCAGGTGGAGGAGAAGTACCCCTACCCTGTGAGACTGGAGGCCATGTATGAGGTGATTGACCAGTCACCCATGAGAAAGCTGGAGAAGCTTCGCCAGAAAGGTTTTGTCCAGAAGTGCAAAGGAGCAGGTGTGGAGGGTCAGGTGGAGGAAGGCACATACACAGGTAATTTTTTATTTCTTTTTCCTTAAAGTGACAATTCACAGAAAACAAAAATTTCTGAATGGGTTGTTATTTTACTTGGATTTTGAGTTATACCTATATTTAACCATTCCAGAAAAAGAAAAAAAAAACTTTGAGAAATGTTTCATCCTTCCACTTGACAGCATCTCTGAAGCTGCTCAGAATCAATTTGTTCCACTGAGTTATGAGACAGTTTCAGGAGAAAAGGGCTGATGTTGGTGGGGTCATTGGATCAATTATAGAAATATTCTATTTTAAACTTTATATATAGTTGTCCTGCACTGCCTGAGATTCCCTTTGGCTTAGACAGCTATAAACAGCCTGGACTTGGCAAACAGTCCCACAAGAGAAACTGAAGTAACTTATTTTATAAATTACATTTACTGAAACGTTTACAGACAAAAATCTGACATTTCTGTTTGTCAAAACCTAATAAGGGTCGACGATTTATTAAATCTATTTTCCATCCACCAAAATCCCATTCAGTATAGAAATAAAACACAGATTTTATGTTCTTGACAAATCTGGACAAGAACAACACAGTAAGTTTAAAGACAATACATTATGTAAACCTCTATATTATTGACCACCAGCCTGTACTGTGAAGCAGAATTAACATGGTCAGGGTGTTATTTAGTGTTATTTATCTGGCTTAAGAAACACTAACAATCAAGAACACAGCCAGCAGTGTTGAAAGTTGATGGTTTTCAGCTCAGTGAGTCATGTTTTATCACTCATGATGTTAGCGTTTGCACTATGGGATGGCTGCAAGAACAAACTAAAATCTGAAAAAATTGGAGGAATTTTAGTATAATAAATATATAGTAGTATATTAGCAATGTCTGCAAGCAACCCAACTGCAGACAAATAGGTTTAAGGCAAGGCATGTTTGTATAGCACATTCAATGTACAAGACAATTCAAAGTGCTTTACATAAAACGTTAAACATTACAGCAGGTTGCAGAAAAAGCATTAAAATGTTAGTTTAAAAACAAACTTTTAAAAGAAATAAACAAAATTAAATAAGGGCAGAAAAGGCTAAAATAGAATAAGATAAAAGATAAGGAATAAACATTCTAGTGTGAGGAATTAACAGTTGTTTTAATAAAAGGCAACAAATAGAAACCCTGATTTAAAGCAGCAGAGTTTCAGCAGACCTGCAGTTTTCTGGGAGTTTGTTCCACACGTGAGGAGCATAAAAGCTGAACGCTGCTTCTCCACGTTTAGTTCTGACTCTGGGAACAGAAAGTAGACCTGACCCTGATGACCTGAGGGATCTGGTTGGTCCATAACGAACCAGAAGACCCTGAATGAATTTTGACCCTAAACCATTCAGGTCTTTGTAAACTAACAGCAGAATTTTTAAGTCAATCCTTTGACAGACAGGAAGCCAGTGTAAAGATCTGAGGACTCTGAGGATCCACTTTCTTAGTCTTAGTGAGGGCTTGAGCAGCAGCGTTCTGGACTAACTGCAGCTGATGGACTTTTTAGGGAGACCTGTGAAGACAGCATTACAGTAGTCCAGTCTACTAAAGACAATGCAGAAATCCTGCTGAGTCAACAGTCCTTTAATCCTCCAGATCTTCTTTAAGTGCTAAAAGGCCGAATTCACACTTATCTTAATGTGATGCTAAAATTCAGTTCTGAGTCCATGACAACTCCCAGATTTCTGGGTTTGTTGTTGATTTTAACTTAGCTGTTTGAAGCTGAGTCCTGACTTTTAATCTTTCTTCCTGGGGTCCAAAAACTGTTATTTCAATTTTTTCTTCAACCAGAGAGAGATGAAGCACAATCTATTAGTTGATGAGAGTTGGGTTTGAAACTATTCCGAAACTGTAAATAGACTGATTCTTCATTTTGGTGGCGCAAAGAACCAGAACTTCTTTATCCGTTTGTTCAGTCTCTTTTAGTCTCTGGCTCTGATGCTGCAAACCTGAGTGCACTTTCCACAGCAGACTTAAAGAATATATGCAACATCTTGCTGCAGGCATTCAATGATCTAGGCTTCCTTAAGAAGTAGAGCGTGCTCTGTCCTTTCTTGCAGATGCTTCTGTGATCTATTTCCAGTCTAGTCTGTCGTCTAGCTGAACTCTGAAGTACTTCTATTCCTCCACCACCTCCACCTCCTCTCCCAGGATGTAAACAGCGCTTTGTCTACTCCTGTTCCTCCCGAAGGGAACAATTATCTATTTTATTTTGCTTGTTTTCAAGATGAAGTGATTGTTTCCACACCATCTCACAAACTGACTGACCAGTTCTCTGATCATTAAAAAATGACCCTGCTGATAGATAAGTGTTGAATTATTAACATGCAGAAATGCTATTAATAGATTAAGTCCAATTACATTTCTTGAATGTCATATGATTACAAATGGGATTTTATTCGGTTTTTTAATCAGGCAGTACAGCTAAACATGACTCATACAGCTTATGTATGACATTCCAGCATTTTTTTCATCTGTACGAAAGTTTGTTCCATAATCTATCTGTATTTATGGTGAACTGCTCCAAACCTCTAGATAGAAGACCAATGCTCTTCAATAGAAAGCCCACACAGTCCCCAACAACAACCACACAGCAAACCACAACAACCACCACCACAACCACCACCCGACCCACGACTACTACTACTACTACAACCACAACCAGAGCTACAACAACCCCCAAACCAACCACTACCACCACCAGAAGAACCACCACCACCACAAAAAGACCCACCACCACCCAGAGACCAACCCGGCCCCCAACCACAGCACTGTGGCTTCCAGCCCCGAGAACCACCGCTGATCCCTACTCCTACAACCGCAGACAGAAGTATCCGGCTAAAACCACCCCGTCTGGAGACAACCGCACCGACAAGGACAGCAGAGATCCACACAGTCGGAGACCAGTTCCTGCTACGCCCAAACCCCCCAAGAACAAGACCCTCAAGAAGAAGAATGAGGGCGATAAGGTGAATCAATAATTTATGAATTATAGTCAAGTCGTCTGCATGACTGCATGCATTGAGTTACTGCCATGTGATTGGCTGATATTTGTGTTAACAAGCAGTTGAACAGGTGGACCTGATAAAGTGGCTGGTGAGAGTGTTTATGAGGGCTGAACAATTAGTCATTTTTTAAATCGAAATTACAATTAGTAAATTGCGAAGTAGTGTGATTCATTTTTAAGACCACCTGACACCGGATCCAGGTTTCAAACCAGCATGATCCACGCTTCACAAATCCACTCCTTTAATCCCAACTCCTGTCTTCTTTCATGTGCTACAGGTGTTTAAACATCATGTGACAGCTACACTCAGCCGTAAAGTCACCTCACATTTTCAAACCTCATCATGAACTCATTTTCCATAAAAACCGAAACACTGAGACAAATAAACACCAAGGACAGAAAACAGTCCAGCGGCTGAAATATTCTGAAGAAGTGAATAAAGAATATTTTACTGAGTGAAGTCACTCTAAATAATTTCAAAGTTCAGATCTCACATAATGTGTTGACGTTAATAAAAACCTACAAAGAATATGCGATCCATTTTAAGCCGCAAGTTCTCAGCATAACATCAGTGTTTCCATCTTCACCTCCTTTTGTCTGATTTTCAGGTGTCTGACATGCGTTCCCTGTCTGCCGCTGTTCTCCGGCATGTCTGTATGTATGGCATCAGGGCAGAACTCAGTATATACAACACAGAAAGCATGTAGAGAGAGAAATGAGGCTCTGTGGTGTGAATAAGATAAATAATACTAGAGTGTTCATGGTTCTGGCCTTATATTCATTATCTTGACCGCTTATTCCATTACGGGTCGCGGGTGAGCTGGAGCCTATCCCAGCATTTTAACAGGTGAGAGGCAGGTACACCATGGACAGGTCACCAGTCTGTCGCTGGGCCAACACAGATAGACAAACAACCATTCACACGCAACCTCTCTCCTAGGGAGAATTTAGAATGCCCATCATGCATGTCTTTGGACGGTGGGAGGAAGCCGGAGAACCCGGAGAGAACACATGCATACACGGGGAGAACATGCAAACACAGAAAGGCCACCACCCCCCAGGTTCGAACCTCCCCCCCAGCCAAGGCTCGAACCGGCGACCTTCTTGCTGTGAGGCTGCGGTGCTAACCACCACACCACCGTGGCCTAATATTTCTACATAATGTTTCTGGTTAGGGAACTTAACTGCTGCTAACACTAGCAAACATTTTAACAAGCATTATCAATACACTGGGTGTCTGTAAATGAATCTCTTACTATGATCTTTTAAATATTAATTAAATCTTCTGTGCGCAGATCTTAAATAACTACGAGGACAAGTATGAGCCCAGCAAGCCAACCGTGAGCCACCCAGAGACAGAAACCTTCCCCGACGTCAGCCCCACCAAGGTCAAGAGCAAGCCCGATAAGCTCGACAAGAAGAAGAAAAAGAGTGACAAGGCCATCAAGAAAGCAGAGAGAAAAGGAGGAAAGGTTGGGAAGGATGGGAAGATTGGAGCAAAGAAAAATGGAAAGAAGCTGTTAAAGTACCCAGAGACTTACCCAAAGCCCACTAAGAAATCAACGTCCCCTCCGAAGGGATCTCTGACCTCGTTCCTGGATTACTTTGAAAATAGGAGACGACTGCTGGTGAGAGCATGATGTAATATTCACACTTTATTAAGAGCTTGCTACCTTTACTTCAGCCTGCAGCCAGAAGGAGACGATAGTGTTATTTAAGACCTACAAACTCACATTCTAGATACCCCTCAATAGTTTAAGATTTTTAGAGTAGTTTATTTAAAACATATGTTATGCATTATTTTTTGGTGGGGGCATGTTGAATGACAGGTGACTTTCCAAGGAGGCATGCATTTGTTTGGATTTCTAACTTAAATGTCACTTCTAGCTGCAGTAACAGGAAACAGCTAATAACTAAAACTATGCTAAAGGCTAGATCTGTTTTCTTATATCTACGTTTGGATATGAACTTTAGTGATCCTTCGTCATACAGTAAAATATACTTTTCCTCCAACGTCCTTCGATGGCCTTCACTAGAGATCACACCTAACAGTAAAAGGTCTTATTTGGAACACCTAATAATAAAGCTGGAAGTCTACTAGAAATAAAAGATCTTTCTTTTTATGACTGAATGTATTCTCATGGACGAGGCTCTTGTGTAGACAGCAAATAGGCATTCAGACGCAAACTATTCAAGTAAAGGAAATAATCAGCATTCATTGCCTGTTCCACATGAGTAGCTATCAAGGCTAATAGAGAGAATAAAGTGAACATCAGAACCATCTGCAGAACGCATCTGACTACAGCAGGAAACACTTAACTAAACATCCTGACTTCCACTTTTGACCGACTTCAAAGATTTCTGTCAAAATTTGTCAAGCTGGACGTTTTCAAAGAGGGAGTTTGTTTTCTAGAACAAAGTTCTGGAAGTTTATGAAAGTTTTAAAAGCCACAACAGTTAGCATCTGGAAAAGTTATGGTTTTGGTCGATTTTTATTGGTCAACTCAACAGTAAGTACCTCTTTGCTAGTGGGGAAGAAAATCATCCACTCTTTGTTTTCCATAATATCATTTTTTAAAAATCACACAGGAGTGTCATGTAATACTGTACATTCACCGTCCTGCCGCAGACAGCCTACACAGCTGTGTGCTAAGAGACTGCATGTCTCTGTTTAGCAGATAGTACAGATTCTTATCAAATGAATCTGTGGGCAGGCAGGGAAAATATGTCCCATCCTCCTCCTGCAGGTTAATGTAAACATCAGCTGTACAGTACACTGTGTATGTGTGTGTTTCATTGCAAACGAAACCTCTTCATCTTCCTCCCTGCAGTTGATAACATCCCCCAGTGAGGAGAACAGCATGTATGTTCAGCAGAGGGATGAGTACCTGGAGTCAGTGTGTGAGATGGCCATCAGAAAAGTCTCCATCATCACCATCTTTGGCTCCCTGACCAACTCCACCATGAAAATAGACCACTATCAGATAGGTAAGTAGTTCCACATGCACCTTTCATAGCAGAACGGAAGGTTTGATGAAACCTTACCATGTTAATAGTTTGGGAACCGAGGATGCTAATTAATTTGTTTTTTCAGAGGAATTCATGTGTCAGGACTCAGGTGTTTGGACTCAGTAAGAACTCAGAATCCCAGGGATAGGTATAAGATCTTTTATTGTACACAGTGAATGGTAAGAATGTGCAATCCGGTCTCTCTATGGCTTCTGTGGATACACGAGACAGGGATTAGGAAGCAGGTAGAAGCAGTTGTTAATGAACTGGTGTAATGGCTGACGTACCAGCTGATGTTGATCCAGCGTATGATTAAAGAGCTGTCTCCAGAGTCGGGGTTGGGGGAAGCCAAGAGGAAGACCGCTGGGGTGTGGGAGAGAGCTGCTGAGCAAAGGAGACATTAGTAGGGAAATCAGACCATAGGCCAGGATGCTGTATGGTAGACAGCGGAGGTTCCCGAGTTTCTCCGGTGGGAAAAGGAAGGTTAAGTCCGTAATCCGATATCCTAGTCCTGTTAACAATTCCAGACGTCAGAGAGCCAGGTGATCCAAACATGAACAAAGCAGAGTACCAGACAGGGGGCAGGCAGAGGTGAAATCCAGGTCCAGGTACGTGCAGGGAAGAACCAAGACGATCTGGCAGCGAAGAGTTGTCACAGACAGGTATATAAAGCGCTCAGCCCAGGTGGAGCGCATCAGCAATCACTGTGAATGGGAGGAAGATGCCTTCAGGACAGCTGGGAAATCAGAGCAGCGTACCACGGAGCATGACACCATGTCTATTCTTACTGAATCTAAGATTTTAAAGTCTCCTCTACATGATGCTCCATAGTAGGAGACAGATGTGGACTGCAGACAGGCCAGTCAAGCACACACACACACACACACTCTGGCACTGTCCTTCTGAAATAACCTCGGACCCCCTGTGGAATCATATGAAGTCCTCCACAGACACTGATGCCTCCCCATACCGTCACAGCTTTCTTTGGTCACAGCTTGGATGCACTTTCTCATTTTGGGCACACAGAGGCAGACATCAGTTTTTCCCAAAAGCAGCTGAAATGTGGACTCATCTGACCAGAGAACCCATTTCCACTGTCTCTCTGTCCATCTGAGATGAGCTGGTGTCCAGAGAACTCAGGAATGTTTGTGTAAAGAGTTGATATATAGCTTTCTCCTTGTGATGTCTAGATTACATTTGTGGATGCAGTGGTGGATTCTGTTGAGTGAAAATGGTTTTCTAAGGTCCTCCTGAGCTCATGTGGAAGTATTGATGATGGTGGTTCGACAGTTTGCATCTTTGGCCTTTACGCATCAAGACTCCTTGAAACTTTTCACATCGCTCTGCACTGTAGATGGTGAAAAACCCAGTTCTTAACAATCTTGATGTTTCTTGGATCCAGTTTGACACCAAGTGGTGCGCCATGATGCAACCTCACTTCTTGCAGAGACCTTTCAGTGGATGCTCTTTTTACATCCAAACAGGACACAGTCCTGACATTTCCATGTGTTTTACCTGTAATTTAAAAAGTGTCCATTTAGGGTCATCATCCTAAACAAGGGCACAAATTAGTCTCCTGCAAGGCGGAAGATCAATTTGGAGATGTTTAAATCGTCACACCAATGCTGACCCAATGCAATGCAGCTCTCTGTTGTAAAACTACTTCCAGCTTGCTGAAAAGCAACAAAACCACTGATGCTTTTATTAAATGTGCTGCGTCATTTGTGCTTGGCAGCCGCTTCACTTTTGGAAACATTTTATGGCTTTCTGCAGTCCGAGGCTTCGGTGAATGTGTGTTAACTTTATGACAAGCAAAGCCTCTTTATGAATGTGTCACTCCACATGACAGTGAAGTTTTATCCACATGGAATGCTGGAAAAACCGTCCGTGGCGACGTCACCCACCCAGCCCCGACTCATGGTTAGGCTTAGTTAGTTTTTTTTTCCATTTACTGGCTGGATGGTCAGTGTGTATGTCCCAGTCTGTGTATTATTCATATTGAATCCATTTACACAGCTGCATTGTGGTGACACACACACAGAAACCAACTTCTGATGATGTCATTTTCTAAGTTTAAGTATGAATCCTTTGTTTAGGGTTAGGGTTAGTATATGTCAAGGTTAGTGTTGAGGTTAATCAGTGTTATGTCTTTTGAAGTGATGGAAACACGTCATGTGTATATGTGTGTTTACATGTACGATGAACACACAGCTGGTCCTTTCAGCGTTGCCCCTCCCTCAGTTAATGTGACTTCATCATTGCGGTACAGCACGTGCTGTGTTTTGAACATGTTGGAGTGTGTTTGCCGTGTGTTTCTGTGTGGGTCTCCTTATGCTGATTTCCCATGCACATAGCACAGTAGAGAGTGGGCGAGCCATCCACCACAACAAGTCGTCCTGTGGTTTGTGTGTCATGCACACATCCGTGGAGAGACGGGTGATTAAAGGCTTTTGCTCTGGGCTGTACAAACGCCACCTACAGTACATTTCTAAGGTATTCGACCCTGCCAGATCTCAGTGAAAGAAAGCTGGTCTTTGTCAAGTTTGTCACTGATTCACTCTGCATGTTCCCTCTTCACATTAGAGTTTACTTCAATGTCTTTAAAGACGTGTTTTTCAAGACAACATTGTTCTGAAGTCAGTGATGGAAAATTGAGTTGATTCCTGTTATAGTTTATAGGAAAACAGTTGTGAATTATTTTGCTTGACGAAGTCTGGAGGTTTTGTTTTTATTACAGTTATGTAAGAGCTTTTGATGTGACATTTGACAGCTTCAGCTGAAGTTTTTGTTGTCAGATTTACTTTCTTTCTTTCTGCAGAACAATGCACACGCAATTCAACAGTTTACTGAATACTGAGCACAATCAACACTTTGACTCTAAAGACATTCAGACAAAAAAAACCTCCGCATTTACTTTCGAGGACTAAAAGTCTGAGTAAACAACCTCATTTACCAAATCTAATGTCTCTTTGTTTCTCCAGAGAATGACAAGCCTATGAAGGGTCTTCGTCAGGAGGACTTGGTTAACCAAGACCTGATCACAGAGCTGAGGAAAGAGTTTGGAATGATGTTCGATGAGTTCTACATGGTCCTCACCGACACCGATATGAGAGTCAAGGTATGCACATAGTTGCTCCGTCGACCCAACTCTGGTCCAGGAGAGCTGGACCTTTTCCACCACAATAAAATCAGGGCCTAACCAAAGATATTTTATCCCCTTAAAGGACCCTGATGTCAACAATTTAAAATTCTCTTCTGTGTAAAACCAGATATCGTAATTTTGATTTAATAACACAAAAATATTTACTGTGTCCAAGTATAAGAGTGGGATTGGATGGGCAAGTGCTGCATTTTTTTCAGTGGATTCATAATTATTTGTCAGTTTGTTGTAACCACTGATATTACAGTACAAAATATTTCAATTCAGATTTGATCATTTTGCTGTATTTTGGGCTCCAATATGTTCATAAAGTAGGTTAAAGTGAAAAAGCAATGATCAGATCTTGTAGGTGAAGCTGTGCTAAACAACAGATACAAAACATGAATGTAGTACTGTATATTTTTATGTGGTATATGCTTTTATATATACATACATACATACAGAAATCCGAAAATAGATACAATCTGTTTATATGAACAGAGACCTACATGGAAGATCATTAAATATAAGATGCATTTTTACTTTTATAACAGCAGCTTTTATTCATGTAACCAAACCAGTCTGAGTTTATACAGACATACAGCACCAGTCCAAAGTTTGAACATGCTTTACCATTAGATTCGATGGGAAAGTGTGTCCAAACTTTTCACTGCTTCTGTATACTTGCATTTGTTTAATCTAGGTTTTCTCCACCACTACATTAACCTGTAGTTGCTGCTGGACAGACAGTTAAACTGTGGATTTTCACTACACTGAGGAGCTAATTGACAGTTAGCTTCCTTGCAGTTAGCTGCAGAGATGAAGCTATTTTTCCCACCTTTCTGCATCAGCCCTGCAGAAAGCAGTGTTACTGCTTAAATGAACGATTGTTTGGTGTGGACATAAAAACCTGCAAAAGCATTTAATTGGACATCAATTAATAAAGCATGAGTCATCATGCTTCTCGGCACTTTTTCTGGAAATAAACCCTAATTTGCCATTGAAGACACTGAAATTACTTTTCTTTGCATACAAGTGATGATTTAGTTTTATGGGGACATCAAACATGAGTTTTTCTTTTTGATTCATGGTGCCGCTGTTAGTTGGACGGTCACAGGTTCATCTTCATCTCTCTATCTCTTTGATGGTGACTCGCCTTCATGTTGCCAACACAGTGGCTCTACTCAAACACAGTTCTAATCCATACAGCGTGACAGTTCAACAGCTGTGTGTGTGTGTACTGTAGGCCTGTGTGTGTGTGTGCCAGAGTAAATCTCAGGGCTGTTTTTGGACAGATTCATCAAAGACGCCAGTGTTCACTTCCTCTGCTGACAGAAGCAGAAACAGGGGAGTCTGTGAGTGTACACGGGGTATGTGTGGGAGACAGAAAAAGGCGAGAGTGCAGTGGAAAGAAACAGTAAAAGAAAACGAACTGCACCACAACTTCAAGACCAAGGAAGGTGTGAGAGTTTGTCACATTTCCATACATGTGTTAGATATTCATGCTGTCACTGTTTGGTGTTTTTTAAGTCAATGCAATGCTGTGTTATGTTTGTGCTCCTTTCCAGAGGTTTTGTAAATACTGTTTGGGATCTGGCCACATTCACGAACATGCTCCAAACTTCTTTGGAAACTTCACTGTTGTTTTATGCGGAGAACTTCTCTTTTTATATCCTCTGTGCTCCGTCCAGTCTTTTTTTAAGCAGCATACTGATTCATTTATCCTGCTGCTTCATTACATTTCAAATCAACCTTTTGCAGAGTATGACTAGTTCTTACTTATTTTTTTGTTTCCAGCAATCTTATGAAGTTCCCATTGCCATGAAAGCTGTGTTCGACTACATCGACACCTTTTCCTCTCGCATCCGAGAAATGGAACAGCAGAAGAGAGATGGAGTTGTCTGCAAGAAAGAGGACAAGCCCAGATCACTGGAGAACTTCCTGTCCAGGTAACGTTGCCTATAAACATCCTGAATCTGTTACATAGTCAGAAGTATCTGGAAATAAAGACATTGTGCAACAGTCTGTATTTTGTAAATTGGCTGTTCAGTCAGTGTTGGTAGGTGATGGTAGGTGATTAGTCAACTCGTTCTCACTCCCAAGTTGTTATTAAAGACACACTACGTAATTTTTTGACCTTAAAACTCTTATTTCCTGATTTGTTTGATGGTACAGTGACATCTGTTATGTACATTTCTGGACACATAGCTGCCCAGCAGTATCCTGAGGCTAAGAAAATGCATTTTTTCTGGATACGCCGCACGACGTTGCAGCTGAGTTTTTTCTTAATGCACCACGTCACACACTAGCAAGCAAATATTAACACACTGGCCATTTAGAATGCAGACTGTGGCTGATTAAGCAAAGAAATGCGAGAACACATTATCAGAGGAAGCGAGGAAAAGAAAAAGAGAAAGTAACATAATATTAATGGATTCGATTTATATAGGGCTTTATCAAGGCACCCAAAGCAGGGGTTAGTGTTAGGGTTTTTTTGAGTACATTCCCAACCCCAGATATTTGGTGTTGGCCCTAACACCGTGTTGTTAGCATGTATACATGCTGTTAATTTTCCATTTAGTCCCTAGTTTTCAGTCGCTGTGAAAAGCACATTAGCAAGATTTTCAGCAGGATGTCGCTTGACTTTGTCATGACTTTGGTTAGAACATTATGTATTTTACTGTTGAGTACATAATGATGTGTGATGTGATACGATTATGTTGTTAGCGTTGACCATGCATCTGTGGTGACAGACAGCTTTTTCTGTGTTTAGTTCAACTACAGGATTATTATACAGTTTCTTCAGTCTTGTGCTGATAGTTTTTCTTGATGGGGATGTAAAAACAGGCTCAACAGATTCCATCAAACTTTGACATCTTCCACCATCAACTAAAGTGAATGGAAGCATGTCTTTAGCTATCATCTACGAGATGAGATTAACTAGTTGCTCTTCACATCTAACATCAAACGTGCTTCACCTGGTGACAAAGGTAACCACTGACTGTTGATGTGTGGATGGATCTGCTGCACGTTTCACTCTCAAATGACAATACGCTAGCTTTACCTGGCAGAGGTTAAACCGGACCAAATTTTTTATTTATTTTCTTGAACTTTTTGTCGGTTTTTGTCTATGGCTTTGCTTATATTTATATCCGTACTCCATTAACACAGAATGGACACACTTTGTACCAGAGCGTTACAAGTTCAGCTCTTGTTGGTCGGCAAACCACTGGGTGTAAACCACTAATGCCACCCTGTGGGGGTAGAAACACATTTCTACCAGGTGCTGGTTAAAACAAAACAGTTGCATAATGAGACAATAGCTGTATACTAGTAGATTTTCTACAATTAAATGGCTATTATTAGAAAATCCAAGTTGTATGTTTAATAATATTATTTGGACTGTTTACCTTTTAAAGAAAATGTGGAAACTGCAAAATTTGATTGTTGAATGAATCATAAACGTAGTGATCGCTCTGATTTTGGGTGGCCGAATCAAGCTGTTCCAACGTCTATTAAACATCTGTTCCTTCACTCGGTAATCAGCTGGACCAGAATTTATGGTGATTATGAGCAACATTTGGCAGATTGCAGCTGTCTGTTTGTGTGTCCTACAGTGATTTAAAGTAACACAAAGCCCTGCAGTTCTTCAGCCTGAATGATTAGCGTCACATATTTTCACAAGATGTCTAAAGCAGACAGGCCGTTTTTAGTTTCCATGGAAACCACAAAGATTTCCAGCTACAGCGTGTTCCGATCTGGCAGGTTTTTGACCATAATTCGGGGTTGTCACCCTCTGACAGTAATTGTATGGGAATATGTAAAGTACAAGTACAAACTGCTTGTCTTTGCACAGAGCTTTCACTGCTGCAACAAAGTGACACTTAAATACAGGCTAAAGTTTTCTGTGATTGCAGGTTCCGATGGAGACGTCGTCTGTTCATCATCTCCGCCCCCAGCGACGAGGAGTGGTCCTATCAGCAGCAGCTCTACGCCCTGTCCAGCCAGGCCTGTAATCTGGGTGAGTCACATGAAACCAACCAATCATCCATTTTTCCCAGAGTCTCGCTATGAGCAAAAATGCTGCAGCAAGAAACAAAACTTTTGTCCATTTAGCCGTTAGTTTACCAGCTTTTGTTCTGTTCAGTTTTATCTTATAAAGTTTGAATCTAAAGTTTAAAAAGTATGTTTTTAAAGTAAAATATCTTTAAATTCTAAAGATTGACCTATCATGACACAAAAATCATTTGTTTTTTACCAGGTCTTAAAATGTTGTAAAAACTACTAAGCTCGAGGCCACCCTTACTGCTTCCATAGTTATTTAGAGGGTAGCTGCCAGGTGCAGCTGATCATTGCACTTTATTAACTGATCATTACAGGTGTAAAAATATAAAATTTAGTTTCATTCATTTCTCCTCACTGAGACTAGAAATATTATCCAAGAGGCCTCGTGTTGTGTACCACATTTTTAATCTACGAAAAGCAGATGTTTTGTCAGCTTTCTGTTCTGCAGCACTGAGCTGTGCATTAACACAATGCCAAGGAGGAAAGACATCAGCAGCGATCTTAGAGAAGCAGCTCTTGCTGCCCATCAATATGAGGAGGGTTATATGGTCATTTCCAAATTGTTTGGCGTCAATCACCATACAGAGAGAAAGATTATTCACAAGAGGAAAACATTCAAGACAGCTGCCAGTTTTTCTAGGAGTGGATGTCCCAGCAAGTTCAGTCCAAGATCAGACCTAGAATGCCGAGAGAAACTGTATAAAACCAGAGAGCTACATCTCAGACTCTCCAGGCCTCATTTTGCATGTTAAATGTTAAATTTCACAACAGTCCAATTTGAAAAAGACTGAACAACTATGCTTGTTTGGAAGGATTGCAGGAGAAAGCCTCTTCTCTTTAAGAAGAACATGGCAGCACAGCTTAGGTCTGCAAAGCTGCATCTGCACAAACCATAAGACTCCTAGAACAATGTCCTCTGGACAGACCAGACCAAAGTGGAGGTGTTTGGCCAGAATGCAAAAAACCGAACTTAGCACAAGTACCTCATACCTCATACTGTCAAGCACGGTGGTTGAGGTCTGATGAGCCGGCCACTCTGGCTGACACCTTACAGTCATGGCGTGGACTATGAATTCTGGACACCAAAGCATCAAACGTGAGTCCATCTGTCTGACAGCTAAAGCTTGGCTGAAACTGTCTCATGTAACAGGACAGTGATCCCAAACACAGCAGCAGATCTACAACTGAAAGGCTGAAAAAGAAAAGAGTTGACATGATCCACTCAAAGTCCAGACCTCAACCTGATTGAAATGCTGTGGTGGACCCTTCAGAGAGCTGCAGAAAAGAATAAGCTGAAGTAAAATTAGAAAGAAGAGTGGACCAAATGTGAGCCATGGAAGTGTAAAGATAATCAATAAAAATGAACGACTGATAGTCCACCACACATTTATAATTATCACCATCATCATCATCATCTGTGCAGATTAAATATTAACAAACTTCCATACAACACTAAAATACTGAAGACTGAACACAGACTGTTTTTATTTACTGCAGCTTTTTGATATCATCTGCTTGTGTTAATGTATATGCGCAAAGGGATGTGTAGCGGGATCCCAGATGACAGAACTGAAGCAGAACAGTTCTCTCTCAGATTAACAAGGCCTTTTGTTTTCCTTTCCCTGACGATGGCCTTTTTAGTCCACCAGTTACTCAACGTTTCCACAGTTGCTTAAAGGTTATTACTGTATACACCAAAAATACACATTTATCTGAGCTTTGCGAATCTCAACAATCTGACGTGTCTGGCAGATTTATGGAGGATAAATGTTAACTTTAAGCAGCCTGTGCATGACGTCACTTCTCAGTAAAACTAAATAGATTCTGTCATCTGGATTCTCCACCCCAGCTCAACTTTGTGCTCCAGAGTTGACATAAATTTAAGAGCTCTGACTTTTCTCTGCTCTTCTTCTATTATTCTCAGAATGATTAAGACGTTCAGACAAATAAAGCCATTTCTCATGTTTATGACTTTGACTTTTGCACTTTTGATTCGTAAGAAAGTCCCAAAAGAAACTGCAACCCCAATTCCAAAAAAGGCTGGGATGCTGTGTGAAGTACAAATAAAAACAGAATTCAATGATTTACAAATCGCATTAAGTCATATTTTATTCCCAACAGAACATAAACAACATAGAAGATGTTGAATCTGAGACTTTTACCATTTCATGGAAAATATTAGCTTATTCTGAATTTGATGGCAGCAACACATCTTAAAAAATGCTGGAACAGGGTGGTTTAGTACCGTGTAGCATCAACTCTTAACATCTGTCAGTAAACATCTGGGAGGTGAGGAGACCAGTTACTGGAGGTTTTAGGTGAGGAATGTTGCCCCATTCTGGTCTGATGCAGGAGTAATAATAATAATAATACATTTTATTTATAAAGGCGCCTTTCTCACACTCAAGGTCACCGTACAATAAAAACACAAC